>JAQHUG010000106.1:5981257-5993831 GCA_028555095.1 Dicrostonyx torquatus | reverse complement strand
TAATATGCAGGACTGGCCTTTACAGCAAATAATGCCTGGCCTCAGAGCCAAAGCCCTGCTCTATGGTATTTCTTTTCACTGCAGATCAGCTGACAGGGCAGAGTGATGTTCTCAAAGCTTGCTGCAGTCAGGATCCCATACGAACTGTTGTTTATCATACACCTGGCTCTTCTTTCATGAGTAATGCGCCCCCGTGCTTGGCAGTGAATGTAACAGACAGGGTTCTAGATCTGCATCTCTGAAATTAGAGCAGCCAACCATCTCCTTCAGAAACGTGAATACTGGCGGACTGTAGCTAGAGCTGCAGGTCCCGTCTCCAGGCGCCGAGGAGAAGTTCCAGAGTGGCCAGCGCACTGCCCCAAATCCCTGCTCTTGGGCCCTGGCTGTTTTCCAATTGCTCTTAGCTTTCCCTCTAGGCACCTTCAGATTCTTTCCCTTATGGTCTTTTGGTCCTGTGTCCTCCAGGCCCCCAAACGATCTTCTCCCTTTTCCTTACTGCAGATCTGCTTGTTTTCTGCTTTCCTGAGTGACAAGAGTATTGTTCATTGCTGATGATCCTGCAGCCGCAGGCAGCCGGCTGGTGTGATAAATGTGCGGTGACAGCCACTGTGCTCCACAGATGGTGAAGCCTGGGTGTCGTGAGTCCTCCGCCTCCTGCCCAGTGTGCTTGTTTGGTCCCAGCACTGCCTGTCTCCGGTAGGAACTCCTGACATGTCTCTACTCCTCCTGAAGCCTGTTTATACTCTCAGAGGAAGAAACTTTGCTCCCAGAAGTTTCCTCCTCCGTCCTGACTTTGTTTTCTTTTAGCACCTCACGCATTAACTGTCCCCTATCCTTTTGCCTCTTCTTCCCCCAGATGAGTTCTCTTCACCCTGGTCCACCAGCATGCTCCTGCCCCCTTTTCCTTGGCTTCACTGTCCCAAAGAGCAGCTCACTCTGCCCACCTCTTGCACAGTTATCCTCCTGTGGTCCAGCTCTCTTACGTAACTCTATGCTTCTGATGAGGTTTGTCTGTGTGCCTTGGGTACCCTGACCATTCTGGGTGGACAGCTTGTCTCTACTACGTTATGTCTCGGATAGCACCTTGCAGAGAACAGGTAATTGTGAACATCTCACCAATACCAGGTGTTAAACACCACTCAGGGCCCTGGAAAATGGCTGAGCCAGGACTCCTAGGGAAATTCCTTTGTAATGAAGCTCTATTCAACAGAATGACGACACATTATTGACATATGTAGAGCAGTGATCACCTCATGGAAATACCCTATTTCACCAGGGACTGAGATTCAAAGTCACTAACTTCATATCTAAGTGACATTTACCTCTTCGCTGTAACGGAGTCTCTGAGAAACAGAAGCACATGATTGTGAGCTAGGGGATTCAATTCCTGTTTTCCCTTCCTGTTTGTCCTCTGCTAAGGCAAAAAGAAAAAAGATACCTAGAGAAACTTCTTGGTATTGTTATCCTGATACAAGTCACTACTATGTATACAGAAATGAAGTTAAACAAAATGAGTGGGTTTTGAGCTGTTGGCGTTAAATGGCATTACTTTTTAAAAGGGAAGTATGTAACAGTTGGCCGTATATCTATGTTTCTAAAGGCAGAGAGCCTTCTGGGGGTAAGTGTATTCGCATCCCCTCCCCACTGCTCTGGCTGAAGGAATTCCCACCGGTTGGAATCAGTAAGCTTCTGCCTTTCATTCATCAACTCATTCCTTAATTCGACCAATTTTGAACAGACTGTGCCCTGCACCTGGACGAGAGGCACAGCGTCTGTGTCAGGAAGTGTCGATCAGCCATGCACTAGGAGCTGGAGGAGACGATTAAGGTGTCGGGGGAGCAGGGGCACAGATCTTGCTGGTAGGGCACCTGGACAGGAATAGTATCTAGAACAAGAATCGTACTCCAGGGGAAACTTATGTGTGTCAGAGGAAGGGGTTGTGTAGGGTGGGACTGGTCCACACCAGAGAAGGCTCAGGGCCGGCAGCAGGGAATCAGAGGAGGTGAGTGGAGAGGGGTTGATCAGTTACGTAAACTCAGTGTCATTTTCCTCAAATCCAGAGCTTCATGCATATATCACACAAGGGCTCTACAACTGAACCACACCAACCCTGCATGGAGGCCATTATGATCCCCATTTACGGATCTGGCAACAGAGGTACCAGGAGGTTCAATAACATTGATAATCAGTAAAGAATTACATAGTCTGTTATTAGACTATAGATAATAGTAAATTATAAATATTCGGTTAATTAGTTAGTACTCAGTGACGACGGAGTAGGGTCCATCTCAGCCTGTACCCATAATGGATATGATATTGTCTGCCATCATGCCTTTTCAAAATTCCCTCCCTGAAATGTTTGGGGCCCCTCAAGAGTAGAGGGAAGCACTGACTTAATATCCCATGGGAAGTCTGAGTGGAAATGCCTGACAGGATGTGGCTTATCCCTCTGCCTGTTGTCTTCCATGAATCAGATTTCATCAAAGCTGCCGCTCTTTTCAGAGGAACAGTCATGGAAATAACAGGAGCAGGTGGCAACAATTTTGAGGACCATTAACTGACAAGGTGGCATGGAGGAAGACATTTTAGTCTATGTCCCATCATGGAGAACAAACACCATGGAAGGGACCAACCAGTCATAGACTCAGGCATCCTTTTGCCTATAAAAGTTTGTGTGATTCACTAAAACGCTTTATTTTCTATCAGGGATGACTTAGCTCTCGAAAGCTACACATGAGAAGGTCTCCCCCTTTCAACTACTGGTGACATAAGTGAAATCACTCAGGTTGACTCAAGGAGTCACAAGCTCATTGTGAGAAGCTGAGTTTGATCTAAGTCAGGGACAGAGTCATGCCCCATCGACTATGTGTATTAGGGGAAGCTTTAGCGCGATAAAGCTGCGAGCAAAGACTCTTCAGAACGGTGAAGTGTGTGGACAGCTTGCTCAAGCATGGGACGTGTTGGTGACTTCTCATTACCACACATTCTCTCAGGGGTAATTTCCCCCAGTGAGGTGAAACCTTGAGTCACTGAGAAACAATGGATTCTTTCTAGAATAAAATATTTAAATTTTAGAGAGACAGTCCGTTGCCCTTCATTAACCATATGCTCACTTTTCCTTCATCGTTCAGGCTGAACAGAATGCTGCCTTCACTGCAGAGACTGGCTGGAATCAAGATGCCCGTTTCAGAACATCTTGTGGTAACATGGATGGAGAGTCAATTTCCATGTTTATATCCAGCCCTAGTAGAGTTGATTGTTTAGAGAGCACACACACACACACACACACACACACACACACCTCACAGATTGGCCCTCTATGGATTCAACCCATTGTAGGTCAAAAATATTCAGACACCTATTGCAGCTGTACTGAACATGTAGAGACATTTTTGTTGTCATTATTGGCTGAACAGTGGCAATGACTCTCCATGGTGTATTTACATTATATCATGGATTATAAGTCATCTGAAGAGGTGCTTAAGTGCAGTCATTCTTCATTTGCAGGAGATCGAGCCCAGCATCCCCTTGGACACTAAAATCCCAGGGCTCGTATTTCTTATTCTTGCAGAAATGGATACTGTGTACCAGTTAGCCCCTCTACTCACTTTCCCAATAGTTCCATCAACCTAACACTTAAAACTCGCTCCCCTGCTGGCTCTGACCTCTCTCTGGCAAATGGACAGAGAGTTGGGTTAGCGAGTTCAGTGTGTTAACCTTCTGTGTAGATTCTCAGGTGACTCGCCACCATGAAAACTCGGAAATGTCAGCTATAAAACGATTAGTCTTTTATCGACTGGACAGGTTGTCCCTGCCCCTTAGGCCCAAATTGTGGTCAGAAACCAAGCAGTTATCAATGAGCCTTTATTCTTGCTCATCTCTCTGTCGCCACTGCTCTACACAGAAGGCCCATGCTGTGCTCCTGACTCTGGGGTCATTAAAAGAGTCATTGAATGGAGGTTGAGAAGAAAGGAGATGAACATTAAACCAAGCCAACCTGGACAGGCAGCTGACTTCCTGAGTGCTGCCTGAATGAGCCTGCCCTGGTGGTTCTCATTCTACACGTTCGTTCAGAGAGTGGAGCCCGTTATGACCCAGCCAGTAGGAAGACACAAAGTCTACCTTCAGAGACGACTTTTAGGATTCTCTCTAAAGTGGGCCCATCAACTTACTGTGGACAGTGATCTTTGTCTATGACCAGGAGGTCATTGCCTCTCTTTACAAAGGACAAATGGATGATGTTGCTTCCTACACTCCCAAATCTATGGCTGGTCAAGGCTCTTCTATACAGTGACGTAATGCTTATATTCTGTTTATCTTCCCGTGTATGTTACACCATCTTTGGGACTTACAAGACAATAAAAGTGTCATAGAAATGGTCGCTGTGGGCTGGAGAGATGGCTCAGAGGTTAAGAGCACTGACTGCTCTTCCAGAGGTCCTGAGTTCAATTCCCAGCAACCACATGGTGGCTCTCAACCATCTGTAATGAGACCTGGTGCCCTCTTCTGGCCAGCAAGCATACAGACATACAGAACATTGTATACATAATAAATAAATAAATCTTTAAAAAAAAGAATACAGGTAAAAAAAAAAAGAATTTAGGGAGTAATGATGAGAAAGAAATCTGCACATACCTAATATGGTCAAATTTTCCCCAACACTATACAGACTTTTCTCGGTCTCTCAAACTGAAAATGCCTACCTGGAATCTGTTCTTGTTGTCTTGTGGGGGAATACCCAGGGGGGGCCTAACAGGGTCTCATGCTATAACCCAACTAGCCCAGAACCACTCTGTGATCCAGGCCAACCTCCAAATTGTGCATGATCCTCTCTTCGGCCTCCTGAATGTTGGGATTACATGTGGGAGCCACCACATCAGACTCTTATGGTTATCTCAAACACATTTGAAACGTTCTTCTTTCTCGGTAACAGAATGCCCACGTTAGACGTGACAGTAGAAGAGACTGCATTTCCCTCGCAGCCATGGGAGGGCAATGGGATATGAACAGAGTTGTTGAGATGAGCTTCCGAAGAAAGTCCTTTTGAAAATGGCTGACTCGTCTCTGCCCTTCCTTCTGCCTGCAATGTGGAGCTGATAAATAATCCCACAGTGATCATCTCAAGACCATGGGGAGAATCCAAAGAAGGAAGCTAGCGTGAACGAAGCGGAAGAGGCTGCGGTAGACAGAGCCTGGTGTAGAGGTGCCTTTTTCTATCTAGATAACTTTTAAACTTTGTATCTTATTTCTTCTTCCTTACAGGTACTTACTGGCTAATCCCAAACCCTAACAGACAGAATGGCCTCTTTCTGCCCCTCCCACTGTATCAGCCACGCCCCTTTCTCCTTCTCTAGTGGCTGTTTCTGTCCCTTCCAAAACTTAACCATGCTCTCTCCTGCCACTTAATCTTCTCACACTATTTTCAGTGCCTAGATTCCAGTCATCTCTTCCTTGATTTACTCCGTGGATTCATCACCCCTGGTGGAGGCTCTCAAAATCTCTCCTCTGTTACATCTGTCTTTGCTGTAATTTTACATTTATACATATCATATTCAGACTTGCCATGGGTTCCTCTAACTAGTTTCTTTTCTTCTTCTTTCCCTTATTTCTCTCTCCCTCTCCCTCTTTTGAGACAGGATCTTATCCTGTAACCGAGGCTAGGCTGGGACTTGTGTTCTAGCCCAGGCTATACATTAGTCTTCTAGTTCTCAAACCTGAACTCGGTTCCACCCCAGAGGCTTTGTACTACCTGAAACTGTGGACCCTGGAAAAGCCAGCCCAAAGCCAGCAAGGTTGCTGTCAGTGAGTAGGCTCCGGTTTATGTGACGTCATGGATTGCACATGAGTGATGGGTGAAATCAGTCAGAGTTCTGTCCCTGTGTCACAGGCTTGAGGAAGAGGAGCTTATTTCTTCATCAAAGAGAGCAGAGTCCTATGCCGGGCAGTGGTGGCGCACACCTTTAATCCCAGCACTCGGGAGGCAGAGGCAGGCGGATCTCTGTGAGTTCGAGGCCAGCCTGGTCTATAAAAGCTAGTTCGAGGACAGGTTCCAAAGCCATAGAGAAACCCTGTCTGGAAAAACCAAAAAAGAAAAAGAAAAAAAAAAGCAAGCAGGGTCCTTTGGATGGCGTCTAGGTAGAGGGGTGGTGTTCTTTATGCACTGTGGAAAGTGAGAGATGGCCCATGGTGGAGCGCCTCCTTTTCAGAGCTGGAAGGTTTTCTTCTCTGCTGGCTGACTCTAGGCAAAGATCAGCTGGTAGCCAGTTAGCACATCTGGCTGAGATAAAGGGAGAGAAAGCGTCCTAAAGGCTGATGACTGATGCCACACTTTGTCCTGCCACAGTATTCTTTTGGTTCATTTACGTGACACCAAGCACTTCATTGTCCCATAAGGATATTCTAAAGTCAGGGAGTTGATAGTCTTTTTTTTTTTTTTTTTTGAGACTGGGTTTCTATGTGTAGCCCTGGCTGTTCTGGAACTCACTCTGTAGACCAGGCTGACCTTGAACTCACAGAAATCCACCTGCCTCTGCCTCCAGAGTGCTGTGTTTAAAGGTGTGAACCATCACTGCCTGGTTTAGTTGACAGTCTAGAGGAAGACCAAGCTGAAATGATCACCCCAGCATAAACAGCCACAGTGATGGGGCCAGGAAGGAGAGGTGGGTGGGATCCTGAGAACTCAGAGTGCAGGTAGGAGGGGGGGGCGTTGACCTATGGGGCAATGGGGGAGGTGATTCTGGTTGAGCACAGCAGGATGGGTATGAAATCAGTGGGCAGAGAAAGGATGAGACCTAGTGGAAGGTGGCTTGGTTCAAAGAGTCATAGCCCTGGTCTCTATGTGTAACTTATTCCCACGGGTGTTTCCAACAAGGCTTCTGGGGCTCTAAGAGAAGGGCCATTCACCATTGCAGTGGCTTTTGTAGACCATTATTTTATTTATTTATTTATTTTTTCGAGACAGGGTTTCTCTGTGGCTTTGGAGCCTGCGCTGGAACTAGCTCTTGTAGACCAGGCTGGTCTCGAACTCACAAAGATCCGCCTGCCTCTGCCTCCCGAGTGCTGGGATTAAAGGCGTGCACCACCACCGCCCGGCTTTTTGTAGACAATTATAGAAAGTTACTTTTCAGAGTCCAGCATACTCAAGGTGTGTTGGAGCAGGATCAGTTTTGCTCTGAAGAGTTCACTGTGCACATCTCTCTCCCACTCAAAACTTGGTCCTGTCCCACTGGTTGGGAGGAAAAAAAAATCCCTTTTTTTTTAATCTCTTCTGGGGAGCTGAGGTTAAATATTTATCTGTAGATGTCCCACCACCCAGCTCCCAAATAAATATGCAGAGATTTATTTTTACTTATGAATGCCTGGCCTTAGCTTGGCTTGTTTCTAGCTAGCTTTTTTTAAAAAATTATCTCATCATCTACCTTTTGTCTCTGGACTTTTATCTTTCTCTATCTCTGCATTATTTTTCTTTCCTTCTTATTCCATGTTGGCTCTGTGGCTGGCCCCTGTCATCCTCCCTACTTCTCCTCTTCTCCTTTCTTTCTATTTCATTCTCTCGGCCTGGCAGCTGTGCCTGTCCCTCTCCTGCCTAACTCTTGGCCATTCAGCTCCTTATTAGACCAATGAGATGTTTTAGGCAGACAAAGTAACACAGATTCGCAGAGCTGAATAAATGCAACATAAAAGAACGCAACACATCTTTGCATCATTAAACAAATGTTCCACAGCATAAACAAATGTAACACATTTCAACTAGTATTCCACAACATTTACCAACACGCCCATGAACATGGACCACCGCCTGTATTTTCAGAGCTGTTCTATACCCTGGGGCAACGTAAGTCTCCTTGAAAAGCCTTTGGATCCTGCCTGAGACAGCCAGACAAAGAAAGTCCATTGACCCACTGTCAGGCGAAATGTCCCCTCGAAATTGGCTTTCCAGAAGCAAAGCTCTAAGGAGGCATAAGTTGAGGAGTCCAAGGTGGTGGACTTGGTCAGTCAGCTACTGGCTGATCCCCTTCATGGTCACATATTGTTGCCAGGTTCTAGGGCCATGAGTAAACACTGGACGCCAGGAACTCATCCCTCTCCTCTGAGAGGAAGTTGGTTGGCAACAGGGGACAGACACTGGGCACACGCACTGTCCCCAGATCTGTTGCCCTGGAGAGCTGGGACTCTTCCAGCTGTCTTTGGATCTCTTGCCATGTTCACAGCCAGTCTCTCACTACAAAACAGGTTGGCCCCAGGAAAAAGAACCCAGCTAGATCTTGTCCTTGCTTCAGTTCTTTACTTCGAAACATTTCTTTCTGCAATTTCCTAAACCCCATAATTCACCCAGCTCAGGCAAGCTCTGGGAAATCATCCCTGAGACCCCAAGTTGGAGGGGTGGGACACTCTTTATCTTTGTCCTCTAAGGGTTTGTGCCTACCTCATCCACTGGAAATGTCTACCTCTTGTTCAGCCCATCAGCCCTGGTCCCTGGTACAGTGTTAGGCATGGGATGGGTGCCTGGTTAAGATGTCATATGTGATGCTAGTACAAAGAACTCAAATTCAGGAAAAACCAGAGCACATCACACTTCACCAGCTCCTTGCCTGTGCCACTCCTGTGATGGCAGCAGACTGTCCCTGTGACACATTGGGATAAAGAGCAATTTGGGTTAAAGGGAGCTGAGGAGATGCAGGCATAAGGAAAGCTTGCTACCCCATCTTTGCCTCAGCGCAGACCATCAGTTTTCCAAGATGCCCTGTCACCTTCCGACAAAGAAGGACAAGAGGTCAATCACCAGAGGCCAACAGAGCCTTGAATAGTAGAAGGGGAGGCCAGAGGGAGCCATCTAGTGCAACTCCCCCTGCAGCCCCGCCTCCTTCAGTGCCCCAACTGTTCCCCACGTTTCCCCCTTGGTCTTGTATCAGGTAAACTTTAGTGTTGCTCTCACGAAATACCCTGACACAAGCAGTTTAAAGAGGGAAGGGTGTAGTCTTGCTCATGGTTTGAGGAAATACAGAGTTACTGTGTTCCTGATAAGACGCTGTGTAATCTAGGCCCTGGCTTCCACCTGAGCCACTCAGCTTGGACTGCTCTTATTCCTCTGTCTTTGTCCGACCAGTTCAGAGCAAAGCTGAAGAGGGTAGAAGGGGAAAGACTGTTCTTCCTTCTCTGGGCATCATAACCCTTCTGGCCCTTTTCTCTTGTAGAGCGCCAAGCTTCCGGAATGAGTCTCTCAGGGATACAATCAGACCACTTCCAGCATAGCAGGGCTCAGTTGGGAAGAGAGATTAGGGAAAATAAGACAGCTACATGCCTGTGTGTGGTGGCCAGGGTGGCCTGTGGGTACTGGGACAGGTATGCAGAAAGAGCGTCGGGAGCCCTTGTTGGAGTCAGCACAGGGACCAAGTGGCTCAGGAGAGGAAAAGAGTATCTTATTCTCGTCTTGTGTTGAGAGAGGAAGTGATGAATGTCTCCACCAACCCTGCCTGGGCGCCACGACAGATCAGATCTCCCTTGGAGGAAACTCAGGAACCACAAGACAACCACCACACTGGAGGCTTGCTCTGCGCCTCGCGCCCCGTGTTCTCCTTTAGCTCATGTGCGATGTTTCCGCCCCAGCAGACATTCCCTCGTGACAAGTGGAAAGAGAGTTTAAAAAAAAAATCTGGAAAGAATGAATGCGCCGAAGAGAGGACAGATACCATGAGCCTAGTCCGGGGAGTGGGGGGACGACACACACTGAGCCCTGGACACGGGCAAGAAGACGGGGCCTCCAGAGGAAGCCTGCAGCCCTAACCCATGGTCTCTGTAGCCTGGGCTTCCGACGGGCCCCTCTCTGCTCCTGAGCAGAGAAGTGGTAAGCTCTGAGGAGCTGGGCGACCGAGCAGGTACTGCCTTCAGCCCTAAATCACACACGTGGCCAAACCTACTTCTAATCAGCAACCCCAGCAAGTCCCATGTCCCTTGTTAGGTGCATCTGCTAGTCTCCTTCGCTGACAAGTGGGAGTGTTAATAATGCCCCCCAAATTGAGGAGTGTTTATAACATAGAACAGAGCATTGTACAAAGTCTCCCTGCGGGAGCTCACCAGCTTTTATTTCCTCAGCTGACACCTGCCCTCAGGCTGTTCCTACAGGGGCGGGTGCCACCTTGTCACTTACTACTAAGTGACAGGCTCATATAAAAGTACAGTTTTAATAATCTTGCCTGATCCTCTCCAAACTTCAGGCAACGCTATTGCTGCCCCCATGGGGCTGTCATTTTTTGCTTTGTTTATTTCCTTGTCTTTTTCTCCCCAGCCGCTCCTCAGAGCCATGCTCCAGAAGGAATATGGAAGGAAGCACTATCCTCGGGGTGGGGTGGGGTATGTAGTGGAGAGGAAAATTTGATGGAGCCCTAATGGCTCGTGAATTGATCGTGTGTGCTCGTGCTTAGATGTCTGTGGGCCATGGAATGAAGCTGTTTCCACACCAGGGGCAGGTGTCGGCCCTGAAAGCCATGTTTCTGTCCTTCTGGCTCCCAGGTCATACAAACACAGGTAGCATGGGTTCATCTGGTTGCAGGTGCGGCATTCAGGGGACCTAGCAGCCCTGTAAATACGCCAGCGCTACACAATCCTGAACTCGAAGTGGGAAAGCTCAGTTGGCGTGAGAAGGGTCTCTATGTGAAATCAGGGGAATGGCTGATGGGCAGCAGGGCTGTGTGGGGTCTATGAACCACAGATTGGGGATCTCGGTCTGCTCTGGAGGATGGAGGCCTTGCCTGACGGCTTGAAGGAGAATGGCTGGATTTACATTGGAGAAGCAGCTCTCTGTTCTCAGGGCTGAAGGGGCAGGCATGGGAGCAGGATTATAACAATCCAAGGAACAGGTGACAGTGCTGGGAGCAGAGAGTGAGTGGTGGCTTGTATGCACTCTTTCACGGGGGTTCAGCAGGGAATGCCGTGTGCATGCATGCGTGTGTGTGTGTGTGTGTGTGTGTGTGTGTGTGTGTCTTAAGGGAATGGGGTGGACTGATTTTTAGTTGTTGTTCTTCCAAACTAGGCTTCTCTGCGCAGCTCTGGCTGTCCTGGGACTCAATTTGTAGACCAGGCTGGCCTCAAACTCACAGAGAACCGCCTGCCTCTGCCTCCCGAACACTGGGATTGGAAGTGTGCACCACCACTGCCCAGCAATCCCAGACTTCTCTAGGCATTTTGCTCAGCTCACTTTGGATCTTAGCATCTTTAGCTTTATTATGCCCTGAATGTTGATTACAAATCAAGTATTTTGCCAAGACATCAGATTCCTACCTAAAGGACCTGGCCGGCATATCCTGTTCTCTCTCCAAAGGAACACTCCCTGCCTCCAGCACCTCAGACAGCAGTCAAGCTATGGGTTAGTCTAGCCACTTCCTTTTGAAGGAAGTTCTCATGAGTCTTTAGTGTCTTTTAGCATGGCTGCCTCTCTAGGGTGAGTGATCCAAGGGAGAGGAAGGCAGAATGTCAAGGCTGGAAGCCACAGTCTAATCTAATATCTTGTATGATTGATGCCATTGCTTGTGTGGTACTTGGCTAGAAGTGAGTCAGCAGTCCTGTTCCAGGGGATGATGCAGGGGCATGAACACCAGGCGATCACTGGGCAAGTCTCAGGAACTGTCCACCATATTCTCTCCCCTCCTTCTCGGGTTACTGTTGGTCCCTCCACAAGCGCACACGCTCCTAAAGCACCTACCATCACTCAGTCTTTGAGGCTCCCCCCCTCCGTTTTAAGGCACATCCAGAAGCCTCCTTCCACCTTGAGCTATGACCTTTGAAATCTTCTCCTTTCTTCCTCCCCACCTTCTTGAGAATGTGACCTTTGTTCCCTGCACAGCCTCCACCTCCACAGCTTGCTCTGCTCGTCAGCAGCGACCACCAAAATGCCAGATCACATGGCTGCTGTTTTATTTAAGTTGACCTCTGCAGCATTTCCTTTTTCTCTGGTTGCAGTACTGAGGACCAAACCCAGAGCCTCTCACACATGCGAGGTGGGTGCTGTAGGCCAGCTCTACCCCCAACCCTCTCTGCAACATCGGAGTGCTGCTGTGTGCTGTTGCAGCTGTTCGGTTGACTTCAGCGGTCAGCCCTCCCAGAGCTGGGGTTGCAGGACCAGAGCTGGGGCTCTGGCAGCTCTCCTAGGCTAGGTTTGGAACCACGGTCCTCCTCTGGAAGACGCCAGCCGGCAGCCTTCTTCTTTGCCAAGCACGAGGTTCCTGGAGGGACACTGCAGTCCTTTGGGGTCCCCCACTTCAGTAGTTGACGGACACGGGGACTCTACAGAGGATATCTTCATTTCTGCCAGGATGGCTGAGCTCTTCCTTCATTTACCCCTAAGTCTGAGCTTGCCCAGGCTCTGCCCACTGCCTTTGGCTTCACCTCTCTCTCCCCACTGCGCCATCCCACCCTAGCAAATCTGTTTTGTAAATGTTACTGCAGCTGTGGGGTTTAGTTTTCCAGCTCTGATGGGAAGGAAATAACCTTCTTGAGTTTAAGTCATCTTCAGTCTGACACTGAGCGAGGTGGCAGGAAATCAATCTCAGGAATTGTTGAATGTCCTCCTGTCTTAGTG
>JAQHUG010000106.1:5950123-5981072 GCA_028555095.1 Dicrostonyx torquatus | reverse complement strand
TTTTTTTTTTTTTTTTTTTTTTTTTTTTTTTTTTTTTTTTTGTTGCTGAGACCAAGTATCTTGACAAGAAACCACTTAAGGACAGTTTGTTTTGACTTCTGGACAGACATGGTAGCCAGAGCTTGAGGTGGCTGGTCACGTTGCCCCAACAGTCAGGAAGTAGAGAGATGACCGCTGGTGCTCAGCTCTCCCCTTACTCAGTCCTTGGGAGTAGTGCCACCCACATTCAGGATGGGTCTTCCTTTCTGGAAACAAGCTCACAGGCACACCCTAGGTGTGCACCCGTGGTGACTAAAGCCAGTCAAGCAGACCATGAAGATCAACCTCCTTCACCCAGAGGTGCCCAGGCCAGCTCCTCCTGGGAACACTTGTTAGGCAAATCCACTGATCACTGCTGAGATGTTCCCTGCCCCAGCTGAGTCCAGGTTCACGGGTCAATAACCTCGTGGAATTTTCTGTAAAATGTGTTCCTGGCCCTGGGTCAGCTTTCCTAAGTTCATTTACCATTGTCCCCCTTTCAGGCTGCAGGGGACATGGCAGCACCCAGATCTCAGCTTGGGGGGGGCAGTCGTTTGGTCCTCCTCTCACAGCGCCACCCCAGGAACACAGCTTTTACCTCGTGTTAGCATCTTAGAAGACATGCTAGCGGCGTGGGGGCTGGCAGTGTGTGTCGCTACTTTAACATTGCCTTCTCTGCCTCTAGGTTTGCAGGAGGCAAAGATCCAAACTCAATTATGGACAGACTTGATTGGAAACTATACCTTTGGGTCGGCTTCAAATGGGCTTGCTCCATAGTCCAGCCCACCTAGCAGGTCCAGAAAAGCCACCGAGGGCATGGCCAGAAGGCTCTCATGAGAAAGCCCCGGTGGCGGGTCCGTGTGTGCTCAGCTCTCATTCCAGAAATGAACTGTCTCTTGGTTGCAGGTTGCAGTGAGGGTTCATCCAACCAAGAGTTCCTTCAGCAAAAACCTTTTCATGGGCCTGGAACCCTTCAACAGTGATCTGGATGAAGCTGGGACCAGCAAGTGTCTCCTGATCTGTTGCATATTGCCACATGGGGGCGCCAGGGAGCTCTAATTAAACACCACTAATCGAGTTAGGAGTGTCTCTTCCCAGCCTCCTCAGGTGTTCTCAAAGTTCCTTAATGATAGCAGCAAATGCCAAGGAAGGCGCACATCGTCCCTACTCTTCTTCCCCCCCATCTCTCCATTTTTATTTATTTATTTATTTATTTATTTATTTATTTATTGCCATGCTTGGGTCTCCCGCTCCCCCCCCCCCGCGCCTTAGGCAGATGATAACCTCATCTTCATCTCTGTGCCTCTGTCTTCCTCCACCATCCTTGGACAGTGGACCTCTCCAGTCAAACACATCCAGTACTTTCCACTGGACCTTCCGATACTATCTAGTTTCCAGAACGTTCATGCTAAACATACATGAAATGACTAGCTTGGTGACTACGGAATCCCGCTGGCTCCAGCAGCACAACCTTCTCAAACCTACCACACCCTCCTGTCCTTTCTCCCTACCCCCTCACCTGGTAATCATGCTGCAGCTGATTGGCTGCTGAAGTCGTAGGGAGTTTAGTGGTGCTTTCCCTCACGGTGCTCAGCTGGAGGCAGGCTGGAGGCAGGCTTGTGGGCCCTGCTGGGGAGCGGCTGCTTCGTGCAACCCCAGGGCCTCCTGCCAATCAGACCTGACCGCCTTCATTTCCTGTGCTCCAGGAGATTAGATACTGCCTAAGCAAAGTCGATTTTTTTTTCTTTTCTTAATATTTGAAACTACCAAATACCATTTGCCATCCAAGTGGGTGGCATTCAGAAAGCCCCACTTTCCTGGTGTTTGACTTGTTGGAGAGTTTCAAGAAACCAATCTATTTGGAAAGAACCTGCGCTTAATTCTTTGAAGTGCTGCTATGAGGCCCGAGCCGGAAGTGACTGGGAAACAGGGTTAGACCAACCGGTCCTGTGCCCAGGAGATGTGGGAGGAAGGAAATACAGGTGCATCTGGTATGGGTGTAGCTTCACACCGTGTGCTCCTCAGGTGTAGCCGCTTGCAGATCAGTGTCAACGTACAGATGTTTTGTTTTGTTTTTGATTTTTTTTTTCTAAAAAACTTTATTTTATGTAATGGTGTGAAGGTGTCAGATCGCCCAGGGACTGGATTTACATATACTTATGAGCTGCCGTGTGGCTGCTGAGAATTGAATCCGGGGTCCTCTGGAAGAGCAGTCAGTGCTCATAACCACGGAGCCATCCCTCCAGCCCCCAACATACACGTGTTCACGATGCAGAACGTTAAACCCTGGCGGAGCATCAGCTCAGCTGGGTATTGGGAGTGCTGGACAACCAGAGGTGGATTGATAAATTCTTAACCTGAAATATACGCATGGGCTGACGCTCAGGGAACTTCCTAAGAGTTCCATGAGTTAATAAAGCACACACTAAATGTAACGATGATTTTAAAAAACATATCTGACTATTCACTGGAGTTACTTTTTTTTTTTTTTTTTTAAAGACAGGGTTTCTCTGTAGCTTTGGGACCTGTCCTGGAACTCTTCTCTGTAGACCAGGCTGGCCTCAAACTCACAGAAATCCACCTGCCTCTGCCTCCTGAGTGCTGGGGTTAAAGGCGTCGTGTGCCACCACCGCCCTGATAGGGACATCTTTAAATTTAGCTTTTAGATTTTTTTGAAATTAAAACATGTCATTTAAAAATTTTATTTGTGTTGCCGGGCGGTGGTGGCGCACACCTTTAATCCCAGCACTAGGGAGGCAGAGGCAGGCGGATCTTTGTGAGTTTGAGACCAGCCTGGTCTACAAGAGCTAGTTCCAGCGCAGGCTCCAAAGCCACAGAGAAACCCTGTCTCGAAAAAAAACAAAAAAAAAAGAAAAAAGAATTTATTTGTGTCAGGCATGGTCCCAGCACCACAGCAGAGGCAGAAGGGTCACCACAGATTTGAGGCTGGCCTGTTCTACACAGCAAGTTTCAAGACAGACAGGGCTATGTAGTGACTGTCAGGAACAACTTGCTTGTGTGCAAGGTCACCAGCAGGTGCGTCACCTTCTCAGTCTATCATGACAGTGCGCCTAGACCCCTTTGTTTCTGCTCCCATCTGGTATGATGGCTAAGGAATGCTACATTTTGGAATACTTTTTTCATTATCATGGCTACTCCAAGGCTTGAAAGACAAGTGTTCCCAACTGAAAACACACACACACACACACACACACACACACACACACACACACCTGGATTTGGGGGCTAAGCATTAAGTTACAGTTCCTAGTGGCAGAGCAGCCTGCACAACACACCATCATTGCTGTTGACCATGGAGCAGGGCACCGCGATGGGAACCATTGTACACCTCTAGATTTTTCCTAGCTTAGAGATACCGTTGAGTACCCAGACTTTGACCCACACTTCTGGAGTCTGCTACTGAAGAGCTAGGTATTTGGAGATGGTCAAGCTGTCTCCCCAAGTCTGTTTCCTCATTTGTAAAATAACTGCTGCCTCATAGGATCCTAGCGGTTGTCAGTGTTGTAAATGTTTAGTCGATGACACTTTTAGCATTAAAATCTAGAACTAATACTTCCCAGGATGTAATACTTCTTCCTGCTGGAACCCTGTAATCTAGTTTCTGAACCATGCTGGGGTATATGAGACATGGGTACAACAGGATTTGCTCTCACCTGAGCAAATCTTAATGCGCCGTTCTTCAGTTCATCTTCAGCCCACTCTGAGGATTGATGCCACCGGAACAATTTCAAAATGTCCCAGTTAGTGATTTTTTTTTGTTGCTTTTATGTTTTCCTGATGATTGGTGCAAAGTTCCCCTTCCCCGCCCAAGATTCTGTCCTCATGACAAAGGAGTGTCTTTGCACTTTGAGTTCTCTCCTTTTTTATACACATTCCTGTCTCCTCTGGAACTGTTTGTTGAAACAATCTCACCTGATAGAACGCTTGGCATGACCTTCTGGGAGGCCCTTTTGTGCCGTGTATTCACACTGTAGGTTACAACTCAAGACTGGGGTAAAAACTTCAGTGAACTCTCAACTAGGACTTAAAAAAAAAACAACCAAAAAAACCCTGTTACAGTAGTAAGGAAAGCTATTTCCCCAACCTAAGAAATCTCACATACATTTTATAAGCAGATACATTCACATATGTGTATATACAGGCATTAACTTATAATATAAAGCATATTTCTAAGGGTTACTATTAACGTTTGGAAAACATTTTAATGGCCTTTCTTTTGTTTGCTTTCCTGGATTAAGTCTTCAAAGTAGTGTATTAAAATTAAGCCTTTGCTTCCCTCCCAAACCAAAGACGTATTTTCCTCTTCCATGTTCTCTCAGCTTTCTCTACAGGAAGGGTGCTTTTCCACCCAGTGAGACAAGGATGTAGCTCAGACTGGCCTGGAGCTGTTTAGCCAAAGATGACCTTGAACTTCTAAGATCTGGCCTCCACCCCCTAGTGATGGGCACTGCAGGTGTGTGGCAGCAGGCCTTCTTTATGAAGTGATGAGGATCAAGCATACTAGGGGTGAACCCCACCAAATGGCTACATCCCAGTTTCCCCTATAGAAAGAATCTGGAATAAAGGCCATAGCTTCGTTTATAATGCTGTGATGAAACACGATTAAGTCCCCAGTCAGGGTAAACAAATGCTAACCTGAATGCTACGCAAGTTTGGATCATTTAGTGTTAAAAGGTGACATGCATGATGTCAACTGTTCCTAAAGTCCTGTGACTCGTCCTTCTCGGGATGGCAGCCACACTTGATGGATAAAAACATCTATTTTCACCCAGAGACTTCTGGTTCCCAGGCTGACCGCAGGAATGACAGCGTCTTCTTTCCAGCGCTTGACACGATGCCTCAAGGAGCCTCTGATGGAAGTGTGGACAAGGCTACCGTTTAGGATCAGAAGCTGGAACGTCTTCAAATTTAGAGCAGATTTGCAAATTGTGCTACAGCTTGCTAACAAATATTGCTAACAAGTGTCCGTGAGTGAGGCGAATTGAGTCCGAGCTTTGCTTTCTTATCAAGTAGCCATTTTCTACCACAGAAAACCCGAGTCTTAAATGACTAAATTGACTGTCAATTTGAGAAATAACTATGTAGTCCTCTTGCACTTCTGAAATACTCCCAAAGAATCACTCAAACATCACCCATTTCTCAAAGTAAGTTTATTAGATTATTTACTCTAGACAAATGAAGCTCATGTGTACAACTATAAAACAGGGCAAAGCTAACTCGTACCACAGTGGTCTAGAAAAGGAGGCCAGCTGCAGTCACTGGATGGAACACCACGGCAGGACGTAGCACCATGGCATCAAAGACTCTGTGGGTCTTTTTGAACATTCGGTGACAGTGTAAAACTGTAACAATTTTGGAGGCAAGAGAGATGGCTCAGCAGTAAGGTGTGCTCCCTGCACTTCCAGAGGCTCCACATTTGGTTCCCAGGACCCATGTTGGGCAGCTCACAGCAGCCTGTAGCTCCAGCTTCAGGGGATATTCAGGGTGCCCTCTCCTGGGCTCTGTGGGTACTGCACCCACATGCACATTCACACAGCCAACCTCATATACTATAAGTCTTTACAAATTTTAACAAATTTGATAATCTTGTGTTCAATTACTTTAAAATGTAAAATTATTAGATTATTTACAAAATAGAGAACTTGGAAAGGATATGACCTCATATAATTCCTTTAAAAACTCCTGAGGAAATTGTTATCAGAGTCTGATTGCCTTCCATCATTTCCACAAATTCTAAGCTTTATATGATTTATTAGGTAGTTATCGATTTAAACAATTTGCTTATAAAAACATATATGTTAAAAACTAAAGTATTTCTATTTATTGGCTTGTTTAGTGAATTTGGAGGAATAAGTGAGAACCTTCCTACTCTACACTCTAAAGATTCAGACATTCACACGTCTGTCATTTGAGGGTCATTCTAAGCTACTGTGTTCTGAATGACCTTAGTAACATGGGAATGTTGATGGCAAACATTCTTCTAAATACCAACCACATTTTCACCCAAAATATATAAAGTACCTAAGAAATAATGTGTTTCTGAGGTCCTCACCAGCCCATTTTACTAGTTAAGAGACACTGCATTCGGAAACTTACTGCAGCAAAATCAAATGGAGCAATTATAAATACTCTGGGACTGCTCAGTCTGGTGGTTCCCACCCTCAACCTCCTTTCTGGGGGCATGAACTACTTTGAGAAACCAACAAAAGCTAACTCCCCGTGACTAGAAAACTGAACAAAAAGCATCTTATACACAATCCCAAAGGATTCTCAGATCCACATGTCTCTCAAGCTAGAAATTCCTATTTCGAAACCAAGGACAAGTCACGTGTGGTGCTGAGGAGGGAGGGTCACCCCACGCGTGAGCCAGCAGGGTCTACACAGCAGGCTTCAGGCAAGCAAGGGCTACAGAGTGAGCTCCTGGGGGATGCTGTGAGGGGCAGGGAGGAGGAGGAAGGCAAGCATTTTACTGACACTACTGAGTGGCTGTCTGCAGACAAAATTAGTCTTATAAGCATCAATGAGCTTTAAACATTTGTTCTTCCCAGTTTTATAAGGTGTTAAACCAAGTACTTTCTACCTCAATTGATTAAATTCCCCAAGTTGAAACTCCTAGAAACTCGCTTTCCTTTGTTAGTCTCCAGAGCGAGTCACTGAAGAACAAGCCAGTCGGAGTCCAGTACCATAGGGAATGAACATGTGAAAGCTATCTGGCTTCATGAAATACATTTCTAGCTATGCTACACACTTGGAAACAGACAGCATGATGTTTCCTCCCTAAAACCTTTTTACTTACTTGGAGCGGGTCTGACCCCTTACTAAGGTAATGAAATGTACTAAAAGTCCCCCTACTGGCCAGGACAGGAAGCTCTTTATCTTTTCAACAAACCCATCATATCAAACCCCATCTTATTAATCCTCAGTTGTCAGACAGGTTGATGAAGTCCCTCTTTGTAAACCTTGATGTTGAGCCATTGACCATGCTGAATGGACCCTTAGTCTAAGAAAAAAAAAAAAAAACTACTATACTGCCAGGGGTCAGGCTTGTTCCTTCTTGGAATAAGATTTAAATCCCCCATTAAATAATTCAAATAATTTTTCTAGGTTCAAGGTCAGTCCTGTGTGTGTGTGTTTGGTTTTTTGAGACACGGTTTCTCTGTAGTTTTGGAGCCTGTCCTGGAACTAGCTCTGTAGACCAGGCTGGTCTTGAACTCACAGAGATCCCGAGTGCTGGGATTAAAGGCATGCGCCACCACCGCCCATCAGTTTTTTCATAACCATTCAGTTTTGTGTATTTGTAGAACAAATCCCAAACATTTCAATTTAGGAAAAGGTTAACTATGAAAATGGCATTGCTAAAGAAGCTACAACTGCTCCTGGCCTTTGACACAGAACATGGAAGCGGGCACACCCCCTTTTCCCTCTCTTGCTCTTTACTGTACACATGGAGCACAGAAGGCCTTTCTGACCCTCAGATCAGAACGGGCAGGGAGGGCACAATGCTACGACGGTCTCAAACTGGTTTAAAACTGGTGGTAAAGGGTCTGTAAGTGAAAATGGACTGTTCTTTCTCCCGTGTGTCTTGTGAAAGCACGGCCAGGTTATTTCCCCCGCACTACTCCAATGTGCTGCCCCTTCTGGCCCTACTACACAGCTGAGGGAAAGCTGAAGATTTCCTGGCTATGCTGAGTTTCATTTTAAATATATTAATTAAGCCTATTCAAAAAATTAAAGACAGACAGTAACAGTTTTAAAGTTTCTCTTTGAAAAGATGATATCTTACAGTACATACAAAAATACTCTGAAAATACATACGACTTCATTTACAAAACACGGAGTCAACAGATTACAAGAATTACATGGTTGTGGACTTTTAATAAACTGAGCATGCATTCATGAAACTTAAAAAATATTAAGAAATGCACTGAAAAAAGCAGTGTAAAAAAAGACAACTCATATAGTTAAATAAAAACTACAAAGGTCCTGAGCCAATTAATGGTTGGTAACAATGTCATTCAAAAATGCTTTGAGGTTTCAATAAAATCCACTGCTTATTCTGCATGCCTAATCCATGAAGAGACTGTTGGAAGTTACGGTGAGGGATTACCATGCTGAGTTAATTTTATACTTCAAAAATACAAGTCTGTCATACTTAAATGTATCTTATCATTGATGGTGGGATGAATTTTTTCTTTGTAAAAAATACCAATCAGCTAACAAGAATGTCATGAGATAGTAAGACATGTAACAATTTCACCATTCATATACTGACTTTCAGTATCCTGGTTATAGTCTGATTTTTAATAAAGATGCATTTTGAAGACCTCCATGGGAGGCAAAATACTGAGAATTTATGGTGCCCAACTCTTGTGTAGTCACTGGACTAGTCCTCCCTGGAAACTATGCAACATCTGGACAAAAGCACAAAAAAAGTTTAAATATTTATGTGCCAATCTGAAAAAAATAAATTAACAAAATAGACATCTGCACAAACGAAAGAAGCAGAAACATATCTCACATTCAATAACCTTGGGCTTTACAAAGTGGCTTCAATGCTAAAGTAAACATACAAACATTTGGAAAATTACAAGACAGGGTTTTTTTTTTTTAAACTTTTTCAGCTCTATACAATGATTACAACATAAGACTTAAAAAACAACAACAACAAAAAACCAACCAAACAAAAATCTCAAACAAACAAACAAAAACAGTTCAGGGCTTGTTTTATCAAAGTCCAAGTGGCCAAGAACTGGTTCCCATGACAGAGAAACAAACATCAAAAGTTAAGGCAGTAAAACCTCAAAATGCAAAGCC
The DNA here is from genome assembly GCA_028555095.1 of Dicrostonyx torquatus. Taxonomy (NCBI): domain Eukaryota; kingdom Metazoa; phylum Chordata; class Mammalia; order Rodentia; family Cricetidae; genus Dicrostonyx; species Dicrostonyx torquatus. Next base: position 5,972,219 of record JAQHUG010000106.1, on the reverse strand, counting down.
GTAATACTGTAGGCGACATTTACTAGCAGGTGATCCTCAGAGGGCGCCTAGCAATCAGTGAGAATGCCACAGCATCTCAAGGTCAAATGTGAGAGTTCAAAAGCCACCCCAAGGTCATGAGGTTGTTGACTGGAGCTGTCACGCCATCTATGCCACTGTATGACTGCATGGCCACTGCTATTACCGGTTAAGAGTCAGTCGGATGGAGTTTTTGATGACACGGATGTTGCTTGCTGGAACTGGAGATGATGACTCTGGCAGTTCTTTACTAGGTAGTCTCTGTTGAAAGGGAGACAAAAAAAAAGTGTGAATGTACATACATGCATGTACACCCCACCCTATAAGGGCTCATTCATCTAACGAATCAACCGTCCAACTCTACTTGGACCTTTTCTCCACAGCCCTACACCCTGACGTTCACAGCTGCACACAATAGCTCCTTTTCCATTTGTTCTAAGTACTTTTTTACTCTCAGGTCTTCTAAAAGTCAAAACTGAAAAGCAGAGGAGTAGAGAAAGTAGAAGTGGCAGCAATGTGAGGAGGGCAGCAATGTGAGGAGAAGAGGACTTTATTAACTCAGTCACCACTGAGAAATGTATAAAGAACTCCACCGTCCCTAATGCTGGGCAATGGCGCTGAGCCATAGAAGTACGGGGTGACTAAAGAGGAAAGTCTCAAGACTGCAGAACACATGAGCATTCTACAGGAACATCTGGTACTGAGAGTCACCCCCCTCCCTTAGTTTTTGTCCTGCGTGATAAAAACAATGTAAAGCTTGGCCACAGGTAAATGCAGAGGATGTGGTCAGTGGAGACCACTTGTGTGGCAGGCATGAGGTTCTGAGTTCACCCCCCAGAACCAAAAATAAGCAAATGAACTGGTAAAAAGTTGAGACATACAAATAGAGAATAGGACAATGAGGATTTATATAGCATAACCAAACTTCAGACATTACACACTTCTACTCACTTATACTTGAGTGGTTTTTTGGTTTTGCTTGTTTTTGACACAGGTCTCTCTAGGTAAATTCAGACATTTACCTGCCTAACTCCTGAGTGCTGGGATTAAACATGTTCCACCAGCACTAGCTGTGCTTGAAATATTTTAAAACATACTCATGCCATTCACTCTTTTATATTTTAATATCCACCCCAATATTTCCCATCCATTATCATATTTAGTATATATTTTTGTAAGGCAGTCTTGCAACGTAGGTTGTGTAACAGAAATTACTGTGGTTCCAAAAGTCCTGACACAGTAAGAGCTGATGCTAGGGAAGTAGCTCCTCTGTGGAGGGCTGAAAAGAAGCCATCTGTTCTGTACTCTCAGGGCAGGGCTTCCTGGGATCTAAACAAAGCTAAACAAAGCTCCTCCTAATACTTGCTCGTTAGCTTTCCATGCTCACCATATTTGATTTCTAATAACTTAAATTCTGAAAGCAGTGTATATAACAAAAGCTATCTTTGGCATTAATAAGAAACCCGTGCCATGCAACCAAGTATTCATAGAAATAAAACAGACCGAAATCTGAGTAGGCCACAAGTCTTCCGAACGTTTCCTCTCCTAGACTCCTGAGCAATGTCTACTCAACTGTACACTATCTGTCATCCCTAGTCCTGACCCCAACCACACTGCTGGTCTCTGACAACAGGGACATAATCATACTGCCTTCTGGTTCTAGGTTTTTCTTTTTCTTTGAGAGATGGTTTTACACTGTAGCTTAGGCTACTTTTGAACTTGAAGCAATCCTCCTGCCTCAGTCTTCTAAATACTTGGATTTAGTTTTAGCTTCTTAAGTTTTTTTTTTTAACTTTTTTTTTTTTTTTTACCTATACAACTATTACCTATTATCTATTACCTTTTTCCGTGATGTATCAATAGTTGGAATGGGCATAGATTCTCCACCAATGGCATCCTAAAAATAAAAGGATTAAAAACACAATTTTAAATTTTCTTACCATTTCCAACACTTATTCCTATTTAAAAATAAATCATAACCAAAAACTGACTCTAAAATACTTTCTACAGTGCTTTTCATAATCTATTGCTCTTTAAGTTCACATTCTGAGTGCAGTATTAACATATTTACCATTGGTTTTCTTTTCCTATCCTCGGCAGCACGGGAGTCTTTAAATGCTGACTCAAGTCGAATAAACTAAGGGATAAACAATAAAAATGAATTGCCATTATATATCGCAAAGACCATACAAATCAATATAAAACTGGAGACTAATTGATCGATCATCAAAAATGACAATAATTTAATAACTTCAATTAACTACAACTAAAATTAGATTGAATTCAACTGCTACCCTTAATTTTGGCAGCCTAAGTAATCTTTTTGGTTTAAGCAATTCAGATTCTAACAAAATATTTTATTATCATCTGCTGGAAGCTAAGAAGATCCATATAATAGAAAAAATTGCATAATTATATCTAGTCTCCTTAACTTTTGTGTAAGTCAAGAAACTTAAACCAATCAAGCAAACTTTCAGATATGAGTAATTTGAATATAAGATGAACAAATACTGTTCCTAAAGATTTTAAAATATTCTTTTCAAACAGAATAACTCCCAGTGGAAAACTTACATAGTTAAGGAAAACTGTCAGTTTCTTTACTATTATTTTAATTTTAAAAACAAACAAAAAAAAAAATCAATGAGTAATCACTACTAAAGTCCTAAGTTTACCTTTTCTATGTCTTTCAATCTCTTTGAAGTCCCATCTGTAGGTGGTGAATGGGATCTTTTGGGTGTAACATTCTTACTAATATTAGAGAGTCCATTTAGATGTGGTTGTCCCTGGACAGGGTTGTGAGGTGTTGTGACTTTAGGAATAACGTTACGTCCTACTACAGTAGGAATGGTACATACAGATGGGGCAGATGCAGCTTTTGCTGTAGGATCAACCTCTGAAAAGTACAAAAACAATTTTAGTAATCAAATATTTATGTAGCAGAATTGTTAACAATTAAAGTTTAGATACCTACTTGCACCGATGACTGGAATAGACAGCCCTTGAGCTGGGGGCACACTTGGTAGCTTCTCTGCAATTACAGTCGCAGGCTCAGTACTATTCCTAGTAAAGAATAAAATTATCAGTATTAATTGATCTTACCACTACTGATTTTAAAAGCTCTCACTTTAACATTCAGTATGGTTTCTTTCTAGTATTTCAACCTTACTCACTAGAAGAACAGAGAAGTCAGATAACAAGGAAAATCAAGAGGGAACAATCTAAGTAGACAATGTGTGCATTCATGTGCACTGCACCATTCCCCCAAGCCCTTCGCCTGGAGTAACTCCTGGAGCACTGCAAACACTGCCAAGTGTCCCTAAACAAGAAACGAGTAGCTAGTAAGAGAAAATTTTTTTTTGCGATGAAAACAGATCTTTTAGGAAAGGTACAGGAAGTTCTCATCATCCTCTAAAAAAAGCCTAGAAGAACAGTTTGGACACACACCTCTCTGCTTCTCCTGCAGGGCTGTCTGGGTTGGAAGACTTATTTGTAGACACTGGCGAGTGAAAAGGTGTCCCACTATCGGTGTCTCTGGAGCTATCCAGACAGCTGCTATCCAGAGACGATCTTTTGGACTGAAGGCCACCTGAACTCCGGCTTACATCAGAAAGACTCTGCCGAAGAGAAAGACACTGTTAGGGTTTCAAAAGCAAATGAGAATATTCTAAATCACACAAAAGCAACTTGTCTCTGGTTTAAGGTGAAATTTCAGACTGACTGTCTACACCCTCTTTTCCAATAGGTTTGGAGGAGGTGTAGGTGTAAAGTTCAAATTTGGTTTCAAGATCAAGATAGTTTTAGAGCCTGTCCTGGAACTAGCTCTTGTAGACCAGGCTGGCCTCGAACTCACAGAGATCTGCCTGCCTCTGCTTCCCTAGTGCTGAGATTAAAGGAGTGCATTAACACCTCGCGGTTAAGATCAACTTTTTCAATGGAACCATACTAGAGAATAAGGACTACAGACTCACCTTTTTCTTCTTTTGAAGAATCTCTGCAGGTAGATAATGATGAAGTTGTTTTTTCTTTACATGAGTTGCTTCAATTTTCATTCCATCCTTTAGCATATTTATATTGTTTGCCTGCCTGTACACTGTAACAATGTTAATATGTTAAATGGGAAACTTCTTTCTGAACTGCAAGCTGTTTTTCTTTTCTGAAATGTACAGACCGCTTATCCCCACTAAACATAAATCCTCTTATGGAACAAATATTTCTCAGCCTTCCAATGTGTCACAGTACTATTTAAGAATTGACTGATTCTATGTGTATATCTTCTGAAAGCTTTCTTAAAATTAGCCCCCATTAACAAAATAAATATATCGTAATTTTTTTTCCAAATCTTGTTCTTTTCAAAATAACAATCGCTCCTCATAATTACTTGTCTGAGTCTTTTTCTTCTTCTTATGTATATATGGGTATTTTGGCCTGCATATAAGTCTGTGTAGCATGTGCATGCCTGGTGCCTGCAGAGGTCAGAAGAAAGTACTGTATTCCCTGGGACTGGACTTACAGATAGTAGTTGTAAGCCTTCATGTGGGTGCTGGGGAACCAAGCCTTAGGCCCTTGGGAGAGCAGCCAGCACTCTGAACCTCTAAGTTGTCTCTGTAGCCACCTAAGACAATAATTATACCAAATATCCAAAATACAATTCAAGTCCTGCTTCTACCTTGAGACTGCTTTATCATCACAGCCCATATCAGATACAGAACACAGGAGATCAGAGGCCATCTGCAAGTCTATCTTCAGTTTACAGACTGAAAAACTAGTTTCAGAAAGCCTGGAACACCTTGACTGCATCAGGAGACATGTGGCTCTAGATTTCTGTTCTAGCGCTTTTCCTAACTTGTGAAGACCAGTTGTATTAGCACACAAATTCAGGTATTTTGTGTCCAGCCAATTAGATGTAAAGTCCACTGAAGACAGGCAGGAAGGCTGTTTTGTACTGCAAATGCTATGGAATGTGGCACATTATTTAATACTGTGGGACCTAGAGTGTCGACGTATGGAAAAGAATATTTAAAAAAATTTAATAAATGAGCATCTCAGCTTTTTCTTTTTTGAGACAACAGATCCCTAATTTGTATTCATAATTTCATTCAAGATTCTAATGTTTATCAAGAGTACTTGTTCAAATTGCAGAGTCTCTGGTTCCTCAGAATGTGATCTAGTAGTCTGAAGGTGAAGCACAGGAGTCTACATTACCATGATAAACATGAGGACTTTATAAAAAATTTAGGAAACTCCTGTGTGCCAAGAATAGTAACAGCATGAATGTGCACACTACACCAGTCAACACTGGCCCAGTCTATAACGGAGAGGTGTGGCTAGGGCTAGATATGATGAACAGTGTTTTTCTATTAATCTTGGAACATATTCAACAAATCTGTAACTAATGATGATTATTTAACATGAGAAACATAAGAATCAATTCATGTTTATGACTGTGATTATAATCTCACAGAAAAGTCACCTGTGGAGTTTAGTTTTATTTTCAAACAGAAAACACATTAAGATATTACAAAATTTAAGTGATTTAGGAATATGTAGGGAGTCTCACTCCCTGTCCCCTGGGCACAGTGGCTGGTTCCCAGACTAAGAAGCAACCAGCAGTACCTTTAAAAAAAAAATCCTGCCAGAAATATCCTCTGCAGTTAAGTATATCTCTTTTGTAAAGTGAATGGAAGCATTCTGTCCATTATCTGAGTGCCCTTATTATATCTTAGAAATTGTTTCATCATTCTTCTCCTTTTTCCAAACAGCAGCACCAGTTTCTACAATATGGGTTGATTTAACCAAACTGGGAATTAAGAAGTATCTCCAGATAGACCCTAAACAGATGACACTGAGTTATAGTCATGGTTGGGAATCACCGTCCCATGATTATGACTTCTTACCTGTATCAGTAAATGACTGTATATCATATGTCAAGTCTATGTTAACACTTTCTGCATTTTCTACTCTCCGAAAAATTATTCCGAGGAACCACATTGATACGTAATTGTTGCTATAAAGAAAAATATTTTCATTAGTTTTTTTTTCAACCTAACAAATCCTACTTAGTTTTTATTTCTCTACCTTATTAATAGATTTCAGTGATGTAGCCAAATTCTTAAAATTATATCCAGAACATTGGTGTAGTCGTTTAGTGTTGTTTAAAAGAAAATTAAATAGTACGAAAGAACTTACTGAACATATATTTAAAAGATGTTCCAAACACTACTATGGAGTTTTTGCTGAGGTTTACTGACTATTGCAGTGTGTACTTATATAGTAATACATGGTCACATATATCATTCCTCCATCAATGTCTGTTAAAGACAATCTTAAAACTCACTAAAACAATAAATATGTCAAATAACATTATTTAAGACATTTATTTAAGGGTAACTTACGCTTTATGATGTTCTTTGTTTCCTGGGAATGACTGGGGATTCACATGGGCAAGAGTAATAAATTCATTACGTTCCAAGTTTCCAACAAGCACACGGATTTTAGATTCCACTAATCCAACCCTGAAGTAAACAACAAGATTTCTATGAATTCAAATCTGACAACTATACTCAACCAAGTAATATATCAACTACCAAGCTTTGTATGTTTACTTCAAAATAAAGTCCAATTATAGTAGGGATTTTAAAAAATACCAATTGGTATAGCAACATGGCTCAACAGGTCAAAGTGTTTGCCATGCAAGTCTGACAACCCGAACTGGAGTCCTGGAAGTCAATAGTGATATCCATATACATACTGTGGCACAAACAGACTCTCTCACAAGTAATAATAATAATAATAATAAAAATAATAAATCAAGCAAATGTCAAATTTAAGTGACTTTCTGCTTATAGGAGAACTGACCTAAATTTAACGCATTTCTGACTATAAAAATACCCTGGTTAAGTCTAAAATAGTAAGGATCTGAGCATAAACTAAAACTTTTTTTTTTTAAAGATTTATTTATTTTTATTAAGTATATAGTGGTCTGCCTGCATATGTCCCTGCAGGCCAGAAGAGGGCACCAGATCTCAGTGCAGATGGTTGTGAGCCACCATGTGGTTGCTGGGAATTGAACTCAGGACCTTTAGAAGTGTAGGCAGTGCTCTTAACCTCTGAGCCATCTCTCCAGCCCCATAAACTAAAACTTTTATTTAGTGTATTCGTCAATCATTTTTACTTTCATATCTTTGAATAAACCCTAAACTACCTTTAAATTATATGAACCAAGAAAAGCTAGCATACGCACATAATTCTTGAAATAAGCATACTGATTTTCACAAAATACTGGATTTTCAAAAGGTCACTAAATTTAAATCAGATATTAGAAAAGCATATAGGTGTCACCAGATTTTTACAATTTAATTTTCTCTTTACTAAAAATATATGACTATCTGCCATGTATTTATTAGTAACTGTAAGTCAGAATAATTTCAAGAATACTTTTAAGTATTTTCAAACACTTACGAAAACTGATTATTATAAATGAGTTACTGCAGTGTTGTTACCTAAATGAGAAATAAATTTCTCTACTAGTACCACACAGTACATCTTTCAGGTTTTTGAGCTGTATAGTCTCTGTGCAACAATTTACTATATGGCAATATAGCAGAGAGTAGTATTCAATAACATATTAATGAAGGATGGCTGTGTACCAAAAAGATCTCCTAACAAATGGCAGACTGAATTTGCCATAAACTATACTTTCCAGGATTCCTTATCTAGACAAATTAAATACTGCATCAATTAAAAAAAAAAGTAATTACCAGAGAAATAAAAACCCTTAAAGTGACAAGTCAGACTGGAAGAAAATACTGGGAGCACAACTTCTGCCCAGTGGACCCAGGAATGTGAATATTCTGAGGGCACAGGGAATGGATTTAGAAGTCCTAGAAAGAGATATACTGCAGCTTGACCAAAACTATTGGCAGAAACTAAAATCCTGACACTTGTGCTACCTCCTCCTAAGTTAAAAAGATACATAAAGTGTCTTCCCTTTGAGTTTTGGAGGGGAACAATAACAGTAAGATGAAGCTGGGCATCAGAACACCAAAATTCTTCTAAACTTCACTGCATTCTGATTCTGAAAAATGGCAAGTACAATCTGCATCGCAGCCTCCTATGCTGATGCTGAGCCTCACTCCCTGACTCTCCATCATGGACATCAGTCTCCACTGAATACACTGATTATGAAAGCCAAGCAAGATACATTTTATGAGTGGTAAAGCACCACAAAACTATTGAAATGTAAGTCTTACCACTCGAGATGATGTTCTTCTGTTGATGCACTGGCAGTCAATACTATATAATGCCTATAAAGGATTTGCAACAATAATCAGGGATTTAGAAAGTCAGAAATATCATTAATCTGATTTTATCTATTTTTCTTTCTTCTTCCCAATAAACAAAACATGTACAGAGTGTCTAAAAGTTATAGTACACTTTATTTTCACAAAACGATAGACCTCACAATTAAAAACTAACTCACTTTAAAAACTTATCGCAAATGCTGGACTAGCTACTACTAGAATGAGGGTGCTGTGACGACTTAGGGTTTCTATTAGCCTATTTTCTACCTTGCTTAAGAAACCTGAGTAATACCTGTCACTGTCATAATAAGCTTTCTACATTTAAACTCTTATTGGACATGTGCTGTTTCACACATAGAACTAACTCTACCACTCATGAGGATGAGGCAGGAGAATCACTGTAAGTTCCAGGCCAACCTGGGTTACATAGTAAGTGTGCTCCAGGCTAGTCTGGAATACACAGTGAGGCTCTGACTTCTGAATGAATGAATGAGGCTCCAGCAAATTGGTTTAGTATGTAAAGGTACTTGTCATCCGGCCTGATGACATGAGTTCTAACACCTGAAAGTTGTCCTCTGTCCTCCACATGAGCACTACGGCAGGCATACCTAGTCATGTACAACCTAGCCCCCTTTAAAACAAAAACAGTACACAACAACAACAAACCCCACAAAAATAAGACAAAAAGTTGATATTTTTACCAACGTTTAAATACCTGTATTTTTGAAAGAAATTTGGTGGCTCTAATAGTTTGGACCAGTCTGATTTCCCTTGAAGAATTTCATCTGTAACTGCAAGACCTAAACAAAAACAAAGGGTTTTTAGAAACTAAGTCTAATTTTGAAAAATGACCAGCTCTTGTATTTCATCCAAACCATCTACCCATAAATGCTTGACTTAGAAATGTAAACACATTATGTTGTTTCTTAGAACACAAAAGTCAAATTCCACCAAACTGGACTGGCTCAAATTTTAGCCATAATATTATATATTTTGGAAAGCATTTGAAGCTTTACAAAGAATTAAGGGTTACAGAATTCTAATTGCCAATTAATAGCTCCAGTGTAGAATAAAACTGTCAGCCAAAAGTTTGGGAATATGTAAGGGAGAGAGCCAAACATATTTACCTTGTTTAAATTCTTCTACCATTACTGTTCGAGTAGATGTAGACACATTATATGTAGAATTCTGTTGTGGGTAGGCAGGGGTGATTATGGGCATAAGATGATATCTATCTGATGGATTTACCTGTGAAATCAGAAGCAGAATAATTATCTGTTCCCCTAACTGAGTAGTCATCACTTCATTTTCTCCAAAGTCTGAAGAATATGAAATATAAATTTAATTCCCTCAATTCTAGGAGGGTATTTCTCTTCTGAACTGCATTTATTTCTGAAGATAGATATATTTGTTTGTCAAAGCTCTGCAGAAATTATTTTTCCTCAGCAAATCTATCAAATGATGCATCATATAAGTAAGTCCTTCAGAATTATACAAATATAATATTATAACTATAATGACATTATATTCAATTATATAGAGAAATGGGTGCCTACTCTTACTAAATTGGAATTTCAAAATTAAAAAGGAAGCTATGTGAGAATTATGAATCTGCTTTAAACTGTACTGCAAAATATTATTTTTATATATTTCAGAGCTTCATTATAAGTAACTACTTGTGACACAGTTTTTTTACAATGGGTTATGATACTGTTTTTGATACACCCACTTATCTGGTCATATTTGGGCAACTTTTAATAAAATAACATTTGGATCAACATTAAATCCACAGCAAAGGGAGATGAGGGCTCTTGCTGCATAAGAGAGGTGTGTAGGAAAAAGGGATAATCTTTAGTGAGACTATGGTTTAGAGTAAGGCCCTTCTCCTTAGTGAATTCTCATACCCGAGGATCCCAGACAGGCAAATTCAAGTTGCTTTCTTCTGGTTGCTTCAACAGCACAGGATTTGGCCATTCCCTAGCATAAGTAAAGTGAATTAATCCAAACATCTCACTTCAGATGCTATATAAAATATTAAAAGTATTAAACTGTCTCAATCTTCACATGTCAAAGCATAAAGTACAAGAGGAAGAATCTGATTATTTGCCCTTTCTCAGAAATGGCAACAATTCTTTGTTAGTGAGAAGCAATTTGTACTTGAATTTGTCTCTGCTTTCTCATCTGCTTCCACAGATTTTATTCTGATGATATAACAGCAATAAGTAACATTTGTTGAAAATACTAGCACATGTATGAAGCAGTTATGATTATCATCTCCATTTTACCAGGCCAGCTTAATGTACAAAACCAAAATCTATGGGGATGCTACAGTCTTAAGATCTTAAGATAAGGCTCACATTTACAAACTCCTCAAGTCATCTGAGTTTTTAAAAAAGAGGTACAGGGGTTACAAGCACTGGCTGCTCATCCAGAGGACACAGGCTCAATCCCCAGCACCTACATGGAAGGCTCACATTGTCTGTACTTCTGTGCCAGGAGATCTGATGCCCTCTTCTGACCTCTACAGGCACCAGGCACACAAGGGGTAAACATACATGCAGGTAAGACATACACTCATATACATAAATTAAAATCAAAAAAGAAAAAGGAAGCAAAACTCAGTGTGGTGGTACACATTTGTGAACTCAATACTTAGAAAGCTGAGACAAGAGGAATGAAAGTTGTATACAAGCCTGGGCTACAGAGTAAAACCCCTTTCCAAAACACTGACAGGGGTAGGAAGGCAAAATCATGTCATTTGTGATAGCATAGGTAGTACTGGAGGTCATTAACCGAAATAGACAGGGCACAGAAAATCCTCCAGGATCTCACTCATACAAGGAATCTAAAAATGTTGATCTCACAGAAGGTGAAAGTAGAATAGCAGTTGGCAGAGACTAGGAGAACAAGGTAGAGAAGATGACAGGAGAATGTCTGTCGGTGGAGATTAAATTAGAGAAGTTTTGGTGTTCTATTGCACCATAGGGAAATTATAAGTCATATTAGTCGTACTATGAATCTGGGTGTCTCATTTTCTTGGATTAAATACGTTTTAAAGCTTTTAATGAAGGTAAAACAAAATACATATGCACAGGCTGGTTTTTTGGGAAACAGGGCCTCTCTCTCTTTCTCCCTCCCTCCCTCTCTTTGTCTCTCTCTCAAGCCAGAACAGACTATGGAGCCCACCGTCCTCAAACTTATAGCAATATTCCTGCCTAAAGTTCTCTAAGCAGGAATAGATCTAAAAATCTGCTAGGATTACAGGTATGAACCACTATGCCTGGCTACAGTTTTTAAACTTTTTAAAAACATATCTATAAAGTTAATAATTAGTTAAAATATATGCTTACCATTTGGAAAAAACTAAAAAAAACTTGTGAACTAAAGTTGAAGCTGCTGCATTTGGATACAGTTGGCAAGTTCTGGCAACTAACATTGCCCAGGAGACTCCACCAAGGAATCCCAGCATATTGGAATAAATACCACGACCTATGAAAACAAACATTTGTTAATTATTATTCAGATCTATCATGCTTGAAATACAACAGAATAACTTCATTCATTCCTAAGATTGAATACAAACTGAAATGATAAGCAGAATATCACACTAGGCTCAGAGTCAGTTTTGGAAACTGCTAGTTTTCTACTTCTAGCTCTTCTGCTTTGTCCCCTAATGGACAATGACCTCAATTCCCTGTTTTAGTACCAACTTTTCTGATTGATAATGCCACTGAAACTATTCCTAAATCCCCAGCCCCTCATTTTGAAATATCTGCAGTTAAAGAGAGAGAGAGAAAAAAAGAAGACAGTAGGTAAGAAAGAACATTTCATCAGTAAGTAATTATATACATGGGTAGTATTTTAAAACCGAGCATAAAGCTGGCAACAAACTTCAGTTTTGGATACCTCTTCATTGTGAACAACATACCAATGACATTAGACTCATTTGTAAAATGATGATTTTTATAGAAATCTATGGGAAACTATTACCATACGATTAAACCTAATATGCCCTTATTAGACATTGTGACATTATTTTATGTTTCATATATAGAGGTAAAAGTTCTATAAAATATCAGTTTAGACATGTTAAATATAAAAACTATATGTGTGAAAATTGACAAAATACAGTGTTTAGTTTATAAAGAGACAAAATGTTCATGTTGTGGTTTTAATACAAATTACATGATCCTGATTATTCAAGGCTACAGGTAAATACCACTTACTTTAGGCCTACAATATATAAATCAAAAGACTGATTCACTTAAACTATACACTTTAGTAACTTTTGGTGTACTTGTAGCAGTGTAACCACCATAACCACTCCTAGAACATGCTCATCACCTCCAAAAAAAATGAGAGGCACACTACCCCTTACTCTGAAGACCTCATTTACCTTCTGTCTTTTATAGCTCTGTCCTAATTACAGACATTTTTAAATCAAAGCATACATGTTGTCTTTTGGATAACTTCTGACACACTCAACAAAGAGGTGTCAACAATCATATGTTGTACCTTTTACAAGTACTGCATTCCTCTTCACTGCATGATATTATTTGGCAGTGTAGATATACCATGCTTGTTTATTCATTCATCAGCGTATGAACATTAACTGTGCTTACTCTGGCTATTAGGAATGACAGTACTATGTATGTACAAGATTTTTATACGAACATTATTTTACCTTCTGTTGAGAATTAAAGTCAATGAAATAAAGCAAATTTAAAAATCCCTTAGTTGGACATTTCAAGTGTTTACCAGTCAGAGTTAACTGGATCTGTTGATGCATATAAACTTTCCACAGTCAAAAGCTTTATGGAGAGCTCTGCAGACTATGTGAAACCTCATGCCTGAAGAGCAACACAGCTTCAGTGCAGTCACAAACCAAACAATGTCATTTAAGAATGTACCACACACACGATGACAGGCTTTAAGATTATAATGAGGATGAAAAAATGTATAGACGAAGAGGTTAGAGAAGAGCAAACGCCAGAAAAAAAAGAACCATCAAAAGAATTCAGTGACGCTGGGCTGGAAATGGGGCTGGCTTCTAACTCCTATGCCCCAGTAAGCATCCTCAGCATTCCACTAGGAACAGTGGTAGGAGCCACCATTCTTGCCTACAATCTCAGCCTACTCAACACTAGAATTATCTGCATGTGCCGCTATGTCCAATTTGTGTTTATATCATTACAAAGGAATTAAAAAACTTTTAAAAATTAAGTTTACAACAAAAAATTATAATAAGCTAAGCTTAATTTATTATTGAAGAAAAAACCTTTTATAAGTCAGTGAGACTACAGTATGCAGTGCTCATGAGTCTACAGTAGTGGACATTAATGCCCTGGGCATGTACACTCACTACACATTCAGACTCGCTCAAACCACTTTTGGGTTCAGCAATTTCCATTTTTATGTGTGTGTTTTTGCTGTACCACACTGTGTTTAGGTATCTTCTACATGAAAGTACTTAGCACTGTCTTACAAAGGTTTACACTATTCATACAGTTAAAAGGTTATATAGGTTTTAGGAGCAATAGCTTTCTAGAGACCAAGTTCACAGCAGGCTGTACCAAATAGGTTTATGTGAGTATGTGAGCACATTCAATTTTGGTTGCATGGCCACAAAATTATCTAGTAATTCATTCTTCAGACCATTATCATCATTTTTTTTCTTTTAAAAATCATGTGTGTGTGTATGTAGTATACATGAACATGTGTGTACAGGTACATGTACATGCAGGTCAGAGGAGGCTGTGAATGTTCTGCTTCAATTCCCTGCTTGATTTCTTGTCCTACGGTGCTGAGTTTGTGGTTACAGACACACAGTCATGCCTTGCCTTTTGCATGTGTGTTAGAGCCATTTCCTCAGTCATCATATATCACCATTCTAAAGCAGGGTCTGAACACAGTTAGAAATAATACAGAATGACCCATGTCAGAGCACAACTAGGGACAGGGCCTTTATGAGTCACACACACACACACACACACACACACACACACACACACACACACACACACAAACATCTGCACATGGAAGGACAGAAAATCACACATACACTTGAAAAGCAGCTTTTCCAAGTTAATTGGCCATCAACCCTCAACAGCATCAGTAAAGTCAGAGTCTTCCTTCATACATGCTTCAATTACTGGCAACAAAAAATTAGAATTTTAGAACAGACACATAAAAGACTTGGGATACTTACGTTTTGCCCATAATTTGACTGCTCTTAGGGTGAGTCTAAAGGTTTCTTTATTTGGCACTAAGTGTAAAATTTCATCAGTAACTCTACACCCTGAAAAGACAAAATATTGATTTTTCACTAAGGAATAAAACTTTGTCAATTCAAATTATCTCCTAACCTTCAAACTCTCAAATGCTAAAAATATGAATGATAAGTCATGCTGCATTTAAAATTTTAAAACACATGTGAAAAGGTCCTTTACTTTTGAGAAATTTAAAGTACATGGGTAATGAAATCCAGTGCTGAAGTAGAGATGGGTCTGAGTTCCTTTTCAGTTTCTTCTTCATCTGACTTAATCACAATGCCTCCAATTTATAAAACTGCTATTGTTTCAATACAATCCTTTCCACAGAGAAGTGTAATTTACCAGTACACCCAGGAAAACAAAATAAAGTGGACGCAGTGGTGCTCACCTTTAATCCTAGCACTCAGGAGGCAGAGGCAGGCAGATCTCTAAGTTCCAGGCCAGCCTGGTGTACAGAATGAGTTCCAGGACAGCCAGCGATACCCAGAGAACATTGTCTCAAATATCAAAAACAAACAAAAAAACCAAAAAATGTAAAACAAGACACTATAAATCAGTGGCTCTCAAACTTGAATAATCTGTGAGGTCAAATCTATTTTTATAAGAAAACTACATCTTTCGTTGCCAATTTCACAGTATGTTAATTTTGCATTGATGAGGTATTGGCAATAATGGCTAAAACTACCTTAGAGGTCAATCATGGCAGTGGCAACAAAGTATACAGGTATAAAATGTATCTTCACTACTATCACAGTTGAGAAAAACAACCAAAAGGAAAGAAGTTTGTCATCATTTTTGTATTTTAAAGGAATATTCAGTTTCTTTAAATTATAACTGGCAGATCAACAAGGTTACATACTGGGTATTCAGTAGATAATCTCTGAAAACTTAGGTAAGTTCCTTGCCTCAAGGAAAACAATGACATTATTTATTATGGATAAGAGAATTTAAGCTTTCAAGTTATATAGTTATAAATGACTTATATCTGCTATTGTGAACCTGACAGCTTCTAATACTTTAAAGACTCTTATGACAGAATTGGTGCTAATATTAATCTATACAATTTAAAATCCACTTCATAGTGAAATCTGTGCTAACATTTGGAAGATAAAAATAACTTTGAGAACTAATATTTTCCAAATAGAGTACAATAGTTAAAAAAAACCAACAAACAAAAACAAAAAACAAGTAAAAGCAAAAAGGCATAAGGCAGATCACTGGATATTAATATGACAAGGTATTAAGGTAACCAGAAAACAAAATCTTATTTAAATAAAGGACCACATTAGGCCCCCCTGAATACAGGTGTGGCTTGGGCAGTTATGTGGGGCCACTGGCAGTGGGATCAGAATCTAATTCTAATGCGTGAACTGACTTTGTGGAGACCATTCCCTGTGGAGAGATATCCTGCTCAGCCTAGGCACTGGGGTAAGTGGGGGATGGTTTAGTCCTACTTCAATGAGGTGTTAAAACAGACTTAGCTGACTTCCCAGGGGAGGCCTTAACCTCCCTGGGGAGTGGATGGAGGGATGAGGTGGGAAGAATGGGAAGAGAGGAGGGAAGGGCAACTGAGATTGGTATGTAAAAAAAATTATTAAAAAAGTATTATTAATTTATATTTTTTCAGTGAATTACAAATATTTTAAACAATCGTTTTTAATCATGACATGGTAAATACTGACATATAATCCAGGTGAACAAATGTATTTTGGGGTTCTCAATAAATGTTAAAGGTTTATGGGGTTCCTAAAAACTAAAATAGTTAAGTTCATGAACCACAATTTTAAACTTAATCTTTCAACTACATGATACTTTTTAGGATGTTTAAAAGTGATCATACTATTTTTAGAAAGCAAACTATGACTAAATCTTCTGGATTTGGGACACGGGAACGCAAGGTCTCTCGCTAAGCTCGTACTCTAAAACTGAGCTGTATTCCAACTGTTCTAGTTTGTCCGAGCCTTAAAATAGTGCATTAATAATTCTGCAAAAGGCTCTATTTACTTCACTGTTTTCAAGCAGGCATCTAAGATGTCTTTAGAAACTTACCATTTAAGCTGCGGATACACCGTATATCAAGGCTTCTTAGGCGAGAGTCGTCTCTTAGATCTAAATTATCTGATATGGTTTGTATTGCCAGTCTTGCAAAGACTAGATCAATCTTTGGAAAGATGTACAAAAAAAAAGAAGATAAATATTACTTTTCATTTTCCTCAGCTCCAACTCAAAACGTAAAAAGTTCCAATTATTAGCTTGAGACATTCTAATGAAACATCAAAAGGTCTATGAAGGTGACTGAATGTGGGACAATTACTGTAAGTCTTGAAATAAAAAGGAAGATCCAACACACGTTTACATTTACCCCCCCCCCTTGAAATTCAACTAAAGTATCAGGAAAATTTGCTTTGGTTTTGGCTTAGTTTGTTTTTATCTTATGGCATAAACTACTAGGAAAAACAAAACAAAAAAGACAGCAGCAAAAGGCACAGAAGCTGGAAAGCAGGTAGACAGAAGGCAACAGACCCAGTAGACCAAAGAAAACAGATTTAAACATTTTATTCGGGAAATAAGGACAGGTAGCTACAAATAAATACATAAATAAATCTAAAAGAACATTTAGAAAATATAAAAAGTATTTTTAGAAATCATTACAAAGCTTGAAAGACAAGATAACACCAAAGGCAAAATAAAAAAATATGAAGATGTGGTTAATAAGTGAGAAAGAAGAATTTTGTGTGTGTGCGCACTTTCATTTATTTATAATTTATAGAAAGCTGTTCTGGAGATTCAACAGACAAATTAAGATTCCATGAAAAAAGACACATGTGTGCAAACAAAAGCAGGAAATTCAAAAGAACTCAAAAAAAAGTTCCAAAAACTGAGTTTCCATACTAGGACTATTGCATGCCAAGCACATCAATTAAAAACACACACCAAAGCATATTATCATCATAAATTCTACAAGTATGCAGACAAAATAAAAACAACTAAGCAAAATACAAAACTGGTCACATATACAAAGAAGAAAGACTAAAAATGGTAAATTTTTCAACAGCACAGAAGATACAAAACAATGAAGGCCTTAAAGTATGTAAAAAATCGTGTCCTACCTAGAATGGCGCACTCAGCAAAATTATGAATTCAGTGATTTTTAAGCATGCAAGATAAAAAGAAAACAAATTCTTTTTCAGATATTCAATGGATGAGTTCCAGTAAAATGGTACCATATCTAGAAAGAAGAACATTCTAGAGTAGGAATAGAAACTTTCAGGAAGATGGTAGAGAGAACAAGATGCCAGCTGTGCCCCAAGATGGGCAACAAGCGGCTGAGACGAGAACAGGCGAGAAGATTCAGTGGACATTTCTCAAGATGCTGACGACCGGAAAGGACTGGGTTTAAATTAGACATAGGTATAACAATCTAAACTAACAGAACTAAATAATCACTAAATCCTGAGGAAAAAAAAAATGTGTCATTGCAAAGGAATAGTAATTCAGTACACTCAGTACTGAGCTTTGAAAACTGTTTTAAGATAATGTAAACAGAACACCGTTCCAAATGAAATTATAACAGAGAAATTATTCTAGATGATTATGGGATGTGGAAGGTTGTGTACAAAAAGCATGAGGGGAGAGAAGGAGACTGGTTCACTGTCCATGGTGAGTGGCCAAGAGAAGTGGGAAAGGAGGTAAAAAGACTACTATTTAATTCTTTAAACTATGTGCTGAGTGCCAGGCCAGCTGGTACACACCTATAGTCTTAATTCCCAGGAAGACAACTAGTTACATAGTGAGATTACTTCAAAACCCAAGCCCAAAACCAAATTCCAACAAAAATGTGCCAATGCTAAGTCTGATTTTGAAACAAAATTATAGGTTAAATATTTCAATTGTCAAATAAAAAAATATTAAATACTTACTTCAATACCATCAAATTCAAATTTTATAACAGGCACAAAGGCATCTTCTACAGCCTATAAAAGACAAAGACAAAAATAACACATGGGTTAGCCCTTTATCCTTCCTAACTGTCAATATAATATCCTATCTTTAATTCTTCTAATTTGTATTTTATTCAGTAAAAAAAGTCAAAAGCATTTTTGGTCTAACATGCAGGTTACGGCCTTCTATTTTATAACGTGTGTAATTCAGGTCACAGAAATCATCTCTGCAGCTGTTATTTACTTTATCCTGTTACGAATATCTGTCAGAAACTGGAAAGCAGCTGTAATCTGGGCACTATTTGTGGGATCTAAATTGAAAATGATTGTTACAAAAAGCGTTAAGTGTAAACTATATGGTAAGCCACTCCAGTACTCAGGAGAGAGAAGCAGGGGGCTCAAAAATTCAAGGTCACTGATGGCTACACAATGAATTTGAGCAGGAGTTACATGAGAGTACTAAAAAAATTACAAAAAGTATTAGTGTTATTTTTTTTTTAATATTCAGAGCTCTTATATAATCTATCATAAAAGAAAAAAATGCTGGGGCTGGCTTAATTCAGTACTTGACCTGAGAACACGGGGCCTGAGTTCAATCCACAGAGCCCAATACTGAGCACAATGGTGCACTAAGGAACCAGGAGGATCCCGAGAGCTCACTGACCGTAAGTTTACCCTAACTGGTGATTCTAGGTCAATGAAGACTCTGTCTGACAGGAGGTAGACAATGTTTTTGAAGAGGACACTCAACATTGTCCTGTGGCCTCCAAAAGCAACACACCAAGTGTATGATCACTCTGCACACTTGCAAATACATACATACAAATTATACTGGTAGAACTGTGGCCAGTGTTTCATAGATTGCTGGTATGGAAATGTTACTTACTAAATGAAGGCTAGATATATAGAGTAATTAATAGAATCTTACACAGACTATTATCCACAATTTGATATACACCAACCATTTATCAGGTATTATAGTAAGTGGTTTAGTCTACTGTCACATTAATCCTCAAAAATATCTCACAAAAGTTATTACTAAATCTCTTATTTTCTAGATGAGAAACCCAAGGCTCAGACGGAGAGCTAGGAGCTACAGGTATAGGAGAGTCTAGATATAAAAACAGTCTACAGAGCTATAAACTCATGTTCCTCATTTCTGTGTATGTTAACAAGATATAACAACTTAAGAGGTATGTCAATAATCCTAAGCCCTTGCTTTTACAACTGTTTCTAACTTCAAAATATTAAATGTCAAAGGATACTTACTCTTAAGTTTCTAATGCCATCTTGATGTTTCAATTTTTCAAAAAAAGACTGAAAAAAATCTGATCTCTCCACGTGTCTTGGGGCTACACAAAGTGCATCAATATCAGCTCCTACAGAAATAAAGTGATTTCTTAAGAAGGGTATCTAATATTTTCATTAAAGTTTACATAAATACAGAACTAAGTATGGAAGATGAGCAATGTTTACTAACAGTAGTAAGATAATGGGGAACTATGTTCCTTACTTGCTAACTATGAATAACTAATCAGTTTACTAAAAATTATTATCACTAGAACATAAATAAAGAGCAGTTACCTTTGGTGTGTACTCCAAGCCTATAAGATCCAAATGTGAAAATTTTACCACCAACAGTAGCCACAACAGAAGGAGGGAGATTCTAAAAGAAAGGCATTCAATCATTTAAAGTATTTTTCATAAAGAGCACCTTAATGTTTACAAACTTTTACTGAACAACTGATATACTACACATTTGTCAATCTTGGTTAAGAGATATGTAAAATTACTTTAAGGCTCCTTTAAGCAACTCAAGTATCAAAATTTCGGTCAAACTCATGTTCCCTTTTCGTTTCTGTTAAAAGTATGTTTAACTGTTTGATATTAGCGTCTCGGCCTTCTTCAAGAATGAGGTCATTCTTGCTGGGAGTCAATAAGTTTATTAAAGACTTACATTAATAAAAATAATAATTATGCCAGGACATTTAAAATTTTATTTTACTTTTCTTTTTTTTTAAAATATTTATTTATTATGTATACAATATTCTGTCTGTGTGTATGTCTGCAGGCCAGAAGAGGGCCCCAGATTTCATTACAGATGGTTGTGAGCCACCATGTGGTTGCTGGGAATTGAACTCAGGACTTATTTTACTTTTCTTTGTAAAAAAAAAAAAAAAAAAAAAAAAAAAAGATCTTTGCTGGGTATGGTGGTACACACCTTTAGTCCCAGAACTGGAAGGCAGAGGCAGGAGGACCTCTGTGAGTTTATGGCCAATCTGGTCTACAAGAGAGAGTTTAATGACAGTCAGGATGATATAGACACTGCCTCAAAAGAAGAAAAAGGATGATCCTTGCATTTTTATGAGAAAGTAATATGCTGAATTACAGGATAAAATATTTTTATATAGCTACAGAACTTAACCAAAACTATTTTATCTATATTTTAGACTAGAATATCTCAACAATATTCAAATGAACTCTGACTTAGCTCAAATCCTCCAGTTACTTCCCAAATTAGAATATACATAAAATGTATACTACTGATACAATGACTAGCTACTCTACCTACTGAACAGATGTTAAAATTGACTTTTTGTTTATTCATGACCAGCATATCATCTCTAGAACCTAACTTATCCAATGACCTTAGCTACTGATATATAACCTTCCTTGAGGCATTAGAAATGAGCCAGATAGCCTTTTCCAATGACTAAATTCTTCAGTCTTTAGAAGCTCACTGCCTTATTCTAAGTTAGAAGAAACAATCCTACAAATTAATCCAAAGTATAAGATAAGTGAGAGTGCTAACAGAAAATTTCTAACTCCATGTAGCTCATAGGGCAGAAAGAGATTTTATAAGTAGATAACTGAAACATTCACATGAAACTGGGTACTGTTAAGAGAAAGAAGTGAGAATCTCCTATATGAACAAACAAAAACACTTACATTTCAAGAGTTGGGGCCATTTGGTGAATGTGCAAATGGTTTACTTTAAGTAGTGTTCCTGGCAGTGTTGGGAGGCAGTGAGGATCTTAAGAAGGCTGGGCTGACTGGGAAGTAGGAAGTTTTAGGTCATGGGAAGTGCACCCTCAAAGGGAACTAGATAGGATGCCACTGATTGTTCCTAGATAGAGTTGTAACACTTGCTCTGACATTCACTCCACTACTGTTACCATCATCTGCTGCCCCCGCCTCCCACTACCATCACTAGCTCAAAACTTTAGAGTTGTTTGAACTTGGATCTGAACCTCCAAACTGTATGCTAGCTTAACCTTTCCTTCCTAAATAGTCTATCTCAGGAACTAGGTATAGTGCTAAAAAGATGACTAGGAAAACTTTCACCACCTAGTTGAACATGGCCCATCTTATCCTAGTACAGCCAGTAAAATACTCATGATAATGCATGCAACTATAAAGAAAACTCATAGCCAGCAGTGGTGGTGCACACCTTTAATCCCAGCACTCAGGACACAGAAGCAGGTGGATCTCTATGAGTTCAAGATCAGCCTGGTCTCCAGAACAAGTTCCAGGACAGCTAAGGCTACACAGAGAAACCCTGTCT
>JAQHUG010000106.1:5938698-5949752 GCA_028555095.1 Dicrostonyx torquatus | reverse complement strand
GCAGGCAGATCTCTGTGAGTTCGAGACCAGCCTGGTCTACAAGAGCTAGTTCCAGGAAAGGCTCCAAAGCTACAGAGAAACCCTGTCTTAAAAAAACCAAAAAAAATTTTAAAATTTTAAAAAAATATAATAAAGTAAAATCCCCTCAAACTGAAAAGTCTAGCCTAGTACATGTGAGTCAAACTAGACATTTTTATAGATTGGCAGCAACACTTGGCTACCTCTGGGGTAAAACCCTATTTATTTAGAAATTCAGTTATCTAGGCCACTTTATTCCCAAATGTGTCAGAGAGGCTGGTTTTTGTTGTTGCTGTTGCTCAATGTGGAAGATGGTGGCTGACTTATTGTAAATCAAAATGGAGAGCTACAAAATTACAATATTCATTTAAAATGAAATAGTTATATAAATATTTTGATATAGTTGTAAGATATAAAAGTCAAAAACTAATGGATTGAACCTGTGTTTCATTTACTCACAACCTGGCACATACTATTCTGCAAAAGGATAATCACAACAAAGAAAAAGAAAATTGCCCTTTATAAACAAGGCAACCAGCATTCTTCCAAAAGATACAAAGGTAGACATCCATATATTGTATAAAATCACTACTAAACACAATGCAGAATCTAAAGCAGTTCAGATAATTTGACTCTTACACACCACTGCTAGGATGAATGGCTACAATATGAAACAACAAATTCCATGCAGTTTTAATCTTACCTTACTTTCACTGATGTCAGAAATCCATTCTTTCACTAAATTGTTCAATTTACCAAGAACAACCAGCCTATAATAAAGATAAAGATGAAAACTTTTAGATTTACACTTTAAGTCAAAAACAAAAACTAAATGATTTTAAAGAAATAAACACACAGGTAAAAACTTTGCAACGATGCTACGTTAAATCCATATTATATATGTGTTAATGCTATCACATCTGTTGATACACAGCACATCTGAGAGATCTAAGGGTGCCAGACATGCTAAACGTGATAATACTTTGTGGTCTTTGAGTTGTATTCAAAAATTAAAAAATGTAATATAAATCACAAAGTGGGCTTTAATGAGGCTACAGAGACAAACTTAACTGTCAACTCTCTGCCTTACTACAGAATTACATCACTGCAGTATGGTACTAGAAACCAGCATTCTCTCTCATTAATACTCATGGGTTTTTGTTTAACTAAAATAGGTTAACTACTGGCTAATTGTTATGAAATAGTACTTAACTAATGCAGTTTGGTATTATTAAATTTAAAACCAATGGAATACACATCCATATTTAAAAATAGTATATGCATTCTACAAATACATGGAACATTATCTCCTGATCTTTACAAACTTGTTTCCTTTTCAGTCTTCCCCCAAAACAGAACTTCATCCAGTAAGATGCAGGGAAAATCTTGGAATTATCTTTGAGAACTGTTTCTATTTGTCATTAAACAAGCCTGTCTTTAATACATCATATTACTTATTTCTATTGCCATCCTAGGTTATTATAATGACCTTCTAACTAGTCTCTCTGCTTCTGCTCTTGTCCCCTGGGCCCTGACACCCTTCATAGACTATTCCCAACACAATGGTTGGAGTAACTGTTAAAACACGAGTCGGATCATGCCAGTCTTCTACTCAAAACCCTAATAGGCTTCAATTTCCAAAATTTTACAATGGCTTACAAAGTACCCTTGTCCTCTAAGCTCCTTCCTAATGGATTATTTGTCTTAAACTCTCCCATTTACTTGCTCTGCTTTAGACACCCAAGATCTTTTGCTATATCCTTCTTGAATATACCAACTACCCCTCACCTTAGGCTTTCTGCCAGAACACACTTCCTTCAAACATCCACATGGCTCCCTTCCTCAACTTTCACGTTTTCCTTAAGTGTCTCTTTCAATGAGGTCTTCTCTAAAGATGTCTACCTTCAAATTTATTTTTCTCACCAGTACTTATCATGTATAACACTGTAATTACTTATTTGACTAGTTGTTGGTCTCCTTTCCTAATCCCTATTAAAAATTTAAGTTCCAAGACAGCCAAGGTTTTTCTTTTTTGGCATTTTTATGCAATTAGGCAGGAATCATTAAACATTCAGTATGTATGAGTCAATAATTAAACAGTTTACTGTGAAAATATTTTATAGTTTCAATGGCATACCTGTGGTTCAATTCTTCCTCATCTTCAAATACTCCAAATGGTTTCATGGCATCAATTAATTTCTGTGTATAAATATGATCAATTTCCTTAGGACATGCCAAACTAATAGGAGAGGTAATTCCATAATGCTTTTGTTGACGCTGGCTGTCCAGCATAGTGTTTCTGTTCAAGAAAAAAGAAACAGAGGGAAGAAAAATTTCAGTATTGTTTCATACCAATACACTGAACCTTTTAATCCAGTCAAGTTATATGAGCCACATTAAAAGTTTGTTAACATTACCAAAGAAGCCACTTAAAAAAAGGGAAAGGTGAGTATCTGGTCTTCATGAAGGGCTTTTCACACAGCCTTTCATGGTTGTCTTTCAAAGCCCATAGAAATATATGTTGGCATCAAGACAACTGTATCAATAACACTCAGTCCAAATGCAAAGAGCCTCAATGGGACCAGTGCCAGGGCTACCTCCATTATACCCTGCAGACTGAGTCAAGTACCATATAGATTACAGAATCTTTGAAAAGCAGTCAAACACTTGAAAGACACTCTTAGTAAAAACAATAGTGTTCCAACAAGTAAAGGAACAAAACATTCCCTTATAAGGTCTTTAGGACACACTTTTCCTAGACTTAGGGAAATCTACATTAACAAACATCTTTTCCTTGAATCAGAATTTACAGTTCTAATATTTTTGGCTATCATGAATATTCTCTTCACTTTAGATTGGAACTCATACCAATTTCACACTGAATAATTGTTGAATTTTTTACACTAAGCAGCAACATGTTAAAGGATACAAGTGACCCTTAATAGACCTTACCCAGTAGGAAATTACAATCTTGAATAAAGCACCACAGATTTCTGACTACATCTATGACTAAATGATGTACTAACCTACTAACCACTTTTCTTCATACTTGCATAAAGAACTATTTATAACAATAAGAATGTAATCTCAAAACAAAAGGCGGTCTTTTAACTTTAGTAAATTAGCCCTTTAAAAAATAACAGAGAAAGACGGAGATTAATAAATGGAACAGTCATAGCAGCCTCTAATCCCTCCTTTTAGAAAGTTGAAGAATCTGAATTCAAAGCCTATGCTACATAACAACACCTTTTCACCAAAAAAAAAATGTGTAATCAGACACTAGGATTTCTTTTTTGAGACACAGTTACTATGTATCTCTGGCTGTCCTAAAATTATGCACACCAGGCTGACCTCCAATTTAGAGATCCACCTGCCTCTGCTCCATGGGGCTGAGATTAAAGGTGTGAGCCACTATGCATGGCTCTAGGATTAATTTCTAATATCCTATAGGCCAGTAGGGCCTTAATAATAATAGCATTGTACATATTTACATAATGATCAGCAAATGTAACAGACATGCCAATTACTTTAAATTGATCCTTATATAAATTATGTACAAATGTGTCAATTTAAAAATTTAAACACCACAAAAATAAAACAGCAGTTAATTGTTTTTGCACTAAAAGCTTAAAACATGGGCTTGGGGTTGGAGGCACAGCTTAGTGACAGAGTGTTCATCTAACATGTGCAGGGCCCTGAGTCCTATCTCTGCACCAGAAACAAAACAACAGTGGCTTATTACTAGTTAGCCTACAACCTAAGACGTCTTCTTCAGCTGGAGATTTTATTAGGTGGGGAAGAAAGGATAATATAGAAGATAAGATAGCTGAGCCAGGTTTGGTGGCTGGCGCAGGGCCTAATCCCAGCAGCCCAGAGGTAGAAGCAGAAGCAAGTTTGGGCTGCACGAAACCTCACTTCAACAATCAGCCTATATACCTTTGAATGACTTAATGAAAATAAGGGAGTGCCAAAACCAACTTCAATTTCTCCCCATTTCATCTTGCTATAGAACAAACAAAACTTCAATTAATTATTTCAAGTTGTATTTCTCTTTAAAGATTTGCTTTTTTTCTACCTAAGAGAGATAAGGGTGTTTGGGTATGTTTGTGTATGATAAATACATGACATGGACAGATTTTCAATAGCAATCCCAAGAACTCTTGGGAGGTGGCTATCAACCTCTTCCCACAGCTCCATTATCCCTTCTATAAGTACTTCAGCTCTGACAATATATCCTTGTTGCCTTCACTTGAATCTTCAAAAAGTGGGCTATCTAGGGTTCCAAACTCAAAATCTAAGGTTCTGAACTCCTCTTGTGGGAAAATAAACAACATACCCCCCACATACCCTTCAACCTATCAATTTCACTTATAAGACCTTACAATTTCACTTATAAGACTTTACTGCAGGTACACAAATAAATAAATAGAATGTTCAGTGACAAAGTCTAAAAAAATAAAAACCTTTTAAATAACTTAAAATCGTCACTAAAAGAACTGCTGCACTGGGGTGTGTTTATAAATGGAATACATTAGTTAATAAGAATTAATTGGAAATAAAAACAATAACAGAGAAAGGTCAGAGACAACATGCTTTAAAGAAGCAGGCTTCAGAGTTCTGGGATGCCACCTATAAACAGTTAAAACAAGTACAATGGTCCATGGACACGAGAATATGTATTATTAACATTAAAAATCAGCAACAATAACCACCAAATTCAGTACTCTGGGGCCTCGGAAGTGCGGGCATGAATGGAATCACAGAAGGGCTAGGCGAGTCCTGCGGATGTATTGGAATGCTCGACTTGTTTTAAAGAAAGATTTAAGAGGGAAGAACACACCCCATGTTGTTCTTTGGG
This sequence comes from Dicrostonyx torquatus, assembly GCA_028555095.1. Classification (NCBI taxonomy): domain Eukaryota; kingdom Metazoa; phylum Chordata; class Mammalia; order Rodentia; family Cricetidae; genus Dicrostonyx; species Dicrostonyx torquatus. The sequence continues at coordinate 5,944,876 of JAQHUG010000106.1, read as the reverse complement.
AGAAGCGGGTGGTGGTTACACAGATGGTGTTTTTGTTTTTCTGTGCATTTTTCTGCATGTTTAGATTACCTCGGGATAAAGTGAAACGTAGGAAGCTCTAATACGTTTTTGCCAAGTACAGAAACTGCTTCTGACTTCTCTAAGTGTGAGCGGGGGATCCAGCCCGGGAGACAGTGTGGTTCTGTGGGAAGGAATGGGGTAGGGGGTTCAGCCCTTCTCAGGGAGCAACCCCAAACCTGGGGCTGGGCTAGGTCACTACTCCCCACTCCGGAAGACCTGGAGATAGCGGGTCCGGCAGGGAGGAGGGGGAGGCAGAGGGATGATCTTTGCGCCAATGCAGACGGGAGCAGGCGGGCTCAGACGGGGCTGGGGCAGGAGAGTGACCGACCGTTTTTCCTCCTCAGCCACACGCGCCTTTCCCCTCATCCTGGTCTGGGGGCGTCCTCAGAGGCGGGCGGCGGGGGGCTGACGGCGACTCCCGAGTCCCCGCCGGGCGGCCCGCGAAGCCGCGGGTCCGGGAGGTGCCCTTGCGGAGTGGCGGGCAGCGGACAGCAGACGTCCCGGCCGGCTGCGCAGGGGCTGGGAGCCGCGGGGCTGCCCACCTCAGCGCACCTCTCTCCACCTCGCCCTCAACCGCCGCCCCCACTTACGCAGACATCTCTTTCATCGCTTCCTGCGTCTCTCTCCAGCGAGTGTCTTTCGCTCTGGGGTCCTGTTCTTGCCCTCTCTTCCTTCCTCTGTCCACTTCCCTTTGCTCGCTTGCAGCTCGCTTGCTCGCTCACTTCCCCACTCACTACGGCCGAGGCATTCAACCGAGTAGTGAAAACACCACAAAACCGGCTCTATTTATGACAATACAGCGCGGCCGCCGCCAATATGGCGCTGCTTCCCAGGCTGCCTCTCGCCCTCTGCGGCCCCGCCCCTGGAGCCGCGGGCCCGCCCTCGGCCACGCCCCCAGCCGTGAGCTCCGGGCTCCCGCCCAGCTCAAGTGTGCGCTTTTGCAGCGAACGCGTCTGCCAGAGTCAAGTGCTCCCTTTCTGGGGGACTGTCAATCCAGTCAAACCTCTAGGAAGGTTTTTCGCCAATTTTTCCTTGCTTTTACAATGAAAACATCTAGGAAAGACCATCGCTTTTCCTAACACCTTTTCAACGATTCCATTATCCCACATCTTTTAAGTCACAGGCATAATCGGTACACGTTGTGAAGATTTTGTCGCCACACCCAAGAATGTTTGACTTTAACATAGTCATTTCAGGGTAGAAAGTTTATAAATAAAGTAGTCTGACTTGTTCCCTTCTTCGTCACAGTGACACCTCCAAGCCCTGATTTGTGATTTTGTGGCATTTAGCTGAGAGGCTGGACATAATTTCTACCAGTTAGCCAAAAGGTAAACCCAAGACCCACCCCTCACCCCTCCCCTGCCTAAAAAAACTTCACATTTTCAAACAGTGAAAATAATGTTATTTGTGATTATGAGGATAAAAACGAGGGAGAAAGTTATCGATTTTAAAATGAGAAGGAATAAAAGTAATTTCAAATCGTAAGACTTTCCTCTGGAGTAAAGCTTGCTTGTTTGGGGAAAGTGACTCGGTCACAGGAAAGGAGGAATTATTTATTTGTTTATGAATTTATTTATTGAAGCCGGGCTGTGGTGGCACACACCTTTAATCCCAGCACTCGGGAGGCAGAGGCAGGTGGATCTCTGTGAGTTTGAGGCCAGCCTGCTCTACAGAGTGAGTTCCAGGTCAGCCAGACATAAACAGAGAGACCCTGTCTAAACAAAACAAAAATCCCAAGTATTTATTGAAAATCTGGTCTGTCGGTATGCCATGCTCCAGGTTCTTTCTGATGCATAGAAGAAAACGTGCTATTATTTGTCCTCATCGAGTTCAGAATTTCTCCATCAGAAGCTGGGGAAAAACTTCAGATAAAATAATAATCTTCTGCTGCAGAAGCATGTGTCACACGCTGTAGAAACTAGATACCTATCTTCAAGAGTCTACTGTCTATTGGTTGAGAACAAATATACACAGGCTATTAAAATACAGATGGGGTCCAGTTGCAGTGAGGGCACCAAAGTGTGGGGAGCCGCGCCCGCTATTCGCCATTACAAGATGGCGCACATATCCTGTGTTCCAGAGTAATAAACAGGTGCATTGCGCATATGCGAAGGGTTTTTCCACCTCGTCCCATCCCGCCTATCCCGTGGCGTCATCTCGTGCGATGGGTTGCAGCCAACCAGGGGCTGACACGTCCTAGGCGAGGAGAAGCCTCTATTTAAGGGAAGGGTTTCCCTGCCTCTGGGTCTCCGCTCTGGAAGCTTATGCTCTGCTTCTCAAGAGCATTAAAGCTTACTGCAGAAGGATCCTTGTGTGCCGCGTCGTTCTTGCTGGCGAGACGGTTGCGCGGGACACCAAAGGAGGCTCACCTAAGCATGGTGGAAGAGTGATGCTCGATTAATAAAAACTCAGAAAGAGAAATTAGGGGTTCAGCCTGAAGGTCAGAAAAGTAAAACAGCCAGCCACTGTGTCTTACCTCGACCTCAGTCGGTAACGGCAATCCTGCCTCCAGGAATCTCATAATGAGACAGTCTGAGAGCTGTCTCCTGTTTTGTATTCCTCTCTAGGGCTGGGGATTAAGGCGTGCACCACTGGAATTAAAGGTATGCCCCGCCTGGTTTCTATGGCAACTAGTGTGGCTACTGGGATTAAACGTGTGTGTCACCACTGCCTGGTCTGCAAGGCTGACCAGTGGGGCTGTTTGACTCTCTGATCTTCAGGAAAGCTTTATTGAATGGCCACTGCGGAAGAGTCACTAGCATCTTCCTAAAGGAGGGGATGCAGGATTTGAAGAGGAGAGATTTCAGCCGGTGAAGAGTGAACAAAGCTTTTCCTGGGAGGCACTGGGTAGCATCCAGGATGGGATTTGGTTCAGAGGAGACCTGCATTTGCTATTTGCTTGTGGCCTCTAGAACTTTAAAATAAATGTTTAGCTTAATCTTAGACCTTTTCTTTTAAAACAATAATTATATTTATTTTAGCCTGCATGTGGGAGACAGGAAAACTACTGGGAGTCCATTCTCCCTTTCCACCATATGGGTCTCAGGGACCAAAATGAGTTCCTTGGGTTTGGCAGTAAACATCTTTATAGAGCCATAATAAGTCCCAAATTTCAGCTTTTCAAAGTATTTGAATATGCATATCTAATAAGAGTACTTTGCTACACGATCATCATATTGCCACATTCAGTTGCCATTGATAGAATCAGGAGAGGAAGTGACACCCAAAGCCTTGGGGTTCCTTCTTTCATCTACTGTGACCAAGTGGATTTGTTTGTTCTTCACTGTGAACGGTGGAGGGGACATCTTTTAGCATTACCTACACCTGTCATCTATTGTCTCCTCAAAGAAGGAAGCTTGCCTTCTGCGGTTTAGTTTTATTTTACTGCCCAGTTAATTCAGCACTGCATTTTAGCACAAATCCCCGGGTTCTTAATGTAAAGCCTCTGTGGCTAGTACAGCTATAGTCAAGCTTCCATATCCACACACTGTATCTTCAGAATCAACCAACCTCATATTTAAAATGTTCTAGATAAAGTTCTGCCTATACAGAGGATGCTCACACTTTTTTTCTTTGTCGTTTCCTAAACTACTTTTTTGTTGTTGTTGTCGTTTTGGAGTCTGGGTTTCTCTGTGTATCCCTGGCTGTCCTGGAACTCACTCTGTAAACCAGGCTGACCTTGAACTCACAGATCTGCCTGTCTCTGTAGTGCTGGGGTTAAAGGTGTGTGTACTATGTCCTGCTTCCTTAAGCTATTTACATTAGTCAAGATCCTATAAATAATCTAGAGACTATTAAGGGAGGATGTCCATAGGTTATATGCAGTATGTTAGACTTTTTTCTTGGTCATCATTTCCTGTTTACACAGCATTTCACATTGCTTTAGGCATCATAGCCTGTTGATAGTTTAAAGTGTATGAGATGATGTTCAGAGGTTATATGCCATTGTAGTGCCATTTTATAGGCCTGAACCTGTTACTGTTGGAACCAGTAAGAGATCCTGAAACTAGCTTCACAGGATATGAAGGGATGACTTACTTTGCTCACACAATTTGCTGCTTTTTCTTTTCCCCAAGTCAATTTGGTTGTAGAGGAGGGAGCGGGACAGGTTTCTATTTACTTTCCTGTATCTAAAATACATAAAACTAGGAGCATAATTTGAACAATTCAAGAGCCTTTTGGTTTTTTCTTTTTAGATGTATTTTTATCTTTACTATGTGTTTGCATGTATGTCTATGTGAGGATACACACACATTCACGCAGGAGCCCTTGGAGGCCAGAAAAGAGCCTAGGACTCCCTGGAGCTGGAGTTTTAGGTGGCTGTGATTTGCCTGATGTACATGACAGGACTCTGTTTCTGACCAACCATACTTTAAATCACTGAGCCGTCTCTTTAGTCTTCACTGACTAAAAAATATCTGCAGAAAATGATGCAAATATGAAAAATTAACAGAAAATTTATTTATTGTTTATGTGTGCCTACGTGTGGTGGTCAGAGGATAACTTTTCGGAGTGGAGTCTCTCTTTCCAACGTTGTATGGGTTTAGGAATAGAATTTAGGTTACCAGGTAAATAGTTTTCCCCACTGGGTCATCTTGCCAGCCCTCAAAAGTCTGCTGTTTAGAAGAATCTGCTCTTGAAAAGATCACCAATACCAAACCTCTGGGTTTTCAAGGTCTATTCTTCAGAGCTGAGGTTCCAGGGGATCTCTGAATAATTTTTTTAATTAAAAAAACTTGCTAGCATTAGGCATAATGGTGCATACTCCCAGCATTTAGGAGGTAGAGGTCTATAATCCCAGCATTTAGCAGGTAGAGGTCTATAATCCCTCCTTAGGAGGTAGAGGCAGGAGAATCAGGACTTCTACGTCCTCCTTATTTACATAGTGTTCAAGGCCAACAGAACAAAATCTAGCTTCATTAGCAGAGGCTTAGCTCTGTAAGCGGAGATGTGAAATGTACCAAACCAAGCCAAGGTAGCAATCCACAGCTTTCCAGGGAGATGTCTGAAGGTCTTCAGTTAGGGAATTCAGCATCCCCGTTCACGTGTTTGGAAAGACGGGAAAAGTCTTTACACCCATTTAAAAACTTTCCCCCAGAACTCAGGGGGATTAACATATAAATTCAGAGGACAGGGAGGTAGATTTCTTCTCTCCAAATGGAAGCCGAGATTAATTATGAGGCTCACCTGTCCCTGGAAACAGGTTGGAAAATAGCTGCTGGCTGTGCACTGCCGCAGCCCCACAGTTCTAAGCAACTCTCTTACTTTGATCAACTCATTCTTTCTCAGCAGGCCTGAAATGGAGCCACAGGACACAGTGCTCAGCTTACAATCAAGTTAATTTTGCATTTTGTTTGTCTTTAGCAGTTGGAAATGAAGGAGTAAAAAGGGATTCAAGTTTTCAGCCACCTTTCTTCTAATCACTTGGCACACTGTTCTCGGCAGTTTCATCACTCGGGTTTCCCCAACCCAATCAGGTACACAGTTGCTTTGTCTAATGTAGGTTATGTTGCAGAAAAAAGACGAGCCTCCTCAGAACTTCAGCTGCCACTCTGGGCTCCACGAAAACTACTGAGAAATATGCCTTTGTCGGACTTTTTGTAATATTTTAGTTAACATTTTAAATAAATCAGGCACTTCTAAAGTATTTTGCAAAGACTATTGCTGCATCCATTTTACACAAGCAGGGAATCAAATCACCTTATATATGTTGGTAGGGTGAAATGTTATTCAGAATTCAGAGTCTGGAAGCATGAGCTTGTTGTTATTCCAACTCTGGACACAGTTTTCTGAACTGAAGGAAAACAACCTTCATTCTGCTTTAGGAACAAAACCAGATAAACACAGACACACAGACAGAGAAAAAGGGAGAGAGAACTACAGTCAATTAAGCAAAAATCCTTAGTAAAATACTTGCAAACTGAGTGCAGGTACATTTCAAAAAGATCATCCACTATGATCAAGTTGGTTTTATCCCTGAGATTCAGGGATGAATGGGTCAACATACGGGACCGTTACAGAAATCCACAACTTGCCAGGTGTTGGTGGCATACACCTTTAATCCCAGGACTAGGGAGGCAGAAGTAGGTGGATCTCTGTGAGTTCGAGGCCAGCCTGG
>JAQHUG010000106.1:5880488-5893260 GCA_028555095.1 Dicrostonyx torquatus | reverse complement strand
ACTTTCTTTGTGGTGAAAGTAAGCCACTGGGCAAGAAAATTCCCCTGCCTCAACTGCTGACAGTCTTAATTAGACAAATTGGACATAAAATATCCTGCTTCACAGAAAAGTCTGTCAGATATGCTAGGCCTGTAGGCTCAAGATGGATGCCCCAACGTTGCAGAGGAACTTTGTGTGACTGTCCAGGCAGCCAGTTGTTTCTGTCATTACATTCTTTGGAAGTTACTTGCTGACACTTATTACTCAGTTAATATTATTTCCTTCTTGGGTCTCTGAGGTAGTTGAAGATTAGAAAGCTATAGTTTACCAGATGCAGAAAGCAAGTTATGATAGAAAGTAAATTAGGTACAAGATTTTGGACTCACCAAGATAGGATAGATATGAAGTATTTTCTCTGAATTTGTCAAATGCAAATGGACTAGACATTGTTGATGTATTTATTGCCTGTAGATATTGAATATAGTTATTATACTTATTGTATATAGATTTTCTTATTTTAGTTATAGTCTTTTTTATTTTAGACAAAAAGGGGAAATGTAGTGGCATTTTTGCTTGTACTTTAATAAATAAAAGTTGCCTAGGGATAGGGAAAGTAAAACAGCTGCACTGGCCAGTCTTAGAGAACAGTTAGCAGTTACCTTTAACTTTACCCTTAACAGTTAGCATACACCTTTAACACCAGTAGCCACAGACACACACCTTTAGTCCCAGAAGCTACATTAATTACTATAGAAACCAGATGGTGTATGACTTTAATCCCAAAGGTGTGTGCCCTTAATACCAACCCAGGAGAGGATTATAAAACAGGAGGAGACAGCTCTCAGGCACAGTCTTATTCTGAGATTCCAGAGGCAGGATCACCATTTTGGACTGAGGTCGAGGTAAGAGCCAGTGGCTGACTGCTTGGCTTTTCAAAACTTCAGGTTGAACCCCAAATTCTCTCTCTCTGACTTTTTATTAATCATGCTTCAGAAGATCATTATTAATACAGAGTGTGAAACAGGATCTTTTTTATTATTTCCCCAATATTAGACATCTTCTCATATACGAACTTGTCATTCTTGGTTCTTTTCTCAAACGCCTTAAAGTTAGATTGTTTCTCAGTGGCTCAACTTTTCCTTATGTGTTCTGAATGCATGTGGAAAAGAGCTTCTCACAGCATGTGACTTTTCTTTTTAATCATCTTTTATGCTGACTGTTGATAAAAAAAAACCAAGTTTTTAATTTTAACAAAATTTACTTTGCTTATTCTTTTTATTATAATTTCTTGAATCTTATCAGCTTTATTTAATTTAACCATCTTTAGTTCATTGCATGAGAAAAATAATCAAAACTGGTGATTTCAAATCTTTCAATCTATGAATTTAACGTACTTGCTTTTTTTTTTAATCAGTGTGTGTTAATCAAACTTTTTGTCGCCGTAACAAATACCAGAAGAAAACAACATAGAAGGCAAAAGTGCAGCTGGGTCAGGGAGCCTGGAATGGGAAGCACAGTGGGAGAACCAAGAAAAACCCTGTTTCAACTCCTGAAAGTTCACACACACACACACACACACACACACACACACACACACACTCGCACCCATACACACACACTCACACACACACATGCACACTTTTTTTTTAAGCTTGAACTGCAATTTAAAACCTGATGTGAATGTCGAGATTGCCTCAAGAGAGACTCTTACAAGGAAGCATGCGTCCCTGGGGACAGTGCTACCTCAGGGCAAGAGGAAAATGAGACACTACCTCAAAGTAAGGTCAGAGATATTGGGGCAAGATTCTGGGAATTTCTCTGCGACCTCAAAGCCTGTCAAGATGCTAGGACATAACACCATATGTAACACCCTGCCCCCTACTCCCCCAAAAAGGAAGAAAGGAGATTTTAGGGTTAGGAAGTGCTGAGACTTTATTTCCAGAATTCATACATACACTTCAGAATGAGCTGGAACTAAGTGACTAGAATATGAGCCACTGAGTCAGACATTCTTATTTTGATATGTACTCTGTTCCACCTGTGGCAACTGGACAATCACACCCTGCAGGTGGACTAAACTGAACGTTTAGAAATGAACTCCCTTACAGGTACATCTGAAACAATGTTATAGAAGCTATCTGTGCATTCCTTAGACAGTTAAGTCAACATATAAAATTGAACTTTAAATCCATTTTTTTAAAACTTTTATTTTATTTGGGAGTTGGAGACAGAGTCTCACTCTGTAGCCCAGGCAGTCTGGAACTAACTCTATAGCCCAGGTTAGCCTGGAACTTATGGCAATACTCCTGCCTCAGCCTCTGAGATGCTGGGATTTAGATTTCAGCCTCCTGCTTGACTTAGGTTTAAGATGTGAATGCTCCCCCACAGGACCACGTGTTTGAACAGTTGTTTGTCGGCAGGTGGCGCTGTTCTGGGGTGGTGTGTAACCCTCAAACATGGGTCCTAGCTGGTGGAGGGAGGGTAATAAGGGCAGGGCCCAAGTGTTTCAAGTTATTTTGTTTCTGGTGGGACTCTGCTTCCTGCTGAGCCACTAAGATATAAGCAAGTTACACTGCATGCTCCCAGTACCACAGACAGAGCTGTCCCCTATACTCATGCTTTCTTTGTCCCGATAGACGATGTCCCCGGAACTATGAGCTAAAGGTCTGTGACTCACCTCTGCCAGACATACCATACCTACCACCTCAAAGGCTCCCTCCCAAAAGAGTTCCAACAGCTAGTAAAGTTTTTATTTTTATTTTTTATTTTTTTTAGCATGGAGGCCTGAGGATGATTCTTCATACATACAAACCTTTGTACATATAAAACTTTGTACATTCAAGCATTGTAAATTTAGGATATAGTTAATATTTTCAACTTTTTAAAGACAGGTTCTCTCTGTATAAGTCACGCTGGTCTTGAACTTGAGATTTCCCTGCCTCAGCCTGGAGAAGTAGCTGAGAGTTCTACGTCTGGGTCCACAGGTAGCTGGAAGACAGTGATACTGGGCCTGACTTGGGCTTTTGAAACCTCAAAGCCCAAATGATACACATCCTCTAACAAGGCCACACCTTCTGCAACAAGGCCACACCTACTCCAACAAGAGCACACCTACTCCAACAAGGCCACACCCACTTTAACAAGGCCAAACCTACTCAACAAGGCCACACCTACTCAACAAGGCCACACCTACTCCAACAAGAGCACACCTACTCCAACAAGGCCACACCTACTACAACAAGGCCACACTTACTCCAACAAGGCCATACCTACTCCAAAGCTACCCACATCTCCTAATACTTCTCAGGCTATGACATTCCCTGATGGCTAAGCATTCAAATGAGTCTATGGGGGTCAATCTTATTCAAACCACCCCATTCAGATTCTACTAACTGGTCCCATAGGCTTTTAGCCATACCATAATGCAAAAATGCATTCAGTCCAACTTCAAAAGTCTCCATAGTCTATCACAGTCTCAACACTGTTTAAAAGTTCAAAGTCTCTTCTGAGACTCACGACAATCTATCAACTGTAGTATCTCTGTAAAGTCAAAGTCAAAAAAGCATATCACATCCTTCTAACATACAATAGCACAGGGTATACATTACCATTACCGAAAGGAGGGAAGGGAGCATAGTGAGGGTATACTGAACCAAAGTGAGACTGAAAACCAGCCGGGCAAGCTCCAAATTCTGCATTTCCATGTTTGAGGTCAAAGCGCTCTTCAGCAAAGCTCCAACTCCTTTCAGCTTTGTTGACTGAAGCGCTCTCTCCCTCTTAGGCTGGCTCCACTCCCGGTTAGCATCTCTTCTCAGCAGGTTTCCTACAGATCTGGCCTCTCCAACATCTTGGGGTCTCCAAGGCAATCCAGACTTCACTTTCACAGTTTCACACAACGACCCCCTGCCTGGGGCTCCATGCAGGGACACCCCTGATACATGCTTGTCCTAGGCAGCTTTCCTTAGCCCACAACCCATCAGTGTGGGCTAGAATCCTGTACAGTCAGATGAGAATCTATCAGTTCTTACTGATTCCGACTTACAAGGTGCCCTATAGAAGACTCTGGTAGCCTTGCAGCGTTAGATGTGCACCTGAGCCTAGGACACAGAAACTGAAGAATCATGGAGAAGAGAAAATGTTGAAGGCCAAGCTACTGCTGCGTGTCAAAGAGATGAGCCCGCACATATGATGCAGTGTGCACAGATAACAAAAGTGTGCCTACCACATACTTAAGGATAAAAATAAAAATGGCTGCTGTTCCATTCCCATCCTTCAAATTCCAGGCAACAATGTCTTTGGAGGTCATCCCTTCCCAGGAACCTACATTGAGAGGGATTCTAGGGAATGTAGTCTAGGCTAGTTAAGTTGACACATTATATAGATGCTCTATATGTACACCAATGTTAGTGTTTTTACACAAATGCTATCATACAATATAGGTAATTCTCTCAGTTAAGGTTTCTATTGCTGTGAAGAGACACTATGACAACAGCAACTCTTATAAAGGTAAACATTTAACTGGGCCCCACTTACAGTTCAGGGATTCAGTCCATTGTCATCATGATGGGGAGTATGGTGGCATGCAGGCAGACATGGTGTTGGAGATGTAGCTGACAGTCCTACATCTTGTAGGCAACAGAAAATGAGCTGAGCCACTGGGTGGTATCTTTAGCATACATGAGATCTCAAAACCTCCACAGTGACACACTTCTTCCAACAAGGCCACAACCCCAATAAGTGCCTATGAGATTATTGTTATAAGATTATGGGAGTCATTTACATTCAGACTACCATGGTACTATCTTACCATTATGGACATATTTGTCATTCTTTTTCATAAAGGCACAATATTTCATTGTGTTTGAGTTGTGACAACCCTTTGCTACTGCATACAATGTTATCCTGAAGAATGTTGCCTGTTGCAAGGAGCCAGGGGCTGAGGGCTTGTTTGTCCCAGCCACCCAGCTAGCTTACACCCTGAATAACTACATAGAAACTGTATTAATTAAAACACTGCTTGGCCATTAGCTCTAACTTCTTATTGGCTGACTCTTACATATTAGTTTAACTCATCTCCATTAATCTGTGTATTGCCATGTGACTGTGGCTTACCGGCAAGATTCTAACTGGCGTCCATCTCAGGCAGATGATCCATGGTGTCTCTCACTCTGCCCTTTCTTCCCAGCATCCAGTTCTGTCTTCTTCGCCTACCTAAGTTCTGCCTTATCAGACCCAAAGCAGTTTCTTTATTCATTAACCAATGAAAGCAACACATGAACAGAAGAACCTCCTACACCAGTTGCCCATTTGCTTTTCCTATGTGCAAGCATGTCTGTATGTTAAATTTCTAGAACTTCCTCAACTAGTTTCTGAGTTAAAAATTCTGATATACTGTCTGCTTGTTCTTTGCAGAGATTGTACAATTATTGTATTATATTTTCTATCCTATTATTATAAAGATAACATACCTTTTTCCTCATATTTTTATAATTTAGTGACCTACCAAGCTTGTTTATCTTTGTAATGTTTAGAGATGAAACAATGCATTTCATCATGGAAGTGAGATTGTAGTTTGCTTTTTTTTTTTTTTTTTTTTTAGTTTTTCGAGACAAGGTTTCTCTGTGGCTTTGGAGCCTGTCCTGGAACTAGCTCTTGTAGACCAGGCTGGTCTCGAACTCACAGAGATCTGCCTGCCTCTGCCTCCCGAGTGCTGGGATTAAAGGCGTGCGCCACCACTGCCCGGCTGTAGTTTGCATTTTTATTATTGTGCATGAGCTTGAGCCTTTGGAAATATTTCTACTTTCAGTTTGGATTGAATTCCACACCCCTTCTGCTTCTAAAACACATTTGATGATGTTGTGAGAGGTCGTTGGTAAGAAATGATAACAACGATGCCAGATAAAAGAGTAAGGCTCCATCATTCTAAGACATTCAAACTAGAAGTTGCTGAGTTTGCTCCCCCCAGAAACCAAATACATATAAGATGAAATGAAATGAATGTCTTATAAATAAATATCTGACTCAGTGTGATTGTGTATCTTTAGAACAATTTGTGGTTGCATTAGTCAGAAAATAAGACATAGGTAGTGGAAATAAATTTACATCCCTACTTATTCTTGGATAGCCACTAATAACATAATGTCAACATGTAATCTAAGGTGTTTGTTTAGATCCAAGTTATATAAAGAACCTGTGAGTTGGGATCATGAAACTGTTGTTTTTTGAAGATCTGTGAATTCTACAATGTCTTTCTTTTAAAAAAAAAAAGCTAACTCTTTGAATGGAAAAAAAAATTGACTTAAATGAGATATTATTAGGTATGACTGTTGTGATGTTAATTGTTCATTTCACAATAGATATTTGAGGTAGCTTACTGTTTTCTAGTTGAAGGTAATTTAAATTCCCGGGAAATCTTCAGCACCTCAGCTTTCATTTTCAGAAATATTGCCTTTTCCTGGGGAAACTCTGGTCTATTCATTGAGAATATGGAGATGCTCTTTGCAGAAGTGTGTAGACTGGCCACGTGGCTGGTGTTTGCAATGGTGTTGTGTTTGTTAAAACCATTCAGGGGGCACTATGAAAAGGCACGGGTAAAATTGATTTCATATCAGTTGGCGAGTACAGGGATGCTTTATATAGGAAGCTATCAGAGATGTGTACACACACGTAAAGGCACATACCAGCTCTTAGCTATTGTATAGGAAGTTATCAGAGATGAGTGCACATGAGGGGAGGCACACATCAGCTCTTAGCTCTTGTATAGGAAGTTATCAGAGATGAGAACACACGAGGGGAGGCACACACCAGCTCTTAGCTATTGTATAGGAAGTTATCAGAGATGAGTGCACATGAGGGGAGGCACACACCAGCTCTTAGCTATCATATCTATGCCCCTGGCTTTCTGAGTCAAAATTCCCTTCTGTTGAGGTTAAGGGTATGTGAGCTAGTGATGGCCAGTGTTCTCATTCTAATAGTGAGTTTCCTCTTATTAGAAGTGTGCTGACTGGCTTTATGTCCGATTGACACAAGATGGAGTCATCTGAGACAGACGAGGGACTCATGAGAAAATACCACCATAAGATTTGGCTGTAGGCAAGTCTGTAGAGCATTTTCTTAATTAGTGACTGATGTGGGTGGTGCCATCCCTGGTTATAGTTGCTATATGAAAGCAGACTGAGTAAAACATGAGAAGCAAGCCAGTAAGCAACCCCCCTCCATGGCCAGTTCATCAACTCCTGCCTCTGGGTTCTTGCCCTGCTTGAGTTCCTGCCCTGACTTCCTTCAATGATAAACAGTGATGTGGATGCCAAATAAACTCTTTCCTCCCAGCTTGCTTTTGGTCATGGTGTTTATCACAGCAATAGTGGCCTAACCAAGATCAGAGGGTGAAGGGCTGTGAAGGGTTTGTGATCAGCCCTACTGTCAAACTAACAGATTGGTCTCCTGCATTTTGCTGTGGGTCTGGATCTTCTTGGGCACCAGGCAGAGGGATTTGTCACTCACAATGCAATAGGCAATATGCATTTCATATTCTTACTGACTTTTTTTTTAAATTTTGTCCTCCAGGTTCCAAGGGACAGTAGAGGGGCAGGTCCCTATGAATGTTGTATACATGATGGGTTTGTGGCAATCCTGAGGGAGTGTGGGCTTAGGAAACCACTAGATGTTACAAGTGTGTCATTGTCCAAACTTTGCCTTGTAGAAAATATTATCACGAATGACAAACAAATGTCCTGGAGGAGGCTAAATCTTCTACTGCTGTTTGCTTGGAGAGATATGTTGGAATCTGTAAGAGCTGTCACAACACATACAGAAATACAGGAGGGACACATGGCCAATCATCTCTAATAAACACTAGGAGAATCTTTTGGACACACTCTCAGTTCTGAATTACTGTTTCTTCTTCCACGTTGTATTTTCTGCACCTAAGATATAGTTCTATGTACTACTTATATTCTGTTATTTGGTGATTTTCTTGTTCATAAAGGATTGTATGGAAAGGAAATAGATACTGGATTATGAATACAGGATATGAAAAACTAGAATAACTTTGCATACATCTTAGGTAGGGTTACCAGGAGTAAAATAAGGAGAGCCCAGTATTCATTACTTGGCCTTTTAAGGAAGCCTCAAATACCCCTGAGCATTCTTGGATTTTTAAGTAACACCCAAGCATGCAAGACAAGGACACCCTGCACCTAAGAAGGCAATGAGGGCAGATGCTCTAATGAACTGGGGTTATCATGAGCTTGGGTGCAGGCAGTGTCTTGGAGTACTCTATTGTGAGCTTAAGAACCTCTGTGCTGCAGAAGCAGGTTAAAGGCCTTGTCCAATAAAGAGATCTTCAGGGACAGAATCATAAGAAAACACATCACATACAGCAAGCCTCACCCCCCCCCCGAAATGGCTAACCTTTGCCTAAGGATGCAAGACAGATTTTCTCAGAGTTCTAAGTAAATCTCTGAGGTAATAGGGCATGCTGAACACAGTGAATATTTAAAGATAGGATCTCTTAGGAGCTTCTGCCAATAAAATATTCTCTAAGCTAAAGCAGCTCACCTCTCAACTTTTCAATAATGGAAGTATGGGTCAAGGCCCTGGCTCTGGGCATGACAGCGTCAGGAAAGACTGGCCAGCATGCCGTGATCCTCTAGGAAAGCATTCTTTATTGCACTCTAAAAAGTTTCTCTCCCCCAATCCATATCCTAGAAATACCGTTTTTTTAAAAACCACACGCTCCACTTCAGCGTTATTTGCTCTGCTAATCCAGATAGAAAAAGTAAGGTTTTTACTGAAGAAAGTATGGCTTCTTACAGTGATGGTTAAGTACTGGAAGAGAGTCTCCTTTTTCTGTTTTTGCAATAAATCAGAAAAATATTGGCATTGTGATGTAAAATCATTAGAGAACATGTTAGAGTCAGAATGTGAGCTGCCCACACAACTGTCACCTCACGGAACACAGCAGTTCCTGTTTCCGCCCTTCCCCACCAAGACACAGCCTCACTATGTAGCCCAGGCTAGCCTCAAACTTGCAATCCTCCTGCATCCCTCCTGAATGATGGGATGACAGGTCTTCCTGACTATTCTTTTCATTATCTGAAACTGAACATATTGGGACATAGCTACTAGAGATGGTATAGCAATGATTAACTCGATTTATGAATGTTTCATGCTATAGTAGGCTTTGAAGGGGTAGGATTTTTTTTTAAGAGCTACCACCTGTTGTTAATGTGTTTCTAAAAGCTACATTTTAGTTTAGCTTAACTATCTCTTACTTCATCAGAAGAAATGTGCTTTCTTCTGGTTGTAGACCCTGGCTTTTGGGGTCATTCCTAATTTGGGTACACAATATCAGGATCTGTTACTATTGGGAGAGACTGCTTGTTCATTTCCAGCTGCCCAGACCCAAAATAATCACACAGAAGGTGTATTAATTACAACACTGCTTGGCCTATTAGCTTATGCATATTTCTAGCTCACTCTTATCTCTTAAATTAACCCATTTCTATTATCTTATATATTACCACAAGGCTTGTGGCCTACTGGCAAGGTTCCAGCTGGTGGCTTGTGTCTTTCTCCTCTGGCGGCTCCATGGCGGCTCTCTGACTTCACCTACTCTCTGTATATATCTTTTCTAGCCTGGCTATATTCTGTTAAGCCATTGGCCGAAAGCAGCTTCTTTATTCATCAACCAATAAAAGCAACACATGGACAGAAGGACTCCCACACCATATTCCCACCTCCTTGCTGTCTGGTATGGTATGTAGGTATCCAGTCAGTTAAACTAAAAGCTTTCTTGTACTGTTAAAATATAAATCAAACAGGGTGTCCATGTAGCTTGGTGGATAGAGCTGATCAAGCACATACAAGGTGCTGGGAGATAAAAATGGCCCCGTTTCCTGTCATAAACCAATGTTTTTCCCAGAATTGTATCTAATGACTCACAAAGGTGTAAGAACCAGGGTCCTGAGCTTGGTGTTGTCCATCGATTCCTCTCCATAGGCTCAAATCAAACAAAGTTTCAAACTCCCTTATATTAATTAACACTGGGAGAAAAGAATCTC
The DNA here is from genome assembly GCA_028555095.1 of Dicrostonyx torquatus. Classification (NCBI taxonomy): domain Eukaryota; kingdom Metazoa; phylum Chordata; class Mammalia; order Rodentia; family Cricetidae; genus Dicrostonyx; species Dicrostonyx torquatus. The sequence continues at coordinate 5,883,217 of JAQHUG010000106.1, read as the reverse complement.
CATTTGTTGCTGGTCCATTCTACCTACTCTGGACATTTGGCAATGACTCAAACCTTTGGCTCAGGAGAGCTATGATGTCATTGTCAAAGCAGATGCTTTGCTGAGTGGGAAGACTGTTGTGGCAGAGACTACCATGTGCTCACCCAAGACTCATTTGCTCATTTTCCCAGGCACACAGATGGTCAGGTTTACCAACTCCTTTGACACTGGGTATGGCCATGTGACTGAGCTCCATGTGACATGTGAGGCCATGTGATATGCCATTTTTTGTAGGTCTGGTCTTTTTCTTTCCTAATTGACTTTGAAAGACAGTAGAGCCACAGATGGGAGTTTGGATGTCTGATTAAAAGCAATTATTTTGCACTTCAGTAAGAATGACTCCTCTGTAGTAGGAAAAAGAGACCTTAGGTTGTGTTCATAACTGTAGGATATTATTTAAATTAATAAAATTTTGAAATAGAGAGTTATTTTTGTTTAATTAACTCAGTATTTTTGTTTTTCTACAGTTATAATGATGGTTGAGAGAATACTAGCTAAATATCTTTTCAAATTTAAACACAACTGGACAGTGAGGTAGTACTAGAGGAAATAATTATCTACAGGATCAAAAACAGCAGATATAGGACCTGAGCAGGAGGGACTAGAATGTCTGGGCTGGAATCCTGATTGTCACTGTTCTACAGCCTTGGACAGGCTAACTGAACTATTTCAGTCCTAATTTTCTCATCAAGGAAAAGGAAATAATGTATATCCCATAGGAGTCTTGTACAGTTTAAATGGTGTTCTATGTGACAAATACATCAATCTGGCAAAGTAAGCACCCAACCCTATAAGTGCTGGATGATGAAGGTGGTGGTGATAATGATGGTGATAGAGGTAATGATGGCGGTTGTGGTGATGATGGTGGTGGTTGTGATGATAATGATGCTGGTGGTGGTGATGATGGTGATGATGATGATGGTTGTGGTGATGATGGTAATGATGATGCTAATGATGGTTGTGGTGATGATGGTGATGATGATAGTGGTGATGCTGGTGATGCTGGTGGTGGTGATGCTGGTGATGATTGTTATGGTGATGATGGTGATGATGATCCTGATGATAATGATGATGGTGGTGGTGATGATGATGGTGGTGGTGGTGATGATGGTGGTAGTGATGGGGATGATGGTAATGGTGGTGGTGATGATGATGGTGGTAGTGGTGGTGATGATGGTTGTGGTGATGATGGTGATGATGATGGTTGTGATAATGATGGTTGTGGTGATGATGGTGATAATGATTCTGATGATAATGATGGTGGGGATGGTAATGATGATGATGATGATGATGATTGCCAAATAAGAATTATGTGCCAAGCAGAAGCCAACAGGTTAAAGGGGAGAAGAGTGAGGTTGGGCAGGGGAGGCCTCTGTGTGAAGAAGCTCAGGCTGGTCAGTTTTTGGGCTAACATCTCTCACCCTTGTTTTCCATCTGGGTGGATACAATCTTACTGTAAGACTCTTCCAAATGGAGGGTCCTCTCCCACTTCTGGAATGAGTATCCCTCTTTCCTGCTCACTTGTGTGAACATCTGCCTCCTGTCAGCACTCTGCTTCATGAGTACCAGGTGGAACGTGGCACATTTCCCTCCTCTTCCTCTCAGGTTCTTCCCATTTTTCAAGGCTTCAAGGTATAGATGCAAAACTGCTATCTAGGGAGTCACAAGGCTCTTTGACTCTTATTGGTTCCATCTTGGGTTAGCCTGCCAGTCAGGTGATAGACTTTCTTTTTTTTAAGATGTGTTTTTATTTTTAATTATGTGTGTGCAACTGTGTGTAAGTATGTGGGTATGAGTTAAGGTGCCTACAGAGGCCATTAGTGGGTATCAGATTTCTGAAGCTGGAGTGGCAGGTGATAGCAAGCCTCAGATGTAGATACTGGGTCTCTTGTAAGAGAAATGTTCTCTCCTAACCGCTGAGGCATCTCTGCAGCAATAAATGATCTGCATTCTATGCATTCTAAGCACCTTCCGTAATGAGTTAGAATTCTACTTAGGGCAGTGGTTTTCAACCTATGGGTCATGAGCCCTTTGGGGGTCACATATCAGACATCTTGCATATCAAGATACTTACATTATAATTCATAACTAACAAAATTACAGTTATGGTGTAACAATGAAATCATAATGTATGGCTGGGGGGGCCACCACAGGATGAGACACTGTATGAAAGGGCTTCAGTGTTAGGAAGCTGAGAACTGCTGACTTAGAGGTCACTGAGTTCTGAGTTCTAAGCAAATGAGAGAATGAAGAGATTCTCATTTGTGGTTTATTAAGTAGAAAATGAGCTTAAGACTTCGTTTTGTTTTGAGACTGAGTCTCACTTTGTAGTTCAGGCTGTATTTGAAGTTTCTGTGTAGCCTAGGCTAGCCTTAAACTCTCAATGGTCCTGCTTCAGCCTCTCAGGTACTGAGATGTGAGATGTACAGGTAAGTACTAGCATAGCTGCTTGATTCATTTTTTATTGTAGTAAAGTACATATATTATGAGCTCACCACTTTTACAATTTTTTTGGTGGTGTCCATGCTTTTATTTTTTATTGTTTTTAATTGAGCTATATATTTTTCTCCCCTCCCCTCCCTTTCTTTCCTCTGCCCTTCTATCCTCTTCCATGATCCCCATGCTCCCAATTTACTCAAGAGATCTTGTCTTTTTCTACTTCCCATGTAGATTAGATCTATGTATGTCTC
>JAQHUG010000106.1:5857153-5875174 GCA_028555095.1 Dicrostonyx torquatus | reverse complement strand
ACACAGAAAGACAATTATCACATGTACTCACTCATAGGTGGTTTTTAAATATAAAGCAAAGAAAGCCAGCCTACAAACCACAATCCCAGAGAACTTAGACAAGAATATGGACAGTAAGAGCGACTTACATAGATCTAATCTACATGAGAAGTAGAAAGTTTAAAATGACAAGATCTCCTGAGTAAATTGGGAGCATGGAGACCTTGGAGGAGGGCTGAAGAGGGAGAGAGAGGCAGAGAGGGGAGCAGAGAAAAATGTAGAGCTCAATAAATAGCATGGAAAAAATAAGTATAGTCAGTGAATCTACATAAAGCATCTGTCACAATACACAGAAAATCCTTGACCATGACACTGGACTGGATCCCAAGACTTTGTGCTCCGCAGTGGAAACTGAGGAGAATAGGGGACTTCTGATGGAACTGATAATTTAAGTATTCTGTACACCCCAACCCAGTGCCGCCCTTCTCTACATCTAACTTTGAATGAGTTTTGATTTATATGACCTGCTTCATATACTTTCAGTGGGAATTTAAATATAACTGCTTTTGATAGGTAATTGCCCATGGTTTGGTTTATATAAAATAGGGTTTCCAACAGAAGGTGGGCACTCAACTGTAGATAAAGGTAATTAAATGGTCATTAAATTTGGGTGACTTAGCAATAACAATACAAGTAAGGAAGGAACAAGACGGCATCTCGAAAAGGAAATCACTCTTGTAGGAAATTCAGAACCACACACAGCTAGTTCTGTTTAGAGATTGCTATTTAAAGATTATTGTTTAATTATTCTGATACTTGCTAATTTCTATACCAAAAGACATTTATCACCCTAAATTTGAGAACTGGGTCTAGCCATTGAACCAGTGGACCCTAAGCACTCAGGATGAAGACTCATCTTTAATATACATTTTAAATTCCCCATTGTTAATGGTGGAAGCGCCAGGGTAAGCATTATCAATGGTGGGTTTAAGAATAGTAAAAGTGATGTGAAGGTCAGAATGTGAGCTGGGTATTCTGTGTGTATCCGACATGCGTTGCTAAGGAAAGTATGATAGTTTTAGTAGGGTACCATTTCAGATGCTGCTTCACAGGCAGGAAACGACAGCGGCCTAGACAGTCCATACAAAGAGGATTCCAGGGAGGAAGGGGACCAAGAAGAAAGAAAAGATGGATCACGAGGCAGAGCAGGGGATCCTATGAGTGTCATGTATAGAGAAGGAGGCAGGTATGTGTCTGAGATGGCAGACTGGTAACCTGATTTCAAGATGGTTCCACAGGGAGTTTTGAAGAGGGGCAACGCAGGGGATTGCTGCAAGAATGGCAAGACCGAGTGAGCGCCAGCATGGAGACTGCCCGGTTGCAAACCCTCTGCATCCATGCTAGACTTGAGTTCAGCTTCGCGCATCTTCCACTCCCCTGGTCACACTCGTGCATCTTGCTCGCTTGGGATTTCCCCGGTTCATCCCTGCCATCAAAGTCATGTGTAATGTTGACTTGCTCCTCTCTCTTTCCGTTTCCCCGACAGAACCTCAGTTCTGGTTCGAATCAATGTGCCTGCTCTTGTCTGCACCGGAGCATCTGGGTATGCTTCTCAGGAGTCCCCAGCCTTGCCCAGATGTCCTGTGTTTCCTTCGGTCAGGGGACTCTTTTTCTTCTGCAGCAATTGCTTCATACCCCTCTGTCGCCATTCGCCAGATTTCAGTATCCTTCCTTGCCTTCCGACTCTGCTGTTGGCTGACTCGTTTTTTTCAATGAGTAAATATCAATAAGCAAACAGTGACATGAGTCTTCAGATAAACCTGCATCGATGCTGCCTATGCATTGCCGTATTCTTGATTTAATATATTTTTGCATTTTAATTAAATTGTTCGTTGACAATGTCATACATGTGTACAATGCATCTTGGTTGCTCTCACAACCCCATCACGTTCCCATTCTGTCCGCTCCTCTCCCCTGTCTTTCCCTTTTACGTTCATGTCGTTGTCTTGTTTCGGGATCCACCGAGTTTCACCAGGCCCATTTGGATGAGCACAGATTTGGAACTGTCCACTAGAGCCTGGTGGGGTCAACGCACTTCACATGCTGTGTGGGCGCGAAGACAATGAGTGCTGCTCCCCTCCAATTCACCGGTAGTCAGTAGTTCAGCAGACAAGCCCTGAGGGCCTGTGAGCCCCTCCCTGATCCCTGGTTAAGTAATGACTGGCCTATTCTCTGCAGACCCAGCTGAGACAGCCTCAGCTACTGTGTGGGACAATGGGTGTGGGGACAATGGCAGCTCTTCTCCCTATCTTCTGGCTCACCCATTCTTTCCATCTCCTTCTGCCATGTTCCCCGAGCCCTAAGTAGGGTGGTTTCACAGGGGAAATAATCTTTTCCTTTCTCATTTGATTCCTCAAGTTCTCTTTTCTGGGTTTCTAGACTGGGTGGTGGTCGGGGGTGGAGCAGTCGCTCAGCTTCCTGGGGTGAAGAACGGCTCTGGAGTCTTTTCTTCTTTGGAAGGCTTTCCCCACCCCAGCTGGAAGCACCTTCTGGGAAAGCACATAAGTCAGCACTTGTCAACACACGGTTAAAGATTTCCAGGGACTTCTGAGATCTTCCCGGCAGGTCAAGAAAGGTCAAACTTAATACTGTTTTCCTTTTGCTCTCGTGGTCTCCTGTGAGTGTGTGATAGTGCACCCTGGTGATTTCTAGAAAGTGTGAACTCCTAAGGTAAGTATTGAAAGGTCTACCCATACAAACACGCGTGCCTTCGAGTCCTGTGATAGGTTTTTATAAGGTAAGTATTGAAAGGTCTATCCGTACAAACACGCGTGCCTTCGAGTCCTGTGATAGGTTTTTATAAGGTAAGTAATGAAAGGTCTACCCGTACAAACATGCGTGCCTTCGAGTCCTGTGATAGATTTTCAGGGTGCAGAAGGGTCCTGAGACCAAATAGATTGAAGTCTCCTATAATTCTAACTAGGACATTTATCTGCAATGGGATCTATGTGCAAAGGATCAAATGAGAACTGTTTAATGGCATGTACCCGTGGGCACCTGGAGTCACGGGTGGTCTGTAGGGGTTGTGATGATCATTCTAGGCACAGCCTTGAGACTGAGAACTACCCCAGGGAGTTGATCTGTCAGGCTCTGTGAAAAGGAGCTAGGAGCTGACACTAAAGGACAAGGAAGCCATTGCAGTCAAGGTCACCCAACAGCAGAGGCGTTGTTCTTCCCCTTCAGACCCTAGGAAGATTCTTCTGCAGGTTTTCCTTTACTCCTACTCCTCTGAACACGAGATTGCAATTAGGGTCCTGGGACGTGAACGCTGGGGCCATTTGTTAAAGCGGCACATGGAATGGAAAACTCCAAGGCCTCCACCCCGAGTGTCAGTCCCTCCAAACCAGTGTCTTAGGCACTAATTGATGTGAGTTGGTTTCTCCCACAGAATCATGAGAGGCACAGGGCAAGGAGCCTAGGAGGCTGGATCACTCCCCAAGTGAGCTGATGAGTCTATATGTGGTATGATGGCATTTGCCTGGCCACTCAGCAAATTGTGCCCCCCATCCCACGGAGCTGCCGGGGCTCGACAGGCTGTCAGCCACATTTATTGGGAACCCGCAAGCGATGTGAATTGGTAGGCGATCCAGGCATTGAAGTAGCAGCTCCCAAGAGTTGAGGGCAAAGTTATCTATCTATCAAATCTTGTCTCTCTGCTGACATCCGAGAAGTCAGGCAACACCCACACACCTGAGGCCTCTGCTGAGCCCAATTAAAGGTCGCTGCCTCTCTTTAGTTACTTTCTGACCTTGGAGCTTGAGAGAAGGTGTTAGGATTTGCTTCTAATCAAACTGTGGAAACGTCTCCAGGTCTAAAGAGCTTGACAATTAGCACAGGTGGCTGTACTTGTATGTACGCCACATGCTTTGCTCAGCCACTATCATTGGGGACCTCAGTTAATTCCCAGACAGTGACTGATCACCGAGCCCTCACTTATTTCCACAGGCAGAAGAAACCTGTCCAGGAAAAAAAAAACCTGAGCATGCCACTGGATAAAGGTTTAAATGGGCTTCCTGCCAATGAATTGCATTTGAGAGTTGTGTGGGTGCAGCCCATGGCAGAAATCCACACAGCTCACAGGAGATCTGTGGGGCCCTGGGGTGTTGCAATGTCACTCTGTCTGGGTATGTGACAGCCAGGATGTGGGATTTGGTGATTATTTTTGGTTTGGTTCGTTTCTAGCTCAGAAGAAAGACTATATATAACATTGAGAGAGGCATAACTTCCAGATTGTCAGGGTTGGTGCTAATAGTGAGTGATATACTAATATGTGTCCTATGGAACCACAAGCTTGCGAGAGCAATGCTTGCGTACCAGATGAAAGGATAAATCTTCTGTTGTGTAATGGGGAAAGAAAGCTGGCAATGTAAACGCAGTCTTAATATTTTTTTTTCCAGCATTGCATGTGTAATTAGGCATTCAGTGGCTTCCTCAGCTAAGGAAATTTGACTTTAATGGGAGCTATGTAGCTAACTATCGAAGGAGTTTTTTTTAAAATGCAGGGGTGAAGATGAGAAGGTATTAACTTTGAAGATGTAATAATATATCCTTGGCCTTCAAACAAAACGAAGACAAGCAACACCCCTCCCTCATCTGCCACCACGTGAGCTCTGTAGCTAGATGTTAGGCTCATATTCCTGAGCCCTAGGTCATCAGCCAGAAGCAGAATGGTCAGATAACCTTCATCACCTCATATGTACATCACATTTGATCATTTAAGATTTTTTCCCACAAAGAGCCTTTGTGGAAGTGCCCTGTCTCAGGCATCTGAAAATGGCTCTGTCCGTAAAGTCATCTCAGGATGTTTTGGAAATGGAATTTGGTGAATTCATTGCACCATTAAGAAGAGAGCTTCCTATGTGGAGTTTAACCGAAGCACACAAGAGGCGGCCCTCACATTCTAGCTCCACCTCCCAGACTTCCCGACCATCCCAGGCAGAGCCAGAAGCAGTCAGCCTGAACTGGGATCAGCACCAGCGCAGAGTATGTCTGCGAAGAGTCAAGGCAGGGAAGGGGTAAGGAGCTAGACGGAAGGCAAGGTTAGAAGCCAGACTGTGGCTGGGTCTCCAGGGCAAGCCGTCCCACTCTCTGTCATCTTGGGGACAATCCTCAGAGGGCTCTAGCTTAGTCATACTGACCCCTGCTTTCTTCAGCATGTGTGCCCAGGATCCCTGTGAGGTTTCAACATAGGAGGTTGAACACTTGGTCTATTCGGGAAAGAACTTCTTGCTAATCAGTAGTGACTAAAGACATTGGTTTTGGGAAGAAATGGAGCCACTCTTTCTTCCTCTTAGCATTTACAGAAAATATTTGGATCTGTCAGAAGGGGGCATCCTTGCTTTTCCAGACGAAAGGAGTGACAGTGAGTTTGTTCCTGAACAGCTGTGGCAGAAGCAATTGCAGCCTGGCTTCTCTGGGTGTCTCTAGAGAGTGGGCGTGCTATTACAGCTGCCCCCAGATGTGTGGACCCTGCCTACCTATGACCATGGGCATTTCATGGGACCTGTTATGTCAGACCCATTGCGATGAGATCCAAATTTAACAAGGTCTTAGGTGGGATACGGGCATTTTTAAGTTTATAAAGGGCAGCTTCAATGTCTCGTTTTCAGAATTTCTGAAGGTGTGTGTGTGGGGGGGGGGCGCGGGGGTAGACGACCTGGTATTGCTAAAACCAGATTCATGGGCTTCCAAACCCAACCTACTGACCAACCATCTCTGGCTAGATCATGTGTTTGCTTAGCAAATGCCCTGGCAACACTGGGCTTGTGTGGGGAATAAGGAATATTAGAAGATTCCTTTATATTTTTGCACAAAATACTGAATCTCTTAAAGGCTTTTTTAAAAAGGCATGGTTTTTGGTGGTGGTTTCATTGTTTTGTTTTGTTTGTTTGTTTTGAAACGGGATTTTGCCATGTAGCAGAGGCTGACCTCCAACTTGCAAGCCTTCCAGGACTGAGGTTTTAGGTGTGGCCCACCAAGCCTTGCTCACACAGGGAGCTACGAAGGAATTGTCCCCAGAACATATCTTCTTTTTAAAACATGCAACCTCTCTTTTTCCTGCCACAATTACTCACTTTTTCTAATTTAGAATTTCTTTATTTAGTGTTCCATAATGTGTGTGTGAGTGAGTGTGTGTGTGTGTGTGTGTGTGTGTGTGTGCACGCGTGCGTGTGTGTGTGTAGGGCAGAGGACAATTTACAGAATAGGATCTTTATTTCAACGATGTGAGTTTTAGGGTTTGGACTCGAGCTGTCAGGCTTGGTGGCTTTATCTGCTGGGCCATCTGGTCAGCCAGTCACTGCTACTCTTAAATGTAGGATGCTTACAACAGGGGAAAGAGAAACAGAGAGGTCTGTCAGTCAGAGTGTTGGAGAGACTTGAGTTCATGGGAGCTTTGGCATGACCAGCAGAGGGCAGCAAAGCTCGCCCTGCTGCCAGGGCCTGCTGAGTCTGGGCCTTCTGCCTCTTGCTTCAGGGAGATGTTGTGGAGTCCAAATCTGCTAGGGCTATCACGTTGGCCAAGTCAGAGTGTGTGTGTGTGTGTGTGTGTGTGTGTGTGTGCGCGCGCACGCGCACGTGCGCACGCGTGTGCATGTGTGTTTGGAAAGCCACTGTGTATGTGTGCACGTGCATATGTATGTCAAGTCAGTGTCTCTGTGTATGCTTGTGCATGTGTGTTTGCCAAGTCAGAGTGTATACAGGTGTGTGCCAAGTCAGTTTGTATATGTGTGTGTGTGTGTATGTGTGTGTGCCAAGTCAGTATGTGTGTGTGCTTGCGTGTGTGTGTGTGTGTGTGTGTGCCAAGTCTCTGTGTGTGCCAAATCAGTGTGTATGTATGCATGAGGAGAGAGAGAGAGAGAGGGAGAGAGAGACAGAGAGAAGGAGGGAAGGCAAGGAGTCACAGTAGATGCTGGCCAGGTCTGAATAGGAGCCAGTGCTCTCTGCTAGAAATGGAACATGAACCGTCCTATTAAGTTATTTTAACTTTTTTGGAAGGTATAATTAAAAAGCAACTGGGTAACAATTAATTCTAATACTTTTTACCCCAAATATTTAAAATGTGACCATTTCAACATGCGAACAATATATAGATTATTGAAGAGTATCTCCCGGCTGGTCTTCAGAATCCAGTGTGCATTTTCCTGGCAGCCCAGCTCAGTCTGAAGCAACCGCATTTCCAGTGCTCGGGTTCATAGTGACTGGCAGGGTCCATTTGACACCGTGGACCTGAGGAAAAATGAAAAGGTGGAAAGAGGGGGATTGGGACTAGAAACAGGGAAGGAAAAATTAACATAATTAGCAGACTCTAATGTTTTCATACATGAGAAAATAGGGAGGAACTGTGTTCAAGTCCATCGCTGAGCGACTGCTGCAGGCCCAGAGCTGGGCCAACACTGGCGTCAAAACTCATGACCCCCATGTCGCTGAGCACCTGCGTCCAGATGCTGAGGCACAGCATCAGAAGATGCCACTTTGCCACTGCTGTGGGACGGCTGCGCTAGGAAGGCTCAGAGGTTTCTTGTTTGTGTGTCTTCTTTCTCACCATCATTTCCAGGTTTATTTGAAAGTCATTTGGAATGCATTTATTTTATCTGGAGAAAGAAAACCCGGCTGGAGAGAAGTTCCTAAGGCTCCCTTAAAGTCACTGCGCTGTGGTTCAGCAATTCCTTAGGGCTTTCCCTTGGCCTCCTTGCAGAGGCCAGGCCCTGCCCACTCTCAAGGCCTCTGCTGCTTCCAGCAATGCTGTTCTGGGTTAACACTATTTGGGGAGTGTGGTTCTTCATTTCACTGTGAATTTCCTCATCTTTCTGCACAAATTGAGTGAAATCCTTAGTGCATTTTTCTTTCCCTTAGATGGATGGGAGCTAAAGAGAATGGAAAGCCTCCAGCTGTTTGAGGCTCTGTCCTCAACGACAATCAAAATTCTCCATCTTTTCTTGTTCGTGGCACTTTCTGATTGAGATAAGATTCCAGCATTTATCTGCACCTGCAATTTTGACAAGAAAGGAAAATTTAAAAGACAAGTGAAAGAATTCTCCAAGGGAAGCAGCTAGTCCGCTGCAGCCAGCCGCCTCAGATTCCCTTTGCATTCCTCCATCAATTAAGCCGCAGTCACATATTGGAGAGTGTAACTTAAGTCTGTGAGCAGGAATGCAAAAGTGTGTGTTGATGGGTAGCTGGAGCGGTCCTCTGGAGCGAATAGTACTCGGAGAGCAGCTGATGATCCATTTGGCATTGAAATGGAGAGGATTTTGAGTCAAAGAGGCCACTTTAAATTATAGATTTGAGTTTAGTTGAAGGTCAAACTTCTCTTGCATGAATAAAATCTGCAGAGGCTTTGGAATATGCTAGAAAAAGCTGGCTAGCTCGAGCACATAAGCATTTCCTTCAGGGGATAAAAGCAGTTTAATATTATTGGCCTCTGCATAATTATTGATCATATTAGCATAGGAGAAACTGAGGAGGAGGGAGGTGACAGTGTGGTGAACACCTTCACTCTCTAGGCTGCAGACACTAGAGAGGAGATGGGGGAAGAGTGCAAAGTGAATTTGCCAGTGGCCAGTACTTTCATTTTGGCTTAACAAATGATAAAAATGGCCACTAGAAGACGAAGCATTATCTAGCTAATCCCATGTGACATAAATAATTCCCATCTTTAGGAGTTATGAGATCATGATTTGTTTATCTGGATGCCTGTGTAACCGGCTTCCAAGCTTCCTGGCAGCCAGGAAGAAGAGGGCAATGTGGTAAGTTATAAACCATCATTTGAGAGGGAGAAAGGCACACAACTCCCAAAGGAAGCAGGGACATCCTTGAGGAAGGTCCTAAATATTCATGGCATTTGGCCCACGACTCTCGGACTCTTCCTAAAAGGCACCGGTTGACATCCTAGATTAATGGTTAGAGTTTGGGGAAGTGTAAATGTACTTCAGAGGGTTTTTAACCTGTTAAAGGAATTAATTTCTTGTCCAAAGTCCCCCCCCGTGCTAATCTCATGTCTATATTTTCCCCCATGGCTCGCTGGGTTAATTGGATTACAGAGATAATCCTTCTCCCAGAAGAAGGAATCTCCGCAGGTTTTGGAGTGTGCATCCTGCTGGATTCTGTGGGATTATCTCTCAAAGACAACAATTAGTGGCACTGGTTGGTGCAAACAAGCCCTGCCATTGGTGCTGTAATCCTTCCCAGTGAAGATGGACCAGGCAGGCTTTGGCGGGGGCGGGGGGTCCTCAGTGATAATAGAATACTTGGTAGCCATTTGAGCACCAGGGTCCCAATCAGTATTGCCACTCATGGATCATCTAATTTACCACCGATTCTGTGTGACTTCTCTGAGACTCGGTTTCCTGTGCCAAAGGAGGACATAATCCTAGACTAACATTTCCCAAATGCAGCCCAAGGAACCTGGTTCTTCACACTACCCGTTTGTCAAAGATTTGGAGATCTAGAACATCTGGGGAAATCTGTATGCAGCTGTCCCCTGGGACATTGTGATTCCCATGGCCGTGTCTCTGGCTTCAAAGAGCTGCTGTATATGATCTGTATGTGTGTGCTTGGGTGTTTGCATGTGTGTGTGTGTGTGTGTGTGTGTGTGTGTGTGCATGTGTGTATGCAATTGTGAATGTGTGTGAATAAAATGTACGCAACATTTCATTTTATTATCGTTTTTGTAGCCTTTCAATTTGTTTTTTTCAACTATACAAAGTAATGGGTCTCCCAGCATTTGAAAACAGCCTTGTTTTTGTTGATTGTCCACACTCCCTCCCCGTCCTGCTGGTCCCTTTCCTTGCATCGGTTTCTCTCTTCACTTTCATGCCATGTGTATTCTAGTACCCTCTTCTTTCCCCTTCCTTTCCGTTAAGACCTCCTTTTCCCCTCTCATAGTCCCCTTTCTAGTTTCATGTCCCATACCCACAAGTACACACAGGCACATGCACACACACACATATTCATGCATACACACATACACATACAAGCACACACACACACACACCTGTATCCATCTCTATATCTATATAAATTAAAATCTAGGATCTGCATATGAGAGAAAACGTGGTATTTGTCTGCTTGTCTCACTTGATATAATGATTTCCAGTTCCATCTATTTTCCTGTAAATGTCATGATTTCATTTTTCTTTACAGCTGAATAAAATTCCACTGTGAATATATGCATTGTGGTTTCTGTATTCATTAATCTGTTGATGGGCAATATAGGCTAGTTTCACTTCTTAGCTATGCAGCTAACAGTTAGATGTAGATGTGCATCTATCCCTGTACCTCGTTCATTGCTGGCGGGAGAGCAAACTAGTGCGACCACTATGGAAGTCATTATGGAGATGCTCAGAAGACTAAAAATAGACCTGCCGTATGACCCAGCTGTATCACTCCTGGGTGCGTGACATTTCCAAATGCAGGACTTTTCAAGCTTATTTTCAAATCCATTCTTTCTTACTTCATTCCATTGTTATCTTTATTTGTTTATATACATTGAGTCAGGATCTCTTGTTACCCAAGCTGGCCTCAAACTTGCTAGCAGTGGAGAATGACCTTGAGCTCCTGGTCCTGGGTGCAGGAACTCTAGGAATGCATCACCACACTCAGCACCACCTGGTGCTGGACTGAACCCAGAACCTCATGCATAGTAGGCAAGCATTCTACCAGCTGAGCCACATTCCCAGGCACTCAAACATCTTGGTTATATAACCGTTGTCCCCTAAAGCAAGCATTAGCTTCTGGGCAGCAAATGTTTCCATAGATAGAGTGCCTTGAAGCTGTTTTAGTTTTTGGACTTTTAAAGCTTCCTGACACTTTAGTTGAACGTGGTGACACACACCTTCAATCCTAGTGCTCTGAAGGCAGAGGCAGGAGGATCTCTGTGAGTTCAAGGCCAGGCTGACTATATGGACAGACCCTGTCTCAAAAGCCAAAAACCCTAAACTATAAAATCTAGTGGTAACTCCAAGGGGTTTTTCTTTAAGTTATTTTATTGTTAGTTGTCAGGTTACATTTAAAAAATATTTAAAATATTTATGTATGAATTATTGAAAAATAACAATAATAAACACATGTTAATGTAAATAGTTGACTTTTTCCAAAATTAAGTGTATTTCCAAAAATGTAGCAGAAATGACTAAGAAGAGTAGCGCTGGTTGGAATTTTGCAGAGACCTTTCATGTCTGCTCTGTGTGGGCCGTGCATGGATTCTCATGTCTGCTTCTGTGTTCGCATCTGGTGCTTTGTCGAGTCAGCAGAAGAAAACCCAACCTTACAGAGATATGGAAGTGGAAAAGGAGAATTTTCCAGGTACTGGGGATTTTCCTCGATGCTACACCAAAACTCAACAAGGACAAGCATATGAAATGACATCGGCGATCTTTGCAGATCCACGTCACTAAAACCTCGGCCTGCCTTAGAGTTCGGATGAAGTCACACACGTGCTTTTCACATCACATGATCACCACCTGGAAAACGTAGGCTGTCTGAGTTGGGCTGATCTTCCGACTGCTGATGCATGGTCAGATACACGGCATCACTGCACAGTAACACCGTGTATGCATTACCCTGAATCATGCTAATAAGCATACTACTTCTCTCATCTGGAAGGTATAGAGAAAGCTCTGGGAAGCCGTCAAGTCACTGGAGCGGCTAACACGTTTTCAAAACTTCCAAACTTCTATTTGAAAGCTTGACTTTCACCGCTGGTAATCAATATTGTCAATTATTCTCCTTGATATAATGGACTTAGATAAAAATGCCCACCTCTCATCTAAGGCTGAAGAATGACCATGACCCTTCTTTCTAAGAGAAAGTCCCCGGCTCTGGCAGCTTAGCAGGCACAGGGTTTGCCCAGGGTTCTCCTAGAAAACTCAGCAGATGTGCTGAACTTAGTCTCACAGAACAGTAACCCAAGGCTTTCGATCTTAGAAAAGTTCTAAGTTTTACTTCTGTGTTAAAGAGGTTTGTATGGGATGTTGGCTTTTAAAGTAAATCAGTTGATTAATTGACTAATTTGCACTGCTGGGGGCAGACTAATTTGCACTGCTGGGGCAGAGGGCAGCACCTCATCTACCCTGCAGGAGCAGCCTCAGGACTCCGACTTCTGTTCTTTGTAGCTGCTCTTATGTGGTAGCAAGGAGCACAATGTCCAATTGGACAGTAACAGAAAAGCAAATTATCTAGTAAAAATGATCTGAAGAGACATAAATAAATAGCTAATAAACACATGAAAATTGCTCAATATCAGAGAAATAAAAGTCAAACCTATGAGAGACTCAGTCAGCCACTGTATAGGTCAACAGTGTCCATGTGACAGGCTCTAGAATCACTTAGACAAGCCTCTGGGCATACATGTGAGGATGACCTAGCACTGGCTAGCTGAGCAGGAAAGGCACAACCTAACAGCCAGACTAAATAAAGAGCTGTGCGCTAACTTTTAGCCTCTTCCTGACAGCGGAGGAAATGTAACCAATTGCTGCCAGCTCCTGCCGTCACGCCTTTCCCGTCACGGCAAGGCTGGGCTATGCAAGCTGTGAACCAAAGGAAACCCTCTTTCGTCGGGGTACTTTTCATGGGGATCAGGAAGTGAGCTAAATATAACCAGAAAGTCAGGTGATAAACAGCAAGGTGTGGCAGAGTCAAAAACCCCGAAATGTGAACCAGAGAAACCCCTTTGGAAGGCAGTTGAAGGAATGCAAAGCTTCCATTTGATCTAGCCGTTTTCCTCCGAGGCATAAACTCAAGAAGGGTGAAAATACACGTCCACCCCAAAATGTGTGCACAGATATTCATAGCCTCAGTAGTCACAGGATCCAAAACCCAAAAAGAAAAACCTAAATTGGCCACCATAGCAAAACACAGTCTCGCTGGGCGGTAGTGGCGCACGCCTTTAATCCCAGCACTCGGGAGGCAGAGGCAGGCGGATCTTTGTGCGTTCGAGACCAGCCTGGTCTACAAGAGCTAGTTCCAGCGCAGGCTCCAAAGCTACAGAGAAACACTGTCTCGAAAAAAAACCAAAAAAAAAAGTAAAAAAGTAAAAAAAACCAGTCTCTTTATGCAGCGAAGTATTGTCCTATTGTCGTATTCACAGAAAGGGGCAAAGTCCTGATTGTAGCACAGTGTGAGCCAACCTTAAGCACGTATCACAGACCCACACGCCCGCTGTCTGTGATAGCCTGTGTAGGCTTGGACAGACACAGAGGTTGGCTGAGGGAGGGGTGCAGGTGGTAACAAAGTTTTCCTTCAGAGGTGATGAACAATACTCTAAAGTTCTTTGTGGTGATGGTTGGACAGCTCTGCAAACAGATTGAAAAGTCCTGAACTGCACACTGTAACCTACGTGCAAACTTCACGGTGTGCGGGTTACATCTCGATGCAACTGTTGCTAAAGAAGGAGTGGGCCCAACAAAAGCTTGGTCCTTTGTGTCTATAAAAAGAGGTGAGGGGCTGGGAAACAAGATAAGGAAAGGAAAAGGTGGAGAGAGGCATTTTCTTCTCTAAACCTTCCACTAAGAAACCTTTCCATTAACGCAGCATGATCCAGACAGAGTGTGACCCAGTTGACAAACTGGAACTTTCTGGCCTCTAGAAAGTGATAATGTGCAAAACACCAAATTGGTATTCTGATTTGTATTCCAGTCTCTCATGAGTGCATACCGCTCAAACTGTGGTTTTGAATTGTCTAATCAAGTCCATTTGCCAGTACTTCCAAGTTGAGGGTCCCAGGCCGGATAGTGATATATTCGTCAAGGCCACTTCCAGTCATGAGGTCTCTTGAAGGCTTAGCCACCGATTTTCCCTGGACAACACTATGACCTCTTGCTCACACGTCTTTGTAACTACAACCAGTGTGGCATCTGGAACATGTGCGGATATTGATCTTCAGCGACTTGGGCCAGAATCTGGGCACTTCTGTGGACAACTATCTCTTTTTTGAGCAACACCCTGATTGCTATCGACAGATCTGACATTCTCGGTGTGGGCCTGTGGTCATTTATTTGGCTGCGTTGACTTAGACAGGCGATAAATGCACTCAGAAATAGAAGTGTTTGGCCCTGCTGGGGAAACTCAGTGGCTAAGATTGGTACTAGGGAAATTGTGTATGAGTCTCTTCTGCTCTTTGACCTTTTTCCCACCTGCCACAGAAAGATACTTTCTCCATTGCCTACGATGGAGGGGAGGGGATTGGATCATCCGGTAAGTGGGTGGCAGAGGGCAGATGCGAGCAGAGAAGACAAAGGCACTCATGGACGCCTCGCTGTCTTCTTGGAAGTCATCATCTATACAACAAATATAAGTTCCAAAAGGGCAGTACAAGAGAGTAAGCAGGTCAATCTTAAGCACAGCCCTCAGGAGGCCACAGTCTGAAACATGGGTAAGGTATTTTACTTCTTATGGGGATGCTTGACCAGCTGCTCACCTAGACAGCTTTCATTGGTGCCAAGCACTTAGGTTGGGGCACTTCCAGAGGTTGGGAAGGCGTCGGCCCAGGGAGGGTTGAAGGTCAATACCATGAAAGACTTCCTAGGTTCCAACTCCTAAGATAGGGCCCTGGGGCAAGCTTGAGCAGAGACACAGGGTAAGATTTGCATACTGTTTTGCATATGCATATTGACCATATCTTCTGGCTTCTTCGATGGCCATCTCAGGATATCTTCTAAGGGTCCCATGTTTTAGACACTCCATGTGCCCACCCACCCAAAGATAATCACCAGTTTTATCACAGTGCATAATGGGTACCACAGAGGGGAGAGGACAAGGTCTAACCTTGAAGGAAAAATGAGCTTGGGTAACTGTTTGGGTTAAGGCTTCAGCCCAGCCCCTAACATCCCTATATCCAAAGATTCTGAAATGTTTAGGTGGGGAACTTTCCACCCCAGGCTCCTCCCCTGCCTGGGATTTGCCTCAGTCCAGACTCCATCTCTTAGAAAGCCCACCAAATGGTGACCCTTTTTCCCAGAAAGGGTCAAGACCGCTCCCACAGGTTATTTAAATTGTACCCCAGAGAACAAAGACATGGTCTTCTCGGTTCTCCTTTCCCCTCTCTGTGGTTCTTCCTGTCTTCCTTCTGGGAGGTGGTAGTGGTGGAACACCCAGGAGTGCTGGCATCCATTAAACCTGGGCTTTTTCTAATTCGGTTTGATTTGGTCTGATTTTAATTATTGAGTCGGCAGAGAGGTTTGTTGGGCAGTAAAAACTTTCAGTAACGACTTTAAGTTAAGAGCAGAGAGTTAGGAGGAAGAGAAATCAGTCAGAAATTTGGGGACAGAAGGTAAGAGAGGACGAAGAACCCTAGATCAAGGAGGCTAGTCAGAAGCTTGGTGACAGGGGTCTAACAGTCAGCAGGGCACGCTGCCAACTGCTGCCTGCTGGAAGGGTCTGGACAGAATTCTTCTATTTTCATTTCGCCAGATGCGATTGTTATTTATGCTTTGAAATTCCGTGAGGTGCAGCAGTGAGGAGCAAGGCTGGTAGGCAGGGGAAGCTTGACAGTCACAAGCACAGCTAGGTGGCAAGATGAAAACGAGCAGATAAGAATAGAGCCAGATATTAAGGAAAACAAGTTATTTCTAAAATAAATAAATAAATAATAAAAACGAGGAAGAGAAACCAAAGTCAAAAGAGGAATTTGAAAACGATGAATTTTGACACAGCTTTGGGGACTAGAAACTGGCATGAGGAAGAATAAATGAATAACTGGGGGCAGATGCAGGCTCGGGGGCCTGAAGTCTAAACAGTTTGGGGAGGGAGCTTTAGAAGAGGAAGACCATGAAATTATTAAAGCAAAATTAGAAGGTGGCTTGGCAAGGGCCTCTGCTGGTGGGGGGCCCCACACCACCACTGCGGGGATGTCCTCCTGCCTCGCTCACCACTCACCGCCCTGTGGGACGTCTCCACGTTCCTAACCCTCGGCCTCCAGAGTCAGGCGAGCTTCCTAGTGGGCACCTCAGCCCTGCTGTGGGCCAGCCTAGTCTCTGCCCTCCCCCTTGACACTCTACACCTTGCCAACTCATTACCTGACACTCTCTCAAGACAGCAGACACCAAAGACTCTGTGGTTTCTGCCTGTGGTGCACACCCTCCTCTTCTCTCCTCCTGGGAGCAGTTGCTGGACTGGTTTGTTCGTTCCTAACACCCCTTGCCCCTTTCCTTATAGGATTTTCCTCCTGCTCTTTCGTATGTCTATTGTCTCTCGCCAGATCAGTGAGGGCATGGCTTCTGGGAAACCGTGCTTGGTCCCAGTTGGCTTAGGCAACTTCGGGTAGCAGGGCTACCATTTTGGCATGTCCTCAGGTGAAGGGGGCATGGATAATGAGAGTGTTACCTCATGGAGGTATTGTAACCGACAAAGGAGAGAAGCTGTGTAAAGCAATTAGGTTTAGCACAGGGCCGTGGGTGCTCAGCTGACAGCTGGGAAAACGTGGGCCGCTTTGTCCTTTTGAGTCCCTCGTGCTTGGTGAGGGAACTGGAGTTTGGAAGACTACTGACCTGAGCCAAAACAGAAACTTTGGGTTAACCTGGAGGCTGCCAGTTTAAATGTCTAAGAGTAAGATTTACAGAATATTTTCCTCCCATTATTTTTAAGAAGATACACTAAAATATAAGAACCCCAGAATAAAGAAAAACTACTAATTCCTATGGTAATAATATCATTTATATTAAAACACTTATATTTGAGATAGAGCCTTGCTGTGCAGCTAGGCTGGTCTTCAACTCAAGACTCTCCTGCCTCGGTTCCCTGGGTGCTAAAGAGTACACCTGCTCAAGGGTGCTTTTGAGAGGGACCCAGAGTGGATTTAAAGTTTGATTTCCCTTGAGAAGGTGCGGTCTGTGGTCATGCTCCCTAAGTTCTGGGCCCCAGAGGTGGTCACAGGAGTGTGTCTTGTAGAGTCTCCTATTTTTTTTTAACATGTGCTCTGTAAATGCTGTCTTCTAACCTGCTTTCCTCTTACCAAGATGTCAGGAAGTCATTTCATGTCAAAAAACCTAGATGTTTACCATTATTTTTAAGGACTGCACACTTCTTATTTGAATATACTTGTTTTAACAAATCCTGTAGTGACATAGTTATATCATTTCTAATTTTTGAGAATAATGAATTTTTTATAAGGAAATTCCAAGTTGAACATGAGTTTGAATTTTGCAAGAAGGACATTCAGATGACAAATTATTGTCTCTAAGGAACTTTGGCCTCTTTGGTGGCTGTCTGTCTCTTGTCCCAGGGACTTTGCTACAACCTTGTGAAATTTAGCTACTCTCCTTATGGGCATAGAGAGAGAAAAGTTAGCATATCCTTCTTATCAATTAAATGTTATTTTAAATAGAGCCATTTATTAAAACAACTAACAGCACTGATGATTATATATAAAAGGTTGACATCAGTTTGCCAAGAGGTGAGGTAAGGAAGTGTAAAGGTTGTTGCTTAATTTAGTACCATAGGCTGTTTGGAGATTCACTCTGTAGCCCAAGGTTGCCTCAAAACTCATAATCCTTTTGCCCCAGATTTCTTAAAGCTGGGATCATAGTCCTATGCTGCCTGGCTGGCTAGGCGCTGTCATTTTTTGGCCCTTCATCCTTCTATTGGTACTTGAGTGATATGTATAGTTCATTCGTTCGTTTAAAAAGTACTAACTACACGTTTGTTCTGGTCAGTTTAGAAATCATCTATAATGAAACCTTGCTCATGGACACTCCACTGGCTCATTAAGGACTTTGTAGTCTGGTGGGTCTCATTCATTTCCATGCCCAACTCTAATTGAGCCTACCAAGCGTTCTAGGACTCTAACAGACTTCAGGTGTGCCAGCTTCCTGACATCTTCCCAGGGTAGAGTGGCAGGGTTTTGCAATCTTCATTTCAGGCACTCCTGAAGAGCACTTTTGGAAGTATGTGGTCTAGATACAGGCAATCAGAGCAAAGCCAAGCCAGATGAGATGTACACGCTGGGCTGTCGGGCAGAGAACCTAGCATGTGGCAGAGGTGCTGGAG
>JAQHUG010000106.1:5831408-5854269 GCA_028555095.1 Dicrostonyx torquatus | reverse complement strand
TAAGCCAGGCAGGTCTTTATTTAACCAATCAAAGCACAGAAATACAGGTGGACCCTCCCACAGTTTCCTAGTGGGTTGTTGACAGTTCTTTCAAAGCGGGATAATGATTGGTAAAAATATGTGTGAAAACTAGGTTGTGGGCAAAGACTACAGATGACCAAGCTAAATAGAAACAAGCTTGCCTTAAAATTAGTGTTTGACAGGGAAGCTCCTGGATGGGTGTGATGGTTTGGGGGATAAAATGATGAACACTTGTGTTGGAAACCTGGCCCCTCAAGCCGTATGTTGCTGATACCTGGAGGTAGGGCATTTGGGAGATGATAGGAATAGAGGAAGTCCTTGACACGATGACATAAGAAGAAAAACACCCGAACTCGCAAGCCTGCTGCGTCTTGCCGTGTGCACCCCATCAGGTCATGCTGCAGTAAAGGAGCCCTTACCAGATGTGCACAGAGGCTAATATTTGCTCTTTGACTTGCCAGTCTCCAAAACTGTAAGGAACGCATGCATGTCTTTCCTCCATAGCTTACCCAGAGAATCTATCAATCACCCAGTGGATCTATATGTTGGCTGTTGCTTTGTAACAAGTTTCCCTGAACTTTGTGGCTTAAAACAATCCTTATCTCATAACCTCTGTGGGTTGGGTCTGTCACACCATGCTGGACTTTCTGCTCAGGGTCTCAAACAACTGGAATCCAATTGTGAGCAGGGTTATGCCTACATCTGGAATTTGGGTCCCCATGGTTATAGGAGTGAGCCCTTTATTCCTGATGATGTTGGCAGAGGTCCCTTTTAGTACCTAAGGTTGCTGCCAGGCCGTAGGTACATGATGCCTTCTACAAGCAGTTCACATTAAAGACACTTTATTCTATACCAGGTCAGCATGACAGTATCTGCTGCTGCCTCTTATCCCTTTTTAAAAACTTTTGTGATTAGGTCAGGCCCACTTGGGACAGTCTCCCTTTTGATGCATTCCGACCCAACTGATTAGTGACCTAATTACATCTGCAAATTCCTTGTGCTCTATGCTATAACATGAGCGTAAGAATGAAGCCCTGTCGACCACATTTGCAGGTCTTGCTTGTACCTAAGAGAAGCAAGTTATACAAGACACGTTTACTAGAGGGTATATGTCTTAGAATTCTGCCTACCACAATGAGATAAACAAAGCCGTGTTTTTACTGTGGCCTTGAAAATGACCTGGGTTCCTAAACAAGAATACACACTTGGGGGAATGTTCTGGTTCTGACAATGGCAAACTTTGAATAAGAGGAGGAAAATCTCGAGGACCCCTGAGCTCAGGCCGTCGGTTGGGAGATCAGTGTAGGAGGGCAGCAGAGCAGAGATCCAGTGGGGAACGGCACGCCTGTTCTTTCTGTTGGGGCTCCAGTGATTGCATTTTTTCATTCTCCGGACAGATCTTCAGGGATGTGACTCCTAGCCTCAGAAGTCCACAGCAGTGTGGCTTAGGCCTTCAGTGTGTGCTGTATTTATGGCAGTGGGTGGGATGATAGGGGATGGATACATGGGCAAAATACCCCAGAGAGTTAGAATCTCTATTTGATCTCCACAGTTTAACTTCCACGTCAGAATGTAATCTGTGAGAGTCAGTTGTACTTGAAAGTTTCTCTCCCACCGGCCTGTTCCCAAATAACTAGCAGATGCTTCCCAAATTACCGCATAGAGACTTAACATTATTTATAAATGCTTAGCCAATTGCTCAAGCTTATTACCAGCCAGCTCTTACATTTTAAGTTAGCCCATATTTTTTTATTTCTGCCCTGCCATGTGGCGGTACCTTTATTAGCATGGAATGTTCATCTCCTGCTCCCTCTGTGTCTGGTTGGCGTCTCCAGACTCTGCCCTTCTTTCCATCATGTTTAGTTTGGTGTCCCTGCTATACTTCCTGCCTGGCTGCTGGCCAATCAACATTTTATTAAACAACTTGAGTGACAAACCTTTCCAGTGTACAAGAGTATTATTCTACAGGAGTCGGTGCTTTCCTTCCACCATGGGAGTCCCTCAAATAAAACTCAGAATGGTCAGGCTTTGGAGTAAGGGGCTTAATGTGTTAATCATCTTGCCAACTTGTCTTTTCATTCATATGTATGTGGAAGAGAGCACAGGTATGTTCACATGTGTGTAGACATACATGTATGCATATATGGATGCACATGTATGTCCAAATTCACTTTTAATAGACAGGGCTTTAAGATGTGTTTTAAAAGGTACCTCACAAGGGAAGCTTTCCCTCAGACCTGTCTCATCACCTCCTACTCACTGGCGGTCTTGTGACTGTGTCAGTGAGCTCCTCTTTGTCACAAAAGTCTCTCTAGATGTCTTATGAGAAGCTATGCTCTTAGCTCACAAACTGAAAGGTGCTATGTATTCCTCTGCCACAAACATCAATATCCCTTCAGAGATAAGGGAGGGGAGCGAGGGAGGCAGAGGGCTGCAAGGCCTTCTCAGTCCAGAAGCTAAGTCTTGAATTGTCAGACTCTCCCTGAGTGGAGATGGGTAGAGAGGAGAGCAGGAAGCCTCATTATCGTGGGACAGATGAAATTAATCTAGATGAAGCACTTTGAGCTTGAGTTGGCACATTGGAGGGTCGAGCCTGTACAACTCTTATCCCTGTTTTGTGCTATAATTTGCATGGGTTAAATCTGTGTTTGCAAAGGTGGGAGACAGACTTTCCACTACGGGAAAGGTCTTGGTGGGACCAACAGAACGGCAAAACTCCAAGACACAATCTGTGGGAGCTTAAATAAGCCACAGTGTGAGAACGCCTGTAACCATGGAAGAGAGGAGATGCTGGCTGGGCCGGGAGATTAGCTCAGTGCTCAGCAGCCTTGCTTTGCTCCGATTAAGACTCAGTAGAGTGACAACTTGCCAAGGTCACACTCTTCAGAGCTGCTTGTGAAGACACACACTGAAGGCCAGCTCTTTTTCTGCCTTGAGGTCCGGGCTGAAAACTCAGAAGGAAGTCAGTCTAGCCTTAAGTCTTCCTTGGGAGGCCCGCTTCTCTGCCAGGAGCTGTTTGAAGTGATTTTTTTGGAGGTACATATCCCCTTTTGGCTAACAGATGGAGAAGTGAAGGTATAGAGAGCTCTGTCACTGGTCTAACAAGTGGCAGAGCAGATTTTGAATGGGACAGGTAGTCAGGGTAGGGTCACAGCCTCAGGCTTAGGGGCTTGGCTCTTCTTATCCCCTGCCATGTTGCCTTACTCAGAGAACTGGAACTCTTTTTCAATGCAGGTAATATCCACAAACTAGGTAAAAAAAAAATGCACAAAAGCTGGAAAGGGGAGGGGGCCTGCTGGGTGGTAGTGATGGGCCCTAGGAGGAGCCGTCTCCTCTACACACTGCCTTCAGGATTACTGATGGCAGCATTATAGAAATGCCACTTTCCACTTCAGGGCAATTGGTACTTGCAGTACCAGATGGCTGTCCTCAGGGTTCACTGCAGCTAGCATAAATATAAAACCCACTACTTCAGAGGAGGGTCTGACGATGCCCAGGTGTGTGGTTCCAGGGCCATTTTACCTCAAGTAAATCAGTAGGTCCATATTAGGAGACACATGTTAATTTATTGCGGCAAGATTTTATGTCTTCGTCAGTCATTAGCAAAATTTCGTACCACAGCTTCTTTCCTCTTTAATCTTGGTGGGATTGGCAATACTTACAAGTTGGCGATTAAGACAAGAATATCGTGCAGATAGGGAGGTCGTTAATCTAAAGGGTTTCTGTGGTGCGAAATGCAAATGTTAGTGACAGGTATGTCAGGGTCCCCCGAAGCCTTCTTAATCTGCCATAAAGGGATCCAAGGAGAGGCTTGCTTGTTTTGTCACACAGGTAAGAAGTCATTTTGATGCTCAGCTCTCTCTGCAGTTTTCGTCCCTCTACCGTTTGTTCGGATAAACTCTGCAGCCCCTGGAGGGTCAACTCATCCATGGTCTCCTTTCTTCCGTGTTCTCAACACCCGCAAACCTGGGGTTTGGGGTCTACAGGTGCAAATGGTGAGAGTAAAGCAGGAACAAAAAGCTGTTCCTCCCCAGAGCTGCTCGGTGGGCCACTGCGACCAGCTTGTCCCAGGGGGCGCACTGGCAGGTGCTTCTACACCCATCCTTTGGGTTGACAGTGCCTCTGGTTGATGCATTACATTAGTCAGCTTTGCCACAAGCCAGGATCTGAGTGGCTCTTGTTCTAACGCAGCTTCACTCTGGTAGTTATGTAACCTCGAGCAAATGTGGTAGTTACTGTCTCGTTGCTATGCCAAAATAGCCAACAAAAGCAACTTAAGGAAGGGAGGCGTATCTTGGTTCTGAGTTGGAGGGCACAGCTCACTGGAGAAGGAAACCATGGTGGCAGGCGTGTGAAGCAATGGGCACATGGCGTCTGTAGTCAGGAAGCTTTCTCTGCTTAACTCAGGTCAGAACTCCCAGCCCACAGAATAGTGTGGCTCATAAGTGGGTCTTCCTATCTTAGTTAATCCAAGATAGAAAATCTTCTCAGATGTCCAGAGATTTGTCTTCCAGGGGACTCCATAGCCTGTCAACCTGATAGTCAGTATTAACCATTCTTGCTGCCTGTTTCCCCAGTTAAAACTAATCATTACTAAAATCCTTCCGATTTGAAACACTACCACCAGATAACCTCTGCACTGTAACATGCTGGTCTAGAGGCTGCAGGCGCTCACAATCCACTTCCTTAACTTGGTGTTTTCTTCTTTTTATTTACACTTCTCTCATATAATGTATTCCAACCTTAGTTTCCCCTCCCTCCACCCCTGCTAGGCTCTCCCCGCCACCTCCTCTCTCCCCCAGGCCTACTCCTCCTCTTTTTCCCTCCAGAAAAGAGCAGACCTCCCAGGGATATCAATCGGACATGGTATAACAAGATGGAATAAGACTACGTACAAGGCTGGATGAGGCAACCCAGTAGGAGGAAAAGGGTCCCAAGAGCAGACAAAAGAGTCAGAGACACTCCCACTGTTATGAGTCCCATAGAACACCACGCTAACAAGCATAACATACATGCAGTGGACCCAGCTCAGATCCGTGCAGCCCCCCGCCCCCCTGGTTGCCTCTCCAGTCTCTGTGAGTCCCAGGGAGCCCTGCTTAGTTGATTCTGTGGTCCATGTTTCTGGTGGCGTTTTACCTCTCAATGCTCTTCATGTTAGCTCAGATAATGAGGCAGCAGTCAGGGCAAGTGTTCAGAGAGTAGGCTGGTAACTTCTTCATTCATATCCTGGCCCAGAGTCTCCTTGAACAATTTTGTTTCTTTGTTTTTAAGTCTAAAACTGGACGTGCTGATAATAGGAAGACTCTAATAAGATTTTCTGAGAATTAAATAAACTGAGAACCAAGGCGCATAAAATCCTTAACATGACTCTCGGTGTACACTAAACACTAAATGTTAGTTTTATTCTTAACTTTATTTTTCTCTATTAAGTTGAAAAAAATCATTCACATTTCTATTGCAAGTACATCTGGAAAATTACTTCGCCTTCTAACACCACCCAAATTATCTTTATTTAGAAATTAGTATAGGAGGGTGTAGATCCCCACATAACCACTTTTTCCTGTAGTCCAAGGTTTCATGGGAGGGTAACTAGGAAGACAGAAGCTTGGATCTGCAGCAGACTCTGTGAAGGCCGCAATGGCCTGTTCTCTTCTCGCATTTCTGGACTCTAGGACCCCATCCCCAACTTAAGCATCTGGACTTGCCTGCTCTTGAAACCTATGATGTTCTTCTAGAAACTGCCATAATTTCGTGGCAGAGAAGGATCTTTGTCTCTTTCTTTCCCTCCCCCTTGGATCTTTTCTCCCTTTTCCTCCCCTGGGAGCCCTTTCCCCTCCCCCATCGTTCCCTTTCTCCTGGGCTCATCCACTGTGGTCTCAGCTGAGGATCTCGCGGAGAAGATTCTGTCCCTCCGCACCTTTCAGCGAAACTATCAGCCCAAAAAGTTTAGGGGAAAAATTCATTATCTTTAATGGGATTTCTTTCCCAGTCCTGGCCAGGAGGGACTAGAGTTCCCAGGAAATCTAAATTAATGAGTGCCCTACCAGGGGGTGTGGAGGGAAGGCAGAGAGGCCAGCCAAACTGCGAATTTCTTTTTGAGCTTTACAGGGAAGGGTTAGAGTCTTAAATAGAAAAATCCAAAAGACTGTCCAGCTAGGAAAGACGGTATAAAGCTACCCTGAGAACCCCAGGACTGTTTGGAATCCATTCTGAGCCAAGCAGAAACACTGGCTGAGTGAGATGTCTGCTCCCTTTCAACTGGCATTGGGCTGATCAGGGACCTCCATGTACCACCGTGAGAGAGTTGTCGGGAAAACCAGCGTGTAGAGCAACTCACTAACAAATTCGTGATTTCATCTGTGCCAGCCACAAAACTTGTGCTCATTTTGGCTCTCGAACGTAAACGCAACTGGCGGATGCTTTGGGGGTCTCGGAAGGAGATTTAGAGAGGTTTGTTAATCTATTAAAAAAGGTGGGGGGGGGGAGCAGGTCTCCCCTTCAGCTGTAAGCTCCAGAGAAGTCTATTAGAAGCTCTCCACATAAGCTCAGAGCTCTCTCGTCTGACTCAGTCGCCCGAGTCATTAGTCCAGTTGAGCACCACTTTAGACGGCACACTACAAATAATTAAAGCACAGAAGCGTGGGTCGCCTGCTGCTGCTCCCCCTCACCACCTCAGGGGAAATGGTGGTGCAGAGGAGGTCTGACTTGGTGCCAACTTCTCGCCGGTGGCTGGGCTTTTAGAGCTGTGTCTGGTTCTAGCTCTGCCTTGTCTCATTCATGTATATAATGGTGTCGCCTTCTGAACCAGCGGGTGCTAGGGCAAGCTGCACCTACCTGCTCTGCCAAGAGTGTGTGTGCTGCAGCACCCACCCCCGGCACTGGCTCTTCCTGCTGGAGTTAGATCTCAAGGCTGTTCCTCCATTCCTCATGCAGCCAACTGTGGAGGATGGCAGACTACAGAAGGGGGCCTCATGTAGTTCTGAGGGTTGCCATACCGGTCAGAAACCCAGCACTGTGGTCAGGCTCCCTCTGAAGCTCAAGGGGAGAAGTCTTTGGGTCTCTTTTGGTTCCTAGGTAGATTCTGGCATCTGTTAGCATATGGTAGGCTCACTCTAGGTTCTGTGTTTTCCCTATGTTTATGTGTCAAGATTTTTTTAAAAATAAGGACTCTAGTCATTGGATTTAGGGTGAACATTAAGCTGGTACAACCATCCGTGAAGACCTTTTCTTTTTCTAACCAAGATCGCATTCTGAGGTCCTGGATGATTCTGAATTGAGAGGACACAGCACAACCTATCACAGGTCACTGTGATCATCCCTGTCCCATGTGACCTTTTGTATTAAGTGCTAAATTGCACTCGATATCTGCCTGCAAACCTGCAGACATACTGAGAATTTGAAGCCAACCTAGACAGCACAGAGACCCTGTCTCAGAGAGAGGGAGGCAGGAGAACAGCCGATGGCTAATCTTCTTGGTGAGCTCATCAACCAACAGCATAACTGATATTCCTCAATTTCCATAAATAGGCCACACAAAAAAAAAAAGACGTGCACTTCTGCCTGCTCCTTTCTCTTACGGTGCGGTGCTTGCCTTGGGAACGCAGCTGCCGTGTTGCGAGGAAGCCCAGACACACCAAGATGACCATGTGGAGAAAAACAGAGACTCCCACCCCTGAAACCCAGCTGAGCTCCCAGCAATGGCAAACACTCAGGTACAATCGCAGGCCTTATGAGCACCACTATGGAGGGGAACTCAGCCTCAGTCAGCACCCCAGCGGAGGCTCCGAGAGCATGCATTTGGTCGCTTACTCCTGTTTTCTGCACACCTCGCCTGTATTTGCTGGGTAATTGAATGTTGAGTCTATGACATTCACACTACAGAGACCTCAAAGGTCTTTTTGGCACGGTTAGAAAAGATTTGAAAATGAGGCTTTGTTTAACTATAATACTATATATATATATTTTTTTTGCAGCTGGGCGGTGGTGGCGCACGCCTTTAATCCCAACATTTGGGAGGCAGAGGCAGGAGGATCTCTGTAAATTAGAGGTCAGCCTGGTCTACAATAACTAGTTTCAGGACAGGCTCTAAAACTACAGAAGCCCTGTCTTGAAAAATAACAATAACAAAAAATTTGCTTATGATTCCACTTGAGTTGGTTTTTTTTAGCTTGACTCTAGATTAAGGGACTCTATATGCTAGTATTCCCTGATATGCAGGGAGTACATCTCAAGACCGTAGGGTAAGGCCTAAAACTATTTTTAACATCCAACCCTATACATAGTATGCTTTTTTTTCCTATGCATACATACCTACTGTGAAGTTTAATTTGTAAGAGAAGTAGACAGGAGATCAACAAATAATAATAAAATGAAAATAATTATACTTTAATAGAAATTATGTGTGGTGTCTCAAAATATTTTATTGTATCACACGATGTTTCTAGTAAACTGTACTGAAGCCTTGGAAAGAAAATCTGTGGGAAACAGGGTCTGAGACAGTGACCCAGTGGGTAAGGTGCTTGCTGTGTGAACACAAGGACTTGAGTTTGGATCCTTGGCCTCCATGAAAAAACTGGGAGCTGCAGCATCTTGGGCTGGGATAGACTGTTCCTTAGAGCTCTCTAGACAATCACGATAGCCAATCAGTGAGTCCTGAGCCCATTGAGAAGCCCTGTCTGGAAAAACAAGTTTAAGAGGATAGAGGAAAAGCCTGATGTTCATCTCTTCCTTCCACATGTGTGCAAACATTCGTGCACGTAGCTGCACACACGCGGGCATACAGTGAACACATATGCCCTCCTACACCACTTACACAAACACAAAATTGATTAATTAAAGCTGTGGCCAAGGAGAGGCTGCTGTGTAGAGCCTTTGTTGGTCCCTGACTGACTTTTGGTAGTGAAGATGTACAGCTTATTCCATTTGCCTTGAAATCCTAGCACTGAGAGGCTGAGGCAGGAGGATGGAAGTTTCAGGTCAGCCTGGGCTATCTGGTGAGTCTCTGTCTAAAAGAAACTAACATGAAAACAAATAAACAAAACCCAGAAGAACCCACCTGGTGGAAGTAAAAAGCTGGCTCCTGCAAGTTGTCCCCTGACCTTCATGTATGTGCCATGGCATGTGCATAGACAGACAGACAGACAGACAGATGTGAAAAATACAGAAAAAAAGAGAAACACTCAAGTCGGCATTCTAATGACTTGGTGTAAAAGTTGTATCCATTCATCCAGTCAACCAAGTTATAAGCTTTGCCAGCCCAAGAACAGCTTATATTACTTTTATTTACTGCTTTGGAGATTCTGATACATACTAAAATCTAGAAGCTACTGCTCTACAGAATAGCACAAAATCAGCTAGGCTAACCCAGAAACCTGGGCGATGCCGAGTCGAGTGACCTGCACTGCCCTAGGGCCATGATGACACCCTGGCCCAGAATGCCTGCCACTGAGGACGGTGTCTGGGTCCGTGGCCCTATGGCAGCTAGGGTCTGTGATGATGTCCATGGCTCCAGTTACCACTAAGGTCAATGCAGATGCCCGGGACTAGGGCAACACTGGTGTTGGTGTCTGTGGTAGTTTGAATGTGTTTGACCTCCATAAGCTTATAGAGAATGGCACTATTAGAAGGTGTGCGGTCTTGCTGGAGGAGGCTGGAGGGCACACCTTTAGTCTGGGCCACAACTTCTGTTGGAAGTGTGTCACTGTGGGGGCTGCTTTGAGGCCTTTTTCAAGATTCACTCAGTGTGAGTCAGTCGACTTCCTGTTGCCTGCAAGATGTAGGACACTCAGCTATTTCTCCAGCACCATGTCTGCCTGCATGCTGCCATGCTCCCCGCCATGGTGGACTGAACCTCTGAACTGGAAATGAGCCACCACAATTAAATGTCTCCTTTATAAGAGTTGCTGTGGTCGTGTCTTCACAGCAATAAAAACCCAAACTAAGACAGTGCTCCAGGGTCATGTTGCCACCAAAGCCCTACAGATCTGACCAAACTGTGGCAGGGGCCATGTCTGGGTCGTTGATCCTCCTACTGTCTGAGTCTCTGTTGTGTCCTGTGACTGCTGTTACCATAGAAGGCCGTGCAACTGCCCAGATCTAGGCTGCCACCTATGACCATGTTGAAGTTTGGGGGCTATGGCTGCAGGGTCCATGCTGATCTGAGAGGCCTGCACTGCTGCCTAGGTGATATCTGGGCTCAAGTTGCTGGTGGTGGCCATGGCTGGGTCCCTGATCCTGACATAGCTAGGGTCTGTGTTGACATCCATTATCTCTGTTACCACAGGGGCCCATGTGAACCACCCATGAGAACTGACCCCACCCCTCATGGGCCTGGGATAATGGACCTCCCCAAGATCATGGCATGGGAAAACTGGCCCCGCACCTAATAAAAGAACCCCCACCACTGCACTTGGCAAAGCTGGCCCCACCCCTCACCGATGGCCTGGGAGAGTTGGCTCCACACTTACCTGAGGTGTGTGATCCCAGCAGCCAGGTAAGAACAACCCAGCTACCACCCATACGCACATGCAGGGTTTTGAGTGGGCACTTCTTAACATCTACCCCATCTATGACCTGCTGGAGTGTGTGAAGGAACTGGTCCTGTGGAACCATAGTCACAGGCTCTCCATGACCCAGGGCAACAGCAGATCTGAGAGGAGTTTCAGTGAGGGTCCAGCACTGATGTTGTACCAGAAGCCAGAAGCCTTGAGCCTGACCAACGACACACTACACAATGAACACTTGCCAGGGAAGCTGCGTGGGCAAAGGGGTCGACTGCATGACGCACAGCAGTCCCCAGTGCCACCGCGGTGAGTGAAGAGGTGATGGGGAGGCAACAGAGCAGGAGGAACAGAGCGGGTTCTTCTTACGTTGTTGTTTGCTTTGTTTGTGCTTTAGTTAATATTCTTATTTACATTTTTTAAATTTTTTATTTTTAATCTTACTTTTACTGTTTATTCTTTATTCCTTTGGGGTGGGGACACTACAAGAGTGGAAGGCAAATATTGAGGGACTGGGAAATGAGTGGGTTTGGGCTTCATGATGTGAAATTCCCAAAGAATCAATAAAAAATCAACTGGGGTAATTTTTCAACCCCTTCAAGCATCCAATCTCAGAATAGGTGTCTTCTTCTATTAGATTTGACTTTTATCCCACATTCTCCTGGCCCCAAATTCAAACCTATGCCCAATAGTGCTCACCCATAGTTGGAGAACAGCTGTTTTCTTTTTTGATGCTTTTGAATTGGCAGATAAAAATCATACTGTTGGTTGTACACATGTTGTTTTGAAATACAGTTATCGCTTGGGGTCCTTGGGTATTGATTCCCCCAAATGCTAGACTCTACAGATGCTCGTGGGTTTACCTAAAATGATGTAGATTTGCACAGAATCTGCATACTTCCTCTGACTTTATTCACATCATCTTTCGAGGGCCCCGAATGCTTAATACAAAGTGAGAGCTACGCGAATGGCTTAGGAAAGAGTAACAGAAAGTCCGCATGTGCTTGGTGCATGCACACTTGTTTGTAATCTTTTGGGTCTGAAGTTGATTGTTTTGTCCAGTGCCGAGCCCGGGTATATAAGGAACAGTGTGTATACGTCATGGGATGGTTACACTGAACAAGTGTTAGCATATATTTATCTCATACACAAAGCAGTCTCTGTGGAGGGAATACTTATAAACCATTCTCTCGTCAATTCTCAAGAATGATACCTTGCTACTAATTACAGTCTCCTTTTTTACAGTTGTGTGTTCTGTTGCTTTTGGTCCTTCCACTGCCCCTTATTTTATCTGGGGAACACGAAGCCCCTCAATATTCAGCAGATTTTCAAGGGTAAACAAATAACACCCATGTTAGTGTGGGTTTCTTTTTAAAGATCACTGCTTTTGGAGTCCCACTCTAGAAAATGGTTCCTTGCCATGAATGGACAAGGAGTTGAGGCCTGTTGAACTGAAGGAAGAATTCCAAGAGAACTGCACACCTGGCTGATACTCTTTAACTCACCTTTTGCTTTGGAGAGAGTAAGCCCTGAGATTCCTGGGATGTCATTATACATGCTGGGATTTAATCATGCAAGACTTTCCTTCCCACTGAAGTGCCCTGTGGCCCATGAAGACATTACTGTGTAGAAAAGAAGTAAGCTCATAGCACAACCCGAGGTCTGAGCTACACGCCAATGACCTCTCCTAGGTGCTAATATTAAATCCGTGACTCTCGAGAACATTTGCTGAGGGAATCCATCATCATTTTATTTTGTATTTCTTGGGTCTTACTCAATATTATGACCCCAAGGGGAGCCCTGTGACGGTGGTCCTTGAAATACTGCCACCTCTAGTGCCCCGAGTTAATGCTGCTTGCAGGTCTGTCTAGTAACAATTCTGCCATGAGATACTCAGCTGTAAAAGAAGCGGACGGCTAAGAAGAATTCTTTTGAGTGTCTCTGGCATTCACAGAGGCGATGAGGGTCTTGGTGTGTGTGTGTGGGAAAGTGAGGGGGTGATAAATACGGGGTGAGCTCTCCTTTAAGAGCACGTCCTTTCATTTCTGACACTTAAAGACACACTGTCAGAAAGATGTTTTACCGATTTGACTTTCTGCACAGAGAAACGTGCAACAGTTACGTAGTAAGTGGTTTTATAGGGCATTTCACCCACACGTTATAATAAACTGAGCCTGAAGATAACGTATCTTTTGTGCTTTTAGAGTGCTTGGATGATAACTGTGAAAAATTATCTAGTGGAGGTTAGCAAACTGTACCTGTGGTCTTTTTCTCATGACCTCTGTAGGATAAAGTTTACTATCTTGGAGCATGATGCATTGTCAAATAATAGGTTTGCTTGTCTGGCCAACAAGAAGTAATTGAGGAGTGTTATAGTTTTACAATCCCGTTTCAATGACTCTGCTGCTTCTGAGTTGTCAGACCTGAACAAAATGGGTCAATGTTGAAAGAATAAAGTTTTTCTCCCTCTCTCTCGCCCCCCTCCTCATTTCCCACCTTCCTACATGACAGTGTCTTTATGTTGTTTTTTTTTTTTTTAATTTTCTTAGACTGAGATGGAGTAAAGGATTATCATGACTCCCTGCCTAAGAATTCCAGGCGCTCAGTCTGGAGGTTGGGGTGGGAGATTTAATACTAGTTTAATGATCAGGAGTAAGCTTGGGTTTGACTTACCCACAACATAGCCACTGAATGTTCATGTTATTTCTGTCCTTAAGGAGCAAATAAGTTAAAAAGCTTAGTTTGACTTAAAGGTTCTTTGAATCCCAGATCTATGTCTTTAGGTAGCAGTTTCTGGGGCATTCTTAAGACTTGTTGGTGCCTAAATGTACGAGGCTAGAGAGCAAATCAAAGGCCACATTTTTCTTTCTGTGGGACAGATCTCATCCAGCATTTTATAAGTGCTCTGTGCAGCAGTCCACGAGATGTGTCAGTGGCAGAGATTGGTGAGGACCTGACTGCTCCAAGGTACGCTTGAAGGGAAAGTTTTTTATTGAAGATATGAAGGTGAATACAGACAGAGGCATCTGGAAGAGCCCAGTGCAGTGAGAGAAAGAAGCAAACTGAACATGGCCAGCGGAGTGGACTGGGCCATTAGAGGAGAGTTAAGAGATTAGCAAGGGAGGGGGGAAGGGTGATGGGCCAAGAGAAGAAGACAAAAGAGTGGATCAAGAGACAGCACATGACTGAAATAGCAGAGTTTATGGGAATGGTGGAAAGGAAGCCCGTGAGCTGGAGCAGTGTAGGGTAGGGGGCAGGATGCCAGCATGGGTTCTGTAGCAAGTATTTGCAATGCCGTGAGAGCCTGGAGGCCCGCATGCACTTTGGTATACCAATAGACACCACAGATGGCCATTTGTCCAGAGTTTCCTTTGAACCTGACACTTGGGAAATGATGAGATTGTTATTTTGTTGCCACATGATGAGCATCAGTATGCTAAAAGTCCCAAGAAGTCAACGAGAGCAGAAACATCAATCTCTCGCATTTCCCAGAGATGATCAAAGCATCCCACAGTCCTCGCCAGCATCCTGCAGCGCTTGGGTGCTGCACATTGGGCTGGGGAGAATTTTGAAAAGGTAAAGATTGTGTGCTTTATAAATATAGCTATTGTTCCTTCCAAAAAGAGACCAGCAGGAGACACTGCTTAGCAACCCCCAACAAGATGTACACACATAAATCGTTGTCTTAGCTATAAAATTTTTTAAAAACAGAACTATCAAAATTAACACTTGAGAGTTTCTGTATGGAAAGAGCTGTGTGGACCAAGGACTTTTAGGAAAATATACAGGATAAATGATGAAGATGGATCTCTCTGCATAGACATTTCATGGACTGGTTTGTGTTTTATACTGGTGAGAGAGTCACCGGAAATCAAGGGGGAGCTGATAGGTCTGGGAGAGAGTCTACTTCATAGGATGAAAGTATTAGGTATGACTGGCCAAATTCTACACTGAAGACTCTGGGGGTTAGCCCAGGGGAGTCGTGCCCTGGAGGTGGAGCTCAATGGTAGAATGCTTACCTAGCACATGTGGGTTTGATCCCCAGCCTTTGAAACACAACAAAACCAGCATTTTATGGTTGGGATAAAAAGTGGTCCCCAGAGGCTCATGTGTGGAAGAGTTGACTGGCAGTTGATGCCTTTTGGAGAGAGATCACATCCACAGAGCTCTAATCTCTGTGGGTGATGATACCATTGGGAGGTGATGAAAAGCAGGAGGTGGGGCCTGGAGGTTGTGGCTTTGAAGGAAGCTTGTCCCTGTACCCACACACTCCCCCGTTTCTGCTACCTAGCTGTTACCAGCTGCAGCTTCGCCTGACCAAAACCTTCTGCCGTGACCTGTCACTGTCCCCACAGGTCCACAGCACTGAAACCAGCAGGCCATGGGCCAAAGTCTCTGAAACTGTGAGATAAAAAAAATCCTTCCTGGGTCTGGAAAGATGGTTCAGTGGCTCTGTTCCTCTAGAGGTCCCAGGTTCGATTCCCAATACCCACATACTCACAACTGTCTGTGACTCCAGTCCCAGAGGATCCGACACCCTCTTTTGGCCTCTGAGGGCACAGCAATCAAATGGTGCTCATACATGCAGGCAAATACTAATAAAATGAAAATCTTTTAAAAAAAATAAAACGAAGTCCTTCCTTCTTTAAACCATTTCTCTTTGATATTGTCACGGCAATGAGAAGCTAACTAACACACTGACAGCGAAGAACAAAACCAGAAAGGCATTGTTGGTTCTTCTCTGGCATGCTGGCTGCTACCTGAACACTGGCATCCCAGTGCTGGCACCCTTCCTCCCTCCCTCCCTGAAGCTGCCTACAGACTCCTACAGGAAACACAAGCCTGGGGAGGGTGGCTGGGAGATAATCTAGTAAACAGTGAGAATGACAGAGCTTGGGGACTATGACTCAGCAGCCAAGATGCGTGCCGCAATGGCAGCTTGGGTGGTGGTCGGGAGATGCGTAAAGAGGAACCCTGCTTGGTGTGTAGAAAGCACAAAGATTTGAACTCTGAGGCTGTGGCTGTTTCTCACTTCCACAGGGTTGAGAAAGCAGGCCCTGGGGCTAATAGAAGTTAATGTCTCCGTAGTAACAGGCCTACACATTATTCAAATAGTTCCTTTCCTATTGGTTTAACTGTAGTTAGAGTAGGCAGAATGTCAGGGAGTGCAGCTGCATCACCGCGTAAGATCGTAGAGAATGGTTGTGCTAACTATTTCTACATAGCTAACCACTCCGACCCTTACTGGCTTAAAACACTATAAATACTAATTATCTCACACAGTTGGGTAGGGATTTGGGAGCAGTATAGCTAGGCAAATCTGTCTCAGAGTCTAGCAAGAGGTCAAAATGAAGGTATCAATATCTGGAGGCTTGGCTGGACACGGATTCCCTTCCAAGATGTTACACCAATGGCCATGGGCCCGATCC
Source organism: Dicrostonyx torquatus (assembly GCA_028555095.1). Taxonomy (NCBI): domain Eukaryota; kingdom Metazoa; phylum Chordata; class Mammalia; order Rodentia; family Cricetidae; genus Dicrostonyx; species Dicrostonyx torquatus. The sequence goes on along the minus strand of JAQHUG010000106.1, from coordinate 5,838,320 downwards.
TCGGCTCTTTGTTGTGTCAGGAGGCCTCTGTTCCTTCACACATGACTGTCTCTATAGATCTGCCCGAATGTCTTTATGATATGGCAAATGGCTTTCCCCAGAACAAGCCATCCTTTCACAACCGAGACTCGGAAGCCAAACTGCTCCTCCGTAGTCTGTGTTAGAAGGGTAACATAGAGCCCAGCCCACGCACGAGGGGAGGGGAGGGAATGAAACAGCACTTTAAGAGAGCAGAACTGTCAAAGCCTTTGTTGATGCATGTTAAGGCTGCTGCTGTATTGGTCGGGTGTCTCGGGTTTCAGAAAGTTAAAGGGTTAAAAAGAGGGCCTGGGAAGGTAAGAGAGAAGGTGTCTGGTGAAACCCAGCCAGAGTCACAGCAAACCTTCTCTATTTATTTTGAAATCAAAAGATGGGCTCCAGACAGGACTGCTTGTTAAATCTGATGAAATTAAAAATAGCTTAGATGTTTGGGGAGGGGAGGGGATGATTAGCGCTCAGGATATATGAAATGTCCTCGCACGAGAAGAGAGTCAGCTATTGGGAAGGGCTGCTTTGGAAAACATATGCCGTGTCAAACTCCGCCAGCAGATGCAGAGTCTGCTGCTAAAGTTAGCTCCTGAGCCGGAGCTGGATACGCTGCCACCACAGATGTCTCCGGAGCCAGCACCCGAGACAAATATAATTCTTACCCCTGGAAAGCCAGCCTCTACACCAGCGCCTTCTCACCCGGGTGGAGGGGTTACACGGAGGTGTGAAGGCAGATTTAGGACCCCAAATGCCGACTCTTCGGAGGTTCCTGAGAATAGCGGATGAGTTTGGGGCTACAAGGTGTGCTGGTATTTAGTATTTCTAATTTGGGAATCCTTCATAAGGTGAATTCTTGCTGCTTTATGAGGAACCTGGGCGATGCAGAACCCAAGGCCCGACTGGAAGTCTTTTGAAACGTGTATTTTGAGATACGTATCCTGAAATGTTAGAGTGGATGAGATAAGTGTTCAGAATGCCTGAACAGGGAACGAGGAGCTAGGAAAGTAGAATAATGAGAAGTGATTTAAGGAATGTCCTCAGCACAGAAACCAAAAACCTTCCGAAGCAGGGAGGTGACTTGGTTTCCTGACCTTTGACACAGCTGATGACATGTGGGGATGTGCCAGGCAGGCCATCCTTACAGAGTGGGGTTTCCCAAAATGGAAAGTGTCAATGTACTTCAGTCCACAAAGAAAAGTTCTATGGCAGATAAGCCCGGGAAAGGTGTAACATGATTGATGGGCTGGTTGGAGTCGAGGACACCCTAGCATTTTAGGGAAAAACCTCTAAAATAAAGAAAGCTCTTTGTCCAGCTCCTTGGTTCTTGGTTCTCAAACGGATGGAACTGTTTCCTCCACATTCCATTGGTCTGCAGCCACAGTTCTTTCGTTCTTTTTTTCTTTCTTTCTTCCTTCCTTCCTTTTCTTTTTCTTTTTTTTTTTTACTAGATTTTTAAAAAATACCAATCCAAGTTCCCACTCCCTCCCCTCCTCCCATTTCCTCCACACACCCTCAGGCCATTCCACACCCATTCACTCCTCAGAGAGGATAAGGAACATGGCTTTGGGGAAGGTCCAAGGCCCTCCCTACTGTATCTAGGCTGAGCAAGGCATCCATCCAAAGATGGATCCCAAAAAGCCAGTGCATGCAGTACTAGTGTCATCGCCAGTGGCCCCTCAGTCTGTCCCAGTCATGTTATTGTCAATCACATTCAAAGACTAGTTGGCTTGTTTCTTCCCAGTCTGGCTGGAGTTGGTGAGCTCCCATTAGCTCAGGTAGACTGTTTCAGTGGGTGAACCCATCATGGTCTGGACCTCTTTGCTCATATTCTCATTCCTTCCTCTCTTCACCTGGACCTTAGGAGCTCAATCCAGTGCTCCAGTGTGGGTCTCTGCCTCTGTTTCCATCAGTTGCTGGATAAAGGTTCAATGGTGATATTTAAGATATTCATCAGTCTGATTCCAGGGCAAGTCAAGATCGCTCACATTAGACCAAGGGGGTCAGTGAGAGAAATGTAATAAAAATCTCCTGGAAAAGAAAGGAACTGCAAAGTACTGGAGCCGGAGAGAAAGTCTGATTGATTTGTGATTTACCATTTTGGCTTCACATTGTCTGGTGTCTTCACCAGGTAGAATTTCTCTCGTATAATGGGAGAGGATTTAGAGGGCAAGCAAAAACCACCATGCTGTATTTAGTTACCTCACTTCATCACAGAATTTCCAGAGGAGAAAAGGTTGGTGCCTTTACCAGTGGTGGTCCACATTCCTGGGCTGGTTGTCACGCTGCCACCCAGGCAGTGACGTCCCTCCTAGATGCAGCAAATTGGGTCTGATGGTACAGGATGATCGGCAGAAGACTCCACAAGACACAGAGATGGCTGCTTCTCACTCGCCCCGCCCCCATCTCTTCTAAATGCAGGTTTGACCCTCAAGAAATGAGGCAGGTTTTTAATATTCCCATCAGGCCCCCCCGTGTCCAGATGAACACTGTCTTTCAGAGACGGTACTTTGGGGAACAGCGCACAGGCTCCAATACAGCTGTTACTAATAAAAATGTTTGTGGCCCTCTTTTGGAATTGCCTTTTGTGTCAATTATGAGGCGCACGAGACAAATTCATCCCCTTGGCCATATGTTGCTTATGACCAAAAATGGTCTTACCCAGCTTATCCTGCAAAATGGCCTAACATATTCAGCTTGCTGGATTTGGGAATTACTTTCGGATTTTTGTTCGAACTCAAACACACTGTCAAAAGACAAAAATTTGCTAGTATTGAAATATTCCAAAATGCATGCCATGTGTCTGAAGGCAATTCCCTAAGAGGAGATCAAAACCATTTTGAGCAAGGACATATCTCTGTGGAGAGGGTAGAGATTCCTGGGAGAGACGCCTTCAAGCCAATGTTTGTACTCGTCAAGTTCAAATGGTTTTAAAAGCTGATTCAGAGTCCCGGCCGTTCATAACCTCTGGGGAGCAAGCAAAATTCTTCATGTTCAGAACCTGAGACTAGGGTTTGACTGACTTAAGGTAGGACCCAGGCACAAGTCGTGTGTGTGTGTGTGTGTATGTGTGTGTGTGTGTGTGTGTGTGTGTGTGTGTGTGCGCGCACGCACGCACGTGCGTGTGACTTTAATGTGTAGCCGAGATTGACCTCTATGTTGAACAATTCTACTTTATCAACTCCTGTTTAATATTTCTGTTGAGATAAAAACCTGTTGTGATGAGGCCAAGAGGCTCCACCGCGGGTTAACCCGCCATGGACGAAGAAGTGGTTTTAGAGATTGGATCGTCATTAGCGTATGATAGTGCTGTGTACCGTTACCACGAGGGGGTAGACCGATGCCTGTGAGGAGATGTGAGGATTGGCACCCTGGAAAACATTCATCCCAGGAAATACACAGAAAACTGGCTGGAGGGTTCGACTGTGGCCTCCCTTCCTTGTGCTTTCATGACGTCTTCTACAGAGTCTTCCCAGGAGCCGGCCACTGGGCCACCTGTGCTGACTGCAGATGAGATGCAACAGGGAGGAAGCTGCTGCCGGTGTTGTGAGAACTGCAGGCTGCCAGGCGCCGTGAAGAATGGACTCTGTTCATTCATTTGTGCCGTAACTTAACCTTCTAAAACAACACTATCATCACCTTCCTATAGACGAGGAAATGCAAGCCCAGAAAGCAAAGTCCCTCACACGGCACCTCCCGAAGTTCAAATCCGGGGTTTGCCTTGTGTGAGTGGATGTGCTGTCTCTGTGTGAAAAGAGGGTGGTGGCTTGAATTTTGATTTGAATCAGCATTTATTTTCGTTTTTGCTTCCGTCATCAGGTGGATTAAAGTGTGTGCTTGTTGCTCTTCTTGTCATTCATACAGGTGATGTGTCCTTCACCTTCTGCACATGTGTGGTGTCCAAATACCAGCTGTGGGACAAGGTGGAAGAGCTCAGGTATTCACCTCAGTGTGTCAGCCATCCTTTCGCTGCCCACATCTCCCAAGCCAGCAATAGCTCTCTGGGCAAGGCTGGCCTGTCTCCCTGGTCTGGTGTTGACACGTCATAGATACTCAGAACTATTTGCCAAAGTCCCTAGCTGAAGAATGTATGCGCACATAAATGTCTAAATTCAGTTCCACATTGGAAGCGTTTGCTGGCTCATCTTGTGTAAATTCCGGCTCCTTTATCTGCATCAGCCTCCTTAGCGAGCGGAAGTACTGCTTCTAGAAGACGTCTAAGACTCCTTGAGATGCAGCTCTTCAACACTTGGCTTTCTCCATTCCTGGATGCACAGATGTGAGCAGGGCCTTGAACAGAAGGGCCGAGTGGGACAGGCCTTTGAGCACATCCCGCTGTTGCCACTGGAGCCTGAAAACCAACGAGAGCAGGATTTGACAAGGGAGGAGTCAGTGGGCACTCATCCGGAGTCAGGTAAAAGGTTAAGGGCGGCTCTGAGGGGTGAGCTCTTAACTGAGCTGGTTACAGCGATGACTCTGCCCCACCGCTCTCAGACAGGGATGGTGCCTTCTGTCTGTAAAAAAGCTTTCTCTAATCCTTGCTTCCCCGCAGTTATTTCAGGTCCAGCCATCACTGAGGGCTGCAGTGAAGCGGAGCCTGGGAGGGAGCAGGGGAGTGCACTGTTAATTGTTAATTGCTGGTTTAAAACAATGCATTTGCCAAGTTCTGGACACTTCCCTCGGCCTCCAGAAAGTTGGTTTCAACCAAGCGTGCAGCATGCCTTGCACCTCCTTCACACTCAGAGTCTGTGTAAACACACGCTGATTGACAGTGGGACTCTTCGGAAAAGTTAATTTTAGTGCTTTTGGGCATTTTGGATGTGTCTCCAGACACACCAAAAATAACTGTTCCTCGTTCTGTTAAAGAATATAGCAACAGAAGCACGTGGAAGGACGTTTATGTTGTCAAAGGAGGCCTTTCCATCGATCCTCTCAAGGCCATTGGATAGAAAAGGGAAGCCGTCGGCCATTTTCTCGCTTTCCTGGAGCCAGCAAGTCAGGGCCAGCTTCCCACACCCTGCCCTGATTTTTGTCACAGCAGACTTGACTTTTATTCATTCCAGATGCAGTACTACTGACAACATGCTAGGCACGTTCTGAACACTTCACACCTTTAATAATTGCGTAATGACAACTTCATCAAGCAGGTACTATTCTCGCCTTCACTCTCTGGAAGACTTGTGTGCGATTTTCTGTGTGACTTGTGCATACCTCTATGCTTTCTTCCTCTTTACTTTCTTCCTTCTACCTGCAGGGTGGCTCCTAAGTCTTGTCTCTTCCACAGACCTTCCCATAACAGCAGAGACCGGCTCATATCTTCTCAGTAACAGTTCTTAGCATCTTTCCACTTCCCCTCTCTTTCTCAGTGGGTTATTCTAGAAGCTCCTTTGTCCTTGGAGCCAGAAACCTGACTGCAAGATTCTGAAGCAGTCCCCTGTCTGTAAGGAGAGGGTGGTCAACTGGTTATCAGGGGGCATAAACTAGATCAAATAATACATGTGTGATTGTTGAGTAAGGTGAACAACATGATTGCTAGTGAGTGCCATAGCCCTAGAGCCCAGGGACCATGCTGGTTTCCCAGCTTCGGTGTGGGTGCTCTCTGAGATTAAAGGCATGCGTCACCACCTCCCGGCAGATTGGCAGGTCTTAAAAGACATGTACAGGGTTTTAATATCTCCACACAGTGTAGAAATGGGAGTGTAGAAAGTATTTTGAGCTCAGAGTTAGTAGCAAACAAACGGGGATTTCCTGGTGAAAACACCATCATCTTGTCTATGTGTTCCAATCACTGGGATGCTCCTACTTCCTGTCTGGTCCCTCCTGGATACTGGGTAGCCAGATTTGTTCTGAGAAGGTTGCTTGACGAGCCGGTAACCCTGGCATAGAGAAGTGGACTGTTCAAAACATCCTTAATTGTGTACCACACAGCTGGTGAGTCACCCAGGAAACAGAAGGTCTCAATACCACACCTTAGCAATTCCCCAAATTGAACACCAACGAATAAACAAGGTCAATGTCCCCATCTTCAGACTGACTTCCCATCTATGTCCCAGGCTTCTACCTTGTAGAGCAGCTTAGAACTGACTTATAGTCACAAATCCTGCTTCTCCAGAATTTATACTGATCATTTAAATTGGTACCAGTCTGTCTCGCTACCTGCCTGTTCATTCAACTATCCTCCATTATTTAGAGGCAATCTGAAATTTGTGGTAGCCATACTATTTATGCCAAAGGCCTTGCTTACATGTGGTGTTTGTGCTTTGTAGATCTATGTGTCTCTCCAAGGGGTGCTCCTGATCAGGATTTACCACTATCGGTTGGTTTTGGAGGTTCCCTGACATCCTTCTGACTTTGTCTTATAGAAAGGCAACTATGTCGATGTGTGATTTTAAATTTTGAAACTGGGGGTTAATCTGGATGTCAAGTTTTGGGGACACCTTAGCCTTGTCCTGTCTGGAATCATGGATTTAGGGATGCCCTGTACACTCGTGACTGGAGAGTGTTTGTGGTGGCCACTGTGAGAGGGTATCCTGCATCTTTTCCCCTCAGTGGTGGGGACTGACTTGTTGACTTGTACAGCCAGCTGTTTTCAGCCCATCAGAAGCAGTTCATCTGTAGGTGTGCGGCTCCATCACCACCTCCAACAGTAATCCAGTGCAGATATCTGCAGATGATAGACAACTCCATCACCAGCCCCTAAACTATAACACAGTGCAGATATCTGCAGATGCAGGGCTCCAGTCCCTGAAGTACAACACAGCAGATATCTGCAGATGCAGGGCTCCAGTCCCTAAACTATAACACAGTGCAGATATCTGCAGATGCAGGGCTCCAGTCCCTGAACTACAACACAGTGCAGATATCTGCAGATGCAGGGCTCCAGTCCCT
>JAQHUG010000106.1:5801895-5831138 GCA_028555095.1 Dicrostonyx torquatus | reverse complement strand
AACACAGTGCAGATATCTGCAGATGCAGGGCTCCAGTCCCTGAACTACAACACAGTGCAGATATCTGCAGATGCAGGGCTTCAGCCCCTCAGCCATAATCCAGTGCAGTTAAAAGGCACTTTCTCTCCTGCTGAGAAATTAACACCTTCTCCTTTGTCCCAACTTTCTGGGATCCTTTCCAATAGGTCTTGGCTGGGAGTTAATTAAATCTGTGTTGACACATACTCCATTTCAAGTGGCTTTGCACATACAAAAAACCTGTTGAGATTTTTCCCTTTTGGGTCCAAAACCGATGATCTATCTTTTTACCCCAGTTTTCAAGATTTCCTCTTGCCAGGAAAGGATGGGATTTAAAGTGGGAAATTTGTGGGACTCCTCCCCCTAAGAAAACTATGATCTGCCGCTTTCCCATAAAGCCCTCTAAATTTCAGGTGCTGTCTTCTGCATGAAACTCCCCCCAGCTTCCCATTAAGGAGACCGGATTTGTGATATCGGAAGTTCTCAGAGGCAACGGTAGAAGCAGATACCGAGTGGGGTCAGGATTCTCAGGCAGCAGCAGCAGCTGGTTCAAGAACATGGTTCTCAAAAACCAGAGTCAGAAAAGCCAAATGTAGGTCAAGTGGTTTTTAATTCCACCTGGATATTGCATGTGCACAGCCGGGGGCTTTTCTTTTCTTTTTTTTTTTTTCCTTTTCCCATCAAGTTAGGATCTGAGCGAGTTAGAGAAAGTTATTAGTAGATGCATCTAGAGTCTTCCAGGTTTGCCTCAGTGACACAATATGCTTATTTTAGTGACCAGAGCAGTGCCTCTGAGTGCCTGAGGAGATTAACCCTCGGGCTACACAGTGGTCCTGTCAGTGATGCTTCAGAAGACTGGCCTGGCAGAGCCTGCCGGGGTGTGAGTGTCATCTAGGGCGCTGATTACAACGCTGGCTAGGTTCGGTTAGTCTGCAGTTTTCTGTTATTGTTTAACTTTTATAAAGCAGACAGCTCTGTGTAAAAACCAGGACTGTTTCCCTCGAGAGCAGAGGTGCGCTGGCGACACTGCGTGGCAACAATGGCGGAGCTGAGCTGCCCTGACTCTTTGCCACGGGCTGTGTCTGTTAGCTTGCCCTTTCCCAGGGAGCTCCCTTCACTCCTTCTACACAGAAGAATCTTACACCCTGTCATCAAGAAGTGTGCTGTACCCATGACCTGATTCTCTTCAACAGTGGGGACTGAGGGGATGAAGGCCCCAACCTCCATGGGGGATGGTGGGGAATGGCATCTTTGATTCTTTGCATTAAGTCACAAGTGAATCTGCTAGAACACCTGGCCTGGTGATAGAGAGCTCTGGTGTGTTTGTTGTGTTCCGTGTGGTAGGCAAGGAGAAAAGGCCTAGCAACCTTCTGCAGCCTGCAGCCTGTGGGTCACATGCGGGCTAGAATAGCCATGAATGTGGCCCATGTCCGGCCTGCAGCCTGTGGGTCACATGTGGGCTAGAACAGCCATGAATGTGGCCCATGTCCGGCCTGCAGCCTGTGGGTCACATGCGGGCTAGAATAGCCATGAATGCGGCCCATGTTCAGCCTGCAGCCATGGGTCACATGCGGGCTAGAATAGCCATGAATGCGGCCCATGTCCAGCCTGCAGCCGTGGGTCACATGCGGGCTAGAATAGCCATGAATGTGGCCCATGTCCAGCCTGCAGCCTGTGGGTCACATGTAGGCTAGAATAGCCATGAATCTGACCCATGTCCAGCCTGCAGCCTGTGGGTCACATGAGGACTAGAATAGCCATGAATGCGACCCATGTCCAGCCTGCAGCCTGTGGGTCACATGAGNCCTGTGGGTCACATGAGGACTAGAATAGCCATGAATGCGACCCATGTCCAGCCTGCAGCCTGTGGGTCACATGAGGACTAGAATAGCCATGAATGAGGCCCATGTCCAGCCTGCAGCCTGTGGGTCACATGTAGGCTAGAATAGTCATGAATATGGCCCTGGCCCATGTCCAGCCTGCAGCCGTGGGGCACATGCGGGCTAAATAACCATGAATGTGGCCTACTACAAGTACCTAAACTTATTTAAACATTATGAGATGTTTTGGCAACTCAGCTGCATGGATCTTGAGTGTGAACTTTGTTGACGGTGATGTCATGTCACAACGTTGAAGGGTTTGAATATGCCTGCTTGGTGGGGACTGGTGGGAAAGAAAAGAGACAGTTCTGTGCTGTGTGATGGTGGCACAGGGGAGAGGTTGACACTTTGCAGTGAGAACTCTGAAAAAAAAATGTTGACTTGTTAGGATTTTCCTCAAGTCCTGGGATGGTGCATGTAATTATTTGGAACAGTCCCTTCCCCTGAGGACACTTAACTCCCTCTAGTACATAGCCATAGGGACCCCCATTTTAGTCATGTCTGTGCTTCTCATGGCAGCACAGGACCTGGTCCATCTTAGGTCATACATATTCATGAAGTGTGACTCCTCTTTGGGCTGTGGAGGTGTGCATGGCACATACACATGTGTGCTGTCTGTGCATGCAGGAGCCAGTGCGAGAATGGATGAAGGGCAGACATTAACAGACCGCTAGAGAAAAGATAGGAAGTGTCTCAGGCATAGACACCAAGAATCATGGGACTTTGTCAGCAGCCGGCAATGGCTCATTTAGAAATATTTCCCCTCTGTCTGCAAAGTCGTGGAGTGAGGGTGGATAGTGGATTGCATTCTTGCCCTCGAGACCTGGGAATCCACAGCCACAGCTCTGAGTAATGAAGACTGGGGTGAGCAGCTTCATTAGGTGAGCTGTGGATACTTACATCTATCCTCTGTATGCTCGTCCCTCTTTGTCCTCCAGAATGTGCCTGGCACAGCCCATGTCACCGACGGGAGGCCGCAGCTGTACACCACCACAGCAAACAGATCAGTTTCCAACGGGTCCCTTAGTTGTGACACCGAGGCCAGGCTACTTAGCCTCTGAGTGTGACTCAGAGGTGCAATGAGAACCCTGATATGAGGGTTCCCATGCAGAGCACACATGCTGGCATTTGGTGAGGATGCTGTGCAGGATCCCAAAGTTCAAAGTTGATAGACTTTCTAATTCCTAGTTTTCCTATAAATGATGACTTCTCTGCTCGTCCCACCAATTCTCTCTCCCTTCACTCTCCTTTCTTCCTCCTTCCTTCCCTCCCTCCCCTTTCTTTTTATAAAGACAGGGTCTTACTATATACCCCAGGCCGGCCTTGAAAGTTCCACCCTCCATGGGTCCGTCTCCTGAGTCCTGGCATCACAGTGTGTGCCACCGCTCCTGGTTTTTTAATGCTACATTCTCAACACTGTCACGTACAAGGCCAGGATGCTTTCAAGTGAAGTATGTTATTAGGTTTCTTGGTGCTGAAGTTAATCTCTGTGTTTTCGGGTGTGGGTATCCCGTGGTCACCTCCCCCGAGGTGATAGAATTGACTTGTGTTCTCTTGCTAACGGTCTTTGTTTTGTAGTTAGGAGTTGAGTGTGGTCCCTGCTGTATCACGCCAATTCTCAGATCACTTACTGTTGTTTGAAATGCCATCTGCCTCAGTCCTCTTGCAGCCATCCTCCATGACTCTCAGCAGGGTGTCCTTGGGAGCCTCCTGACCACACCGCTCTACCCCTCACCATGTTGGCTGCCCACATCACAGCAGGGCGGCTTGGCACAGAAGCTCACACAATTTCCCTCCTCCTCCTTTAGAAAGCTAGGATTTCTCCCAAATGTAGACAGATACTCACTTTGGACTTGAGCTAGTGAAAATTCCTTATAGCCCAACGTACCAAATCCAAGACCCTTGCTTTTGTGTTGTCCCCCTCCCCCCCACCGTGTCCCTTTCCTGTCGTGGAGTCGGGAGATGAAATGTGACCTCTGCCCTTGTTCCTCTAGCTCAGATCCTTGGATGAGCATGTCAGGCCGGATACTGCAGCTAAACATAAATGAACGGTTATTAATGATGGTCATAATGTTTTCTAGCAGTTAGCTGGCTGGGATTCTAGGGTTTTTTTTTTTTTCCACTGTGTTTTGAAGGGTTAGGTTATTTAAACTTACCATCAAATAGAATCAAATCAAAGTGAGCTAATTTTTCTTAAACACTAATCATTTTAAGGCTATTGAACTAAATATAGAGGCAGTTCATTAAATCATTAAAACAGCCTGCAATAATGCTCACAAAGTCATTATGGAGCGATTCCCCAGCCGGAGAGGTGGTGTTGCCTTAAGCACAGTTTAATCAAATTAGATGGTGGGCTATGTCATGGGGTTTCTCCTATTGATATTCATTAAAAATACATGATTTATCACTAATCTCTGTGAGGTAGAGCCCACTCTTCCAAATGAATTTTGTAAATGTCAAGGGGAAGAAAACAGAATGGCGTATTGTTAGAATAATTTGAGAGTGGTGTGATCACATTCACATTTTATATGCTATGCAATTTAGGAACAGATAATGGCTTTAACAAGGCTAAACTTTTTTCCTTAGTTAAAGTTAGAGCAGAAACGCTGGACCCTGAGGATTATCCATTATATTTTACTACTGAACAGGCCTCTACATCGGAATTATTGGTAGAAGGTAGAATGGAAGCTTGTCCCATTGTTCACTGATGCTTTCTTCAGGTGGACGAATTTCTACACAGATTTACACAGCCCTGCTTGGACAGAATCTGACTCCCCGTGGCCGCGCAACACTCAGAAGATGTAGTTTGTCTTGTCTTCCCTCACCTGCCCTTCACCCTCCTTCTGCCCTGGGCTCCCGAGGTTGCCCTCTCAGCCTGGTTCAGTCAGCTGGGCTCCTTCTTGCTCTGGACTGCTAAGGGCAGATAACAGTTTGTGTGTCGGGCCACCCAGAGGTATTTGCATTTTAACAGGGATCAAAGCTGAAACTGAAGGGATTAAGCCCCCTAATAGGAGAGTGTTGAGCATCAGCCAGGGGACGGAATTCTCTGAAGCTAGAGGGGCCATCCCGCAGCCAGCAGACAAGAGTCCTCACCCAGCCTTCCGGACTATAGACGAGCATGCAGAAAGAGCAGACAGCATGGCTTTTTACTAGTCTGTGCCTTTTTGTTTTCTTCAGCTATGAAATGGGCTTCCTCTCTTTCTAGATACCTAAGCGGGTGGCTTCCTAGGGGGTAACTTTGAAATATCCAGACTTGCTCACTAACAAATCTGGGCACTAATAATCGAGAAGAAATGTACAGCTTAGCTAAAAGCTCTCAAGTTTGCCTCTAAAACGGCCCTAAAGGAAGAGAGACACTTTAAAGAGATGGAGGGCCTTCCCGGTATGCAAACATGCCTGTTCTTAGCAAGACACATGAGATGTCTCCACACCTAGACACTTATCAAAAGCATGTGATTTACAGCCAGAATGGACAGGAGTGGCAGGCAAAGGCACTCGATTTGCACCAGATAGGGAGGCTTTTAGTATTTTGGTCATTTAACCTAATCTGAACAAGAAATGGCGCCTAGACATAACCCTACTTATTTCACCCTGATATGTCATGCAATAATGGGTCACCCACCCTTTTCTGCACACATACAAAAATCTCCCACTTGACTCCTGGCTCAGTGGGAACTTTCAGAAGCATTTTACAACATCTGGCTCAAGTTACAACAGGGAACAGTCGTGAGCCGTGTCATGTCCACCCTTTAGAATGACGGCGATGTGACCAGTACGGCTCCGTGTTATCAGTCAGACCCAGCTGAACTTCTAAAAGTAATAAACGCGAGTCCTTGCAAAGTGCCTCGTTAAGTAGCTGAACGCCTAATCCACCCGGGACATTGCTTCAAATTTCATTTCATCTCTGATAATTTGATGAAAAAGAGCACCGTAGCGATGGTTTCTCTTGTGTAAGGCTCACACACCTAAGGGCAGGGAGCATTTATTTTGATGATTAATAACGGGAAGTTTTGTGGCTTAATGGGGAGTCCTAGAATTCAAAATGCTTCAGCCTTCTTCCCCTCTTCACTCATCAAGAGAGCACCTCGAAGACCTGCCCCCTGCCCCCAGCTTGTGCTCAGTGGGATTGAAGCCATCCACTCATGTTCTCGAAGCAGGGTTCTTGCATGTTCGCAGTTGGAGAGCCTGGGGGGGGGTATAGCGACTGGCTTCAGGGTTCAACAGACAAGGCTGAAGATGCCTTGTTTAACTCCTAGAGAGGAGTAGCAGGGGGCTGGGAGAACCATGTTTTGCCTCTCGTGCCCACGGTAGCCCCCCAGTGTCACCAGAATCACAGTGACAGTTTGACTGCTGCTCACCTAAGACTGTTGTCCCAGCCCCCAAATGTCACCAGAATCACAGTGACAATCCGGCCGCTGCTCACCTCAGACTGTTGTCTTCATGCCCTCAGGATTATAAAGTATGTTTTGCCTGCATGTATGCATGTGGGTACCATGTAGATGCTTGATGTCCTCAGTGGTCAGAGAAGGGGGTTGGATCCCCTGAAGGCGAAATTATGAATGGTTGTGAGTCACATGTGGGTCTGGGAACCAAACCCGTGTCCTGGGTAAGAGCAAAAGGTGCTCTTAACCCCTGAGCCGTCTCTCTCACCCCTCACTGTTCTCCTATTCTCAGCACACTGAAACATTTAAATAGTTCTCTAATGTATTCGTAAGAACAATTTCCTACATCTATAATTATCTTAACACTTAAAACACTTTTAAGTTACTCTCCTGCATGGTCTAAGCATCGGAGCAATGCTCTCATTGAAAGGAAAGAAAGCCAACCAGTAGGCCATTTCCTGTCTCACAGGTTCTGAGTGTCCTATTCAGTGCACAGTCCCACAACACGTGTGCCAGCCTGGAGCATAGGAAGTCAGAGAGGCTTTCAGAAAGGTTCGGCTTCAGAAACAGACATGATCCGGTGACCGGATTTCAGGGCTGCCCCACAGAGAGCCACTATTTGCTTCCTGGTCAGAGAATTCCTCCAGAGACGGTGAGGGCGTGGGAGAGGAGGCCCGCTAAACGATCCACTGCTTTAAGCCTCCCACTCTGAGGGAGCTGACCTCTGCTGCTGCGGCACTGTGTAATTCTGATCTCTTCAAGTGGGTGTCACTCAACACCCCAAAGCATAAGCTCTAATTATAACTGATGTCATGGTAACTAGAGAGACCAAAGTCATCAGAGTGAATTTCCTCGCAACGTACTTGGGGTGGCATGTCCCCATGTGGGTGAGTACGTGTGCCTTTCGGTAACAGCCCACATTTTATAGCCTTTTCTCAGCTCGGCCGGAGGAGTGCCTATCTCCAGTTACTTCATTGTTAAGGTATCTGTCTCTTTTTCTTTGCTCACACGACAGTCTCTCCTAGGACATGACAGCACCCTCCACAGTAACCTGCTCACCATACAGCCCCTCCCGGCCATGGCTTTCAGAGCACCAGCTCCTAAGGGAAATTAACCTCAGACCCATCCATACCCGTCTCTTTCCTCTCTGTTTCCTCAAAGAGTCACACAAGAAGTGTCCCCCGAAGCCTAGTGTCACTGTCAGCGTGGGTTCTGGGGCTGCAGTCCCTGTTATTTTTGGTATGTGCCAGGGTCCTGCCAAGAGATGACACACATGTGTTATCACCTAGGGAATCTAGCGCTGGATTCTGGGCAGGGGGCAGCTTCATGGGCACTCTGCGGTGACAGAATTGAGGTGTCAGGCCTTCTGCTCTCCTGCTTATTAATCCTTTTCTGTCCTTGCATAAAAGATGGAATAGTATGACTAGAGAAATAAAATGACAACAACAATCTCTTCAAGCCCACTTTTTCTACTGACCAATGGCAAAGAGCATTTCAAAACAAGTTCAAGGTCTTTTGCATAAAGTAGCCGACTACTGAACCACACAGTTCTGGAAACTGTTTCAGAGGCTGGCTTTATCTTATGTTCATTTATTTATTATTTACTCGTATTTGAGACAGGGTATCACTATACATCACTTTATGGTTTTGATCTCACAAAACGCCTGTCTCTGCTTTCCAAGTGCTAGGACTACAGGGATGTGTCACCACACCTGGCTAGGAGGCATGCACGTGTGTGTGTGTGTGTGTGTGTGTGTGTGTGTGTGTGTGTGCGCGCGCGCGCGCGCGTGTGTGCACGTGTGCATGTGGTAAGGGGCAAGAAGAGAGCTTGCTCGCTCATGTACTATCTTGTGTAGATGTCAGAGGACAACTCGTGGGAGAAAGTTCTTTCTTTACACATGTGGAGCCCTGGGATTGAACCCAGGCCACGAGGCTTGGTGGCAGGTCCTTTACCTGCTGAAACATTGCCAGCACCAAAGGACTATTTTATAAATAGGAAGGCAGTGAAGAGTTTTCTTTCCAAAATGTATCTGCTCCTCTTTCCCCTTGCGTGTAAGCAATAATTTTCATGGTCCGTTATACACATCCTTCCAGGAGATCAAGGTCTGCCTGACTTTTCAGTGTATATTCCCCACATGTAACAAAAGGCCCTGCGCATGGTGTGTGCTCAAAATATGTTTGTTGAATGATTGATCATCACAGATTTCAGCCTAAAGGAAGAGAGTGAAGATAACGTCTACTATTGAAATATTCTGGAGAAATCTACAGTTAACACCTTGAGTGGCTTGAAGTATGGCGATTAATAGAATCTGACTCTGTAGAGGGCTGTTTGCTAAAATGACCCCTACACACATTTCTTCTATTCTAACTCAGCCTTAATTTCCCTCCACTGGCCAATAATAGCCAATACTACTAACACTGCGGACAGTGGGCAAACGAATCATATTAAGTATTTAGAGTACAAATACTTTTTAAAAAAATATTTATTTATTATATATACAATATTCTGTCTGTGTGTATGTCTGCAGGCCAGAAGAGGGCACCAGACCTCATTACAGATGGTTGTGAGCCACCATGTGGTTGCTGGGAATTGAACTCAGGACCTTTGGAAGAGCAGGCAATGCTTTAGGCCACTGAGCCATCTCTCCAGCCCCCTAGAGTACAAATACTTAAAGATAGAACATGAATGGCGTCTGCCTTAAGAGTGCTATAGAATAACAGAAAACAGGTTGGTGATCGATCACCACTGGTACCCTACAGGATCAAGAGTAAATAGTTAGCCAGGGATATGCCATGCTCCCAGAAAGAGGCACAGACCCAAGCTTTCTGTTTACACTGATGAAAAGCTTTTTACTAAAAGCTGGTCTGTCCTTGGGACCTCCGAGTTGTTTCGGTTTCTAGATCAGATGTTCCCAAGAGGTGCCCTGACCACCTGGAACCCTCTCCCATTGGAGAGTTCCCAGGTCAGTGACTGTTCAGGAGCAAGCATGAGATGCTTCACATCTGCTCTAGGCCTCAGTGTCCAGAGAGCGGCACACAGCACTGTACCCCGCGGCTTCTATTCTGAGACAGAAGCAGAAGATCACGAAGTGAAGGTATGAAGTTGAACTCCCAGCAAGTAGTTGTAAAAGGAACACAGATGGAGGAATTATCTAATTTAAGAAGCAGAGGGAAAGAGAATTAAGCCCAGAGGATTCCATTTCTATAAGATTAGAGACAAGCACTGAAAATACAATTGGTTCCACACAGATACGACCAGCTGGAACTGTCTTCAGCACCAAGAATGTGGATGACTCTCTGAATTGTCCTCCTTTCCCCATATCCCCATGCAGGTTACAGAGGCTGCCACTGGGTCCAAGAATAGGCTGCCATCACCTATAAAGACTGTCACTTCTGGGCTGGAGAGATGGCTCAGTGGTTAAGAGCACTGCCTGCTCTTCCAAAGGTCCTGAGTTCAATTCCCAGCAACCACATGGTGGCTCACAACCATCTGTAATGAGATCTGGTGCCCTCTTCTGGCCTTCAGGCACACATGCAGGCAGAATACTGAGAATACTGTATATACTTAATAAATAAATAAATCTTTAAAAAATAAAAAAGGACCATCACTTCTACCTCCCAACTAGTGAGAAATAATGTCAAGAACTGTGGATCTGGAAAGAAAGAGAACCATGGCCCTTTGAGGAGGCATGGGGCTGCTTTCATCTCCCTTTTCAAGTAGGAGCCAAGATGCAATGGCGGGCCTAAGTTGCGCCTTTCTAGAAAGTCACTAAAGTTCCGTGGGGCTGCACAGAGAGATCTCTAGTAGATGGTAGTGGCTCTTGATTGTCACACGTGGTAAGCAGGTGCCGGTCAGAGAAAAAGGTTAGGTTACCTGTGTTTTTTGCTGCTCACAAAACGAAGCACTTTTACTATTGAAAACCTAGACTGCGTATTGTTATTCAGTAAAAACTCCTAGCCTGAGAAGAATGACATACCATATTCCTAAAGAGTTGGAACCAGTTCCCGGTGAGAAGAATTCCTTCGTTGCAAGCATACCTGGCGTTGTTGGGGGTGGGATGAGAGTGGTAACCACTAAACATGCTCTTCTTCACAAATCTCTTTCCTTCCTGGCTCTCAAGTTTGCATGAGATTAGCTGCAATACGGTCCAGGAGTCTTGAAACACTGATAGGAAAAACAAGTGCATTTCCAAACGCTATATCCTCCCTTTATTCCCCCAACACCATTCCCTGATGGGAGGAGCGGAACATGTCATTCCATTGAAATCGACTTGTTTAGTTCTACAAGCTGGGTCACTGCGACTAATTAAAACAGACGGATTTGGAAAAGTTCACACATCAGAGATATTGTCTGCTTGTTGTTTGTTTTGTTTTTTTCAAGACAGGATTTCTCTGTGTGGCCCTGGCTGTCCTGGAACTCTCTCTGGAGACCAGGCTGACCTCGAACTCAGAGATCCACCTGCCTCTGCCTCCCAAGCGCTAGGATTAAAGGCATATGTCACCACACCCAGCAAGAGCTACTTCTATTAATGTGTCTAAAATAAAAATTTTATCTTCCCACATAGGAAAAAGACAGGTGTCAGAACAAGATGAGTAGTATAATCCCACGTTTATAAATTGAAACAGGTGTGCGTGTGTTTTAGTTTGAGGGGCATAATCTACACCGATAGAGGTGCTGACAGTGATTACCTCGGTGGCGGGATCAGGTTTTCTGACTTCTTGCCATCTCTTTTTCTAACAAAAATGAGTTGCTCTTGTAATAGAGACTTTTTGGAATAATAAGCAGAATGTGAGGACTTTAAAAAAGCAAACCTTTATGGATTTGATGCCTGCGTGTTCCCTTAGCCTGCCTCCCGGCAGCCCTGGTCTATCAGCAGAGCCCCTCTGCCTCACTTACCAGTCACAGCTGCTGCCAATGCTGTGATGCATCTTGGGGTGATGGGGAGAAATTCCCTAGAAACAGGAAGCAGGAGTTGGCCAAGGGTGAGGGCAATCCCTTGTGCCCTTTCTTTGATGAGGTTGATATGAAAACATGATGTAGTTAAATAAACTGAATCCTGTTTCCTTTCCAAAGTTAAGCCACCCCAGACCCCTTTTCTTGCCCTTTTCTCTTTTATTCCGTTTTTCCTTTCTCGTCCTGCCTTTATTTTCCTCCCACTAATGTTGAAATTTCCTTAAGCTGGGAACCTTCTCTTAGCTTGCTGTCACGTTGCCTGGTACAAGGTAGACACACAGTAAGTACTGTTGAAGAAAAACCCTGGGGTGTTAGGTGATTTGCCTACGGCCACACTAGCAAGAAGAGAACAAGAAGCCAGGCTAATCTGGGGAGTCCGTTGGCAATGAGACACATACTTTGCCAAGCCGAGGAGAATTGGTATTCTGACAGAAGAACCCTGTTACTAAGATGACTGGGAGGCCAGGCGGTGGTGGCGCACACCTTTAATCCTAACACTTGAGAGGCAGAGGCAGGCGGATCGCTGTGAGTTTGAGGCCAGTCTGGGCTACAAGAGCTAGTTCCAGGACAGGCACCAAAGCTACAGAGAAACCCTGTCTCAAAAAACCAAAAAAAAAAAAAAAAGATGACTGGGACATTCATTCAGCATACGCCATCTGGGACAGATGAAGGGACAGAGAAGAGGAGGGCGAAGAGGGCAGGCATCACGTGCCAAGCGCTTATGCTTGGCACACATTTGCCACAGCCTCATCTAAACCCCCGCCGCGCCTTGACAGCACACTGTGCCTTTTAAATACCTCTTTCATTTTCTCGAGAGAGAAAGAACTTTGTGAGAACTTCAAATGCAGGCTGGTGAGACGGTTCGCTAGGCAAGGGCACTTGCCATGCGAGCACAGCAATGTGAAAGAAAGAATGGACTCCACAAAATTGTCTTGTGGCCTCCGCAAACGTTCTGTGGCCAGACAAGCGCCCCATACCATACACACAGTATAAGGACAACTGGCACTATGCATTGGTAAAGGCCATTCATGACACATTTATTCAGCACAAGACAATAAAATCCACCTACAGAGAAACCAGTGAATCTGTCTTTATCAAAAGCTCTTCGGAAAGCAAGACCCATTCATGTCTGAAAGCCACGTGAGTGCCAATGAGATATTCCCCCAGCTGAAGCTCCACCCTGTGAGGCACTGAGAAATCTCCAGACCCAGGATGTAGAGGAGAAAATCACCCTGCGTGGGAAAAGGACTCTGTGAATTGCCTTCTTGGGCAGTGAAAGGACTTCATTTTTTTTTCCCCTGACACATAGAGAAGAATCAGTTTTCAGTGAGGAAACTGGAGTTAATGGCCCCAGCATACTGGTTACCTCTGACCAGAGACACAGCCCCAGGAGTCATGGCTTCATTCTTGTCAAGTGTTGATCAAGTCTGAGTCTTCAGGACACTTGGGACACATTCTGTCTCTGTGACTCCCTTGGAAGATAGCATCCTATAATTTTATCTACTTCTCATGGTTGCTGCCGATGGTGATTCGCATCGCTGTGAGAGACATGCTGGGCAGAATTGATCCTTTGTAAGCTTTCCATCATGACACGGGGAATAAGAAAATAGGGGGATGCTGAAATGACAGAGCTAAGAGGAGTTGGGTTGTCTTCAAGTCCACGTCTGATTTGTATTATAAAAGGGATCTTGTTTTTGACATCTCTGCAGGATTATAGAGCCAAGTAAAGGGATATGAAGCCAATAACTTGACTTGCCTTCAAGCCAATGTTATAAAAATACTTACCTTGTATTTAATTGAATATGGAAAATACTCATTTTTCTACTAATAAAAATGGTAGTCAAGGGCCACTTTTATTCCTAAGCAGTAGCAATGCTCGAAAAAAAAAAAAAGTCAGTTAGATGTGGCACACGCCTTTAATCCCAGCACTCAGGAGGCAGAAGCAGTGGATATTTGTGAGTTCAAGACCAGCCTGGTCTACAAAGCGAGTTCCAGGAGAGCCAGTGCTATATAGACAGACCCTGTCTCAAATAAATGCAAGAAAGAAGAAAAGGAAGGAAGGAAAGAGGGAGGGAGGGAGGGAGGGAGAGAGGAAGGGAGGGAAGAAGGGAGAGAGGAAGGGAATGAGGGAGGAAGAATTATGTTTTCTGTCTTTCTCATCCTGTCTTCCTTTCAGTTTTCTCTCTTCATAGTTTTCAGACCCTGGGGAAGAACTGGAGGACATACAATTGAGACACAATGCAGCACTTGCATCCGCCAATAGCGCTGTGTCTGCACTAACGATGTAGCTCTGGAATGTTGTAGAGTGTCACTCTCAGCTTGCTGGGCATCTCTGTGGGTGTGCAAGTGTGTGAGAGCAGTATGGGGACAGCTGCAGTTCTCTGCATTGTGGGGAACAGAGGACACCTTGGGTGGATCTGAAAAGTGTAGATGAAGTCCTGAGTAAATGTGTATTGTCAACTTGGGCACAGCGTGTCAAGGACCCTAACGCCTCAGACCCCTGGGAGCAGCAAAGCTGTCCTCTGGTCCAAGTACAAGCCTTTATGAACAATTGACCAATGTGTACAAAAACTAGCAACCTACAGCGTTCTCCTGCTGTCACCTGAGAGTGCTGCCTCCCAGAGACCTCTTTTTGCCCAAACCTGCTTTCTTGTTCAGCTGTATACAATGCATCCTCCTCTCTGATTTGGTTGTTTAAAATGAATTTGTCATCTCCAGGTCGCACAGTTGGGGCCCTCCATCAGACTGAGCACAGTCCACCTGACACCAGCTTTTTTGTTCGTGTGTCTGTGTTTCTGTCCCTTCTTCAGCCCTTCATCACCCCAGTCAGGTTTCCAAGGTGAGTCCAGGCAGGACATGGTGATACCATCATCTTCCCATGGACCTTTCCTTCCATGCATGTATCCAAATGTCTCCTTTTTGGTAAGGACACTAGCTGTGTTGTGGATGCCCCCTACCCCGAACTTGTTTTTAGTAGATTACCTTAAGAAAGGAGAAAATCTTACCTCCTATAATTTTATCTACTTCTTGTAATTGCTGCCAAAGTGATTCAGTGATCTATCTCCATCTAAGATCCTGGGAATCTGTGAGGTGGGGATGAGAGATGAGAACCAAAGTCAGCCCATGGTAAAGATCAGTTTCTATTATTTTCAGTTATTTGAATCCTGAGTGAACTCAGAGTTCATCCTACTTCCTAATTATTCTGGGATGTCCTAATACTATACACAGTTTAGTACCTTAAGCTGTTACCTGGAAGTCTGTTCCGATTATTAAATTAATTTTCTCATGTATTCATTGCATGTGTTTTTGTTTGTGTGCATGCATGTGTGCATATGTCCCCAGCCTGTGAGTGGATGTCAGAGGACAGCTTGCAGAAGTTGGGTCTCTCTTCCCTGATGGGAGAGCTCTTACACAGCTGCAGCTGGCTCCTGAGTGTCATGAGTTCAGGCCATCACGGTTAGGGGTCAGTACCTCTACTTGTTGAGCTATTTTGCTGGCCATATGTCTGCCTAATTTTTAATATAATATTTTCATTAATTCTTTGTAAATTTCATATATGCATTCAATGTATTTCCCCTCTACTTCTCCCTCTAAATCCTCCCAGATCTACTTCCCCACTCCCTCCCAACTTCATGTACTCTATGATTTTTTTTAACTAACCCATCAAGTCCAATTTGTGCTGCCCCTATACTCACGGTTGGGGGGCCATCCTCTGAAATATGATTGACCCACCAGGGACCACACCCTTGAAGAAAAGTGACTGTTCCCCAGCAGATATCAACTGTGGGATGAAAATGGGGTTGGGATTCAACCCACAATAAGGACTCATTTCTATTGTTTCAAGTTATAGTGGGTCCCGAGTGAACTGACAGTCGATTTCTTCATTATTCTGGGATGTTCTCAGACTTCATATAGAATGGGAGACTAGCTCCTCAACCAGAAATGGGGTCTTGTGAGCCCCTCCCGTCCACGCTGGAATACTGACTAGCTTTGTCTTGTGCATACACAGCAGCTGTGAATTCGTAAGCATAGTGGACCTGTCACGTCCAGAAGACATTGTTTCCTCCCAGTACTCCCCAGTGTCTGGTTCTTACAATTGTCAACCTCTTCTGTGATAGTCCCTTGTGAGGGCAGGGTGTGGTATAGACGTCTGTTAGAAACTTTCTGTCTGCTCTTGACCACTTGTGAGTTTCTGCACTGCCATCTGCTATACAAAGAAGCTTTTCTGATGAGGTCTTAGCACTGGTCTAATCTATAGGTCAAGAGACATGAATTTAGAGGACAGTTTGATGCGGTGTCCGTTAGCAAAATGATATTAGGTTGAAGCCCTTGAGCCTATGCACTTGCCAGCCAGACTCATAGTACCCAGCATGCATTTCCTCCTGTGGAGTGAGCCTTGACTGTGGAAAGAAAGTGATTGGCCACTCTCGTAACAATTGTGCCACGACGTACCAGTGGGCATGTAAGGCTATGCCGGTCATTATTGCAGGTCTCCTGTGATGATGTTTCTTCTCCAGAACCTCCATGGCACCTTCCAGTATTGTGAAAGCTAGACAGAAGGCAAGAAGCTTCTTGGCTAATGCCAACTAAAGCTCTTTTTCATGTCTATTGACCAAAATGTGTGGTGTCTTCAGCAAGAGGGTCTTACCCTTCAGTTCTGGTGGGCAGCCAAGAACAATGACAATAGATAGTATTGTCCTGGGGTTCTCTGGGACACCCCTGAAAGTCCAGCTATGCTAATGAGGTACTTCTTTGTGATCTTAGAAAATTCCAACACCTAATAAATTAAAGTGGCATAAAGAGAAAATAATATTAAAGTGTACAGAAGATTTCAGGCTGGAGTTCTCATTCTTACCAACACGAGGCGTCTGGGGTCATTTCTATATTGTGTCTCCTGGACATTTCTTTAAAGGAAGTCAATGTCAATAATTAGAAAAGGAAGAAGATAATTCCAAAATGGGCAAAGAAGTAGACAGGCTGGCTTTCAAAGAAGAGATACAAAAGCCCATGTAAAGTTCTTTACCATCACTAGTCAATAGAGAAATGCCAATCAAAACTTCAGATGCTGTCTCTCAACTACTGACTATAATATTTTTAAAAGACCATAATAAATGTTGGTGAGGCTGTGGGAAGCTGGAGCCTTAGTGTACCCATGTGGGAAAATGGGATGTCAGTTTCATCAGTTAAACACAAAGACTGCAGGTAACCCAGGGATTTCACTCCTAGACACAAAACAGACAAACAACAGAACGCAGATCCTCAGATGGACGTTTGTGTATCCTTGATAATGATAGCATTATTCAAAGTGACCGAAAGGCAACTAGAGTGTGCACCATCATATGAATAAGCAATATGTTGCATATGCACACAACAGCGTTATTAAGGCATAAAAAGAACATAATTGCGGTAAATGCTACAGACTCTGAAAATATTATGCTTGGTAAAGCAAGACAGGCACAAAAGGACAAATACGAAAGAGTCCACTTGCATGTGTTTTCAAGAAGAGGGAGATTTGTAGACACAGAAAGTAGGGTAAAGGTTCCCTGGGTGGGGGGGTTGAGCAGGGTTGAGAAGAAAAATAGTATTGTTTAGTTCCTAAGTCGGTGCTGGGGATGATAAAAAAGTTCTGAATGTAGAGAGAGCTGAGGAGTACACAGTCTTATAAGTGCACGTCATGACGTTGAGTTGTATACCTTTAAATGGTTCAAAATAAAGACTATGCACATTTTGACATAATAAATATTTTTATTATAACCTTTAAAAAGAAGACGTTATTTCAGGGGAGATAGAGCTTTGGAACTCATCTGTTATTGTCATGTGGAGAGCGCAGTCCTCGAAGTTTTATTTTCCTAAATTCTACATCATTAGTCTGTTGTAAGTCAACAAATATTTATCAGGGGATACTGAGTGTGGGCACTGTGTTTGCTTTAATTGGTACACTAAGGGTCTGGGGGGAAAGGGATGTATTTGCAAAGAATCATGGGAAAGAGAATTGTGTAAATTTGGGGAAGAAATTCGTCTTGCTTGGTGGCGAATGCTTCACTAGATAGTGAAGGATAGAGGAGGACAGGGAAGACCATGCCAGGCAAAGTGGCTGAACACTCTGAATATGCTAAAATGGGAATATACTTGCTGTGCGATTTAAACGGCTCTCTTGTGTGGTTTGTGAGTTATAACTCAATACGTCTTTCTTAAAGTCAGTAGTCAAGTAAGACAGAAACTGATCCTTGCCCATGATGAGAGCTACAAGGGCATCGCCGTGCCTTCGGGAGTTTCTGTGGAGTGGTGGGCGAGGAATCCACATGATAGAGTAGGGAACATGCAGGAAGCAAAGGATTGAGGGGAGACGAACTCACAGTGGGTTTAGATGGCCAAGAGAGCCATTCCTGTGGGCCCAGGCAGGGTAGAAGGCAAGAGGAAGCCTAGTCTGGGGCTGAACAACATGACTGTGCTTACGAGGCAGCGGATACAAATTAAACCTGCACACAGCATGACCAAAGAAAGTGGTGTGGAAATAGGGAAGTTCATGAAGAAGGCATTGGGGAAAGAAGTGGAGAGATTGGATGCCCACAGAAAGGCCTCCAACAGCGTCAAATATTAGAGACACCATTATTCTCACTGCTAGTCTTACCCAGGCCTTTGATGGTGTCTAGAAACCTTAGTGAGTTTCCTTGGTGATCCTCTCTCTGAGTCTCCAAGGCAGATAATTGAAGCCATCCCCGCCTTCTTTAATTTCAGGGCAGAGCTCCTTCAGTTCCCTGCGTCCTGACTCCGAAATGAACCTGGCTTTCTCCTTCTCTGCACGAGCCCTCACAAACGGGAACCAGTGCCCTTATTAAAAACAAACGGCAAACAAACAAAACAGAGAGATGACTTGTCCCTCCTATCACGTAAAGAGCAGGGAGGTAAACCACAAGAACTATGGCCCAGGGCCTCATAGACCCAGTCTGTAAATCTCTTTCCACTTGGACTTCCAGGTTCTAGAACCATGAGAAAGGAGCCCGGATGTTGAGAAGCTACTTGATTACCGGCGTGTTGTAGCAGCTTATACGGATTTGCTTTCAGAGTCCGAAATGGCCTATTAGCTTGGGCTTAGCACTCACTAGCTCTTATAACATAAATAAACCTATTTCTATTTTTTTACATTTTACCATGAGGCTCGCGGTTTGTTCCCTCACATCTTGCTTCCACCTTCTTTCTCCCTGTATTCAGCTTGGCTTTCCTCCCTCGCTCTGTTCTGCCCTGCCTCAGGCCAAACCAGCTTTATTTGTCAACCAATAAAAGCAGCACGTTAGCAGTGTACCGTCCCTTCCAGTGTGCTTTCTTTGGCTGCAGGTCATTATGGAGGCTCTCCTTCCAGTTCGGGGGCTCTAAGCACCTGGTTCATTTGTCCCTCCCGTGTTAGCTTAGACTCTGCCTCCTCCAGAGCTTTGCCCACTTTCTGTGGCTGGAGGCTGCCCATGCAGCTGCTCCTGAGCCCCCAGTGGCTTTGCTCACACCCACTGAGTTTCCTGCGTCTCCCGCCATACTGAAGCTCCCCGTGTCCTGGCACATTTGCCGAGTGGATTTGCGATACCTGTATTCTAGCATACATTAGGAGCATCGTCCTCCAACCTGGTAGAGACCAGGTTGCGTCATCAACAGAAATTTGCGAACCCACTGCTGATAGTGAGCAGTCGAGTCACGGGATGGCTTCAGGCGTGTTCTAAGCACTATTGCGAAGACCTCCTCATGACTTCCAAGCTGAAATTTCCTGGTTTGTGCTTTGAGCCTGGGGTCACTAATGACTGTGCACATCTCCTGATAATCCTACTTCTCACTTAAACTGCACCAACCTGGTCAGTTCCCAAACTTAAGGATGGCAGCTTAGCCTGCTGCATGTCTTTGTCTGTCTGTCGTAGGGAGGCGCAGCTTCCACAGGGTCGAGGAACACAGTGTGGACCCCTTGATTTGCTGTCAGGAGAAGCTGAAGCTTTGGGTTCTAATTACTTCAA
Organism: Dicrostonyx torquatus; assembly: GCA_028555095.1. Classification (NCBI taxonomy): domain Eukaryota; kingdom Metazoa; phylum Chordata; class Mammalia; order Rodentia; family Cricetidae; genus Dicrostonyx; species Dicrostonyx torquatus. The sequence goes on along the minus strand of JAQHUG010000106.1, from coordinate 5,811,910 downwards.
ACTTACTCATGGAGAAGCGACTTGAACACACCCCAGGACCAGGAGAGTAGACTTAGGACATCACAGCAAGTTCTGTAGTCTGAATGTGTCCCCCATAACGCTTGTGTTCCAAGTCTAATCCATAGTACAGTCTGCCGAGTCCTGCGTAGCCTGGGTCCCAGAACACTGGCTAGGCGCGTGGAGGAAATGGAGGAAGTACAGACACACAGACACGTGTACTGTAAGGCTGGGATCAGATAGGCTTCTGCCATTGCTGTGTTCACAACCTGGAACCTTGGTGTTTGTTAGGTACAGCGTTGAGACAGGGGTTGGCTAGTCTCTGTGGGAGGTCTCTGTAGATGAGTAGTCTTGACTGTAGATGCCCATGAGGAGGAGGAAGCTGCAGTTGCTTGTCTCCACACACACCACAAATCCATCAACACTCTTACTTGAACTCCCAGGGGAAGCTTTGCCATCCCTCTTGAGCCTGGCCATATTGGTAACTGCTTTGCCAATTTCCCACAGGTAATTGACCTTGGAATCCCCCACAGACCCCGCCTATGTCAGCATGTGCATCCACTCAGCACTCCACTCAGGGCTCCCTTCTCTCCCTACCGCCGTTGTGTCATGAGGTGTAGAAGTTGTGTGGGCTCCACACTCATGAATGGATCAGCAACTGGAACCTTGAATTCCTCTCTGACTTTCTGCATTTGATCTCTTGCCTTTCTTCCACAGAACGGTGCAGCTTCTCTGGAAGACTCTCCTCAGACCGTAAGCCTCAAGCTTGGACTTTCCAGCCTCCAAAACCATGTGACAGTCCACCTCAGGGGTGGTAAACTGGCCAATCTTGATATTCTTCTGTGAGGACCACATGTGGACTAAGGTGGTGACCACATATTAAAGTCTAGCCCCCAAGAAGCATCGATGAAGTCACGACGCATGCTTAGACTCTTACCTCATTTATGCCACAAAACAACCCAAGGGACGGATATGATAACTCTGCATTGCAGATGTGGTGGCCAAGAGCACAGAGGCTGTGCAATTTGCCTGAGGTCTCTCAGCTTATAAACGACAGAGTCAGGATTTAAACCCAAGCCTTGCGCTGGGCTCCTCTGAACCAAGCCTGGCTTCCTAGTATCTGAAGATGGCTTGCATAAAATGCTTCAGAGGCTAAAAAACGTGGCCAATAGCAAATATCCCGTGACCTGCTGTATTCCACAGTGGTCCACAGTGGGCTGCTGTATTCATCACTGCTTTTCATCTCTGAAAGAATACTACATACATTTGGATGATGTCACTATGCCCATTTCAGAGATGAGGGGACTGAGATCCAAGCAGGCTTGCCCCTCACAGAGGCACTGGTGTGGTTTATCTTAGAAGCGAGGTCTTCTGGCTTTTTGTTAAAAAGCTTTTTTCCATTATAACACAACCTTGTGGCCTTCGGCTTTCAGTCTCCAATTGAGCAGTGGCATACGAATTAACTGGGGTTACTATATTACCTCCTAAAATGATGGCTTCCATTAAAAAAAAGAAGAAGAAGAATAGCAGCAGAAATCCAGCAATGGAACATGTGCAAAATACATTTTCACAAGGTCATTCTTACCCAGTGCTGTGTTAAAAAAATTATTATTCTCCATTTGGGCTTTTGGTCCATGATCCCATGGTGTGTGCAGTTAAATTGCAATTTAAAATTTTAAACAAACAATATTTCAGAACTGGCTTCTGGTTATTAGGCCTGATTTGTGAAGATTGAGGGTGGGGGTTTTGAAGAACTCAGAGATTAAAAGGAACTGGGAAGGCTTTCTTACTGACCTGGGAATTTAAGGATGTTGAACACTCCAAGGAGATGTATGGCGTGGGGGAGGGTCAGGGGCCTTCCTTGACAGCCAGCTTAGCGTCCTGTGTTGGATTGTGGTTTCTACCTGTACCTTGTATACTCACAGACTGAGGTGAAGCCAGCAGCACTCACACACCAGCAACCATGTATAATGTGCACACTTAGCACACTTGTTGGGATTTATGTTTCTACACCCAAAATAATTTTACCTGTGAAAAGCATGACGTCTTTTAGAGACAACACCCAAGATATGTGCATTAGATTAAATTAGAATTAAAATTCCCCAGAGTTGAGGTGCAAGGTTTTGAGTCTTGATGTTTGTATGCTATGCCCGTTCCAGCAACCCGTGCCAGTGTCCGACTCCTGCCCTCTGCTTTTGGGGGAGCCGAAGTCCTCACTTTATCCATAAAGGTGCTTGGGGGATTCCCAGCATCTGAGCTCTCAGGAAATCAAGACGCTCCACCTACCTTTTAGCTTTGTTCCCAGGCCAAGTCAAGCCAGAAAAGTCCGTTTTGAGAAGAGCAATTCATTCTGGACTCCTGTTTTCTCCCACACTTGGGTAGGTAAGATAATCTTCACACAGGTTTATCAGCCTTAACTCTTGAATTCTTGGCTGCTAAATTAAAAATAAAAGAAAGAAAGAAGTACAGGCACACAAAAACAAAACTCAAAGAAGCATAAGCCCCAAATTTCCACACCAAAGAGCAGCAGGCTCTCACAGAAGCCTTTATCTCTTTTGCCTGGTGCCTGTCTCATAGTCTGTAGCGCAGCGGTGAGAAAAATGAACTATATGAGAAGAAAACATTGCAAAGACAGAAACTTAAAACTAACTCTGATAGCAAAGAAGCAATGGGAGCATGCTCTTCCTGCTCCCTGGCCTCTTAGCCGACCGATTCAGAGGAAAAGCCATCTCACATGAGACAGTCTCTCACGCCCCCCATCCGTGAAAACCCAGACTGACTTCAAAATGTATAGATTCAGTCCCATCTCCAGAGCTTGCTGCAGAAATACCCCGAAGACAGATCCGAACCTGAAACAAAGAAAATGAAGAGGTGTGCCCGACCGAGAAAGGGAAGCGTAGGGGCTGGAGAGATGGCTCAGAGGTTAAGAGCACTGACTGCTCTCCCAGAGGTCCTGAGTTCAATTCCCGGCAACCACATGGTGGCTCACAGCCATCTGTAATGAGATCTGGTGCCCTCTTCTGACATGCAAGCATACATGGAAGGAATGTTATATACATAATAAATAAATCAACTTTAAAAAAAAAAGTGAAGCGTAAGTCAAGGCCCTCTCTGATCAGAGCTACCTGGGGGAGGTCTTCCTAGTTCTCCACAGGTCATACAGATGTGGGACATCTGCAGCTACAAGCCCATGTCTGCACTTACGTGCCCTGTGATAAATCGCATGCGTCTCTGCAAACATTTCAGGCATTGCTATCATCTTTTAGTTATTTCCACCTCATTCTAAGCAGCTTTCACTGGGATAATTTGTCTCTAAAACCTCCCGTTTTCTAGCTGTCCCCAGTGAGGGGGCAGGGAGCACACTGTGGTTCTTGCAAAAGAAACTGGCTATTCCCCATGAAGAAATGAGTGACTCTTAACCCTTTCCCTACCACAACCTGAGCACGACTATACTAGTTCCTCCTCCTCCTCTTCCTCTTCCTCCTTCTCCTTCTTCAAGGAAATTACTTCCAGTGTATTGCCTGCATGTATGTCCATATACCTCATGTATACCTGGTGCCTCAGAGGCCAGGGTGTTCGATCATTTGGGACTGGAGTTACAGATGATTGTGAGCCACCTTATGGGTTTTGGGAATTAAACCCTGGTCCTCTGGAAGAACAGCCAGTGATCTTAACTGCTAAGCCACCTCTCCAGTCCCAGGGACCCCCCTCAAAGAAAATAGTTTATATTCAGGCAAGATCTGGATCAGGTAAAAAAAAAAAAACCAACGAACAATAATACAAAAAATGCATGGATTTCTTTAAAATGTATATTTGTGATTTTGTTTCTACTTTATTACATTAAATATTATTTACAAGTATATTGATACATTAAAAATTCACATGAAACTCTTTTCCCCAACTTGTGAATACACTGTTACCACACTAAATAAATGTATAACAGATCAATCAACCCTGTTGAAAGTAGCAATGTTGGGGACAATAAGACTTCCACAGGGCTGTCCTGAGGATCAAAGAACCTGAAGTGCTGGAACAGGGCCCTGCGCAGTGTCCAGCTCAACCTTCGATTATCGTTGTTATCACGTAGTTTCTATGCACATCTCCATGTTTATTCTTACACAGTTGAGACCATGTCTCGCATGTGTTTATCCATTTTAAAAAGGAAAATAGCTTTAGAAAGCTTTTCATGTTAAATGCTTGTGAACTGAATTTTTTAAAGAAAGGACAGAAAAAGAATAGCTTGTACTGGTTATTTGTTGGCCTCAATCAGTCTTAAAAATAAAACCCATGGGGACTGGAGAGACGGCTCAGAGGTTAGACACTTCCTGCTCTTGCAGGGAACCCGAGTTTGGTTCCCAGCACTCACGAGGCTGGTCATAGCTCCAGTGCTATGGAATCCAGTGTCTTCATCTGACCTTTCAGGGCACTGGACACTGCATGCACATTGTGTGCACACATGCATGTAGCAAAATACCCAGCCTCATAAAATAAAAACAAACCTTTTTAGAATGGCACAGGTGCAGTGAGTTGTTTTCATCTGGATTTCTATGGTATGACTGAGTATCCTCAAAGTGAGTGGGTCCTAAACAATCAAAGGGGACCAAACATTTGCCTGATGGCATCACCTGCTATACTGGGTTCCATACAACCCCCCCCCGCCAGATTAACACCGACCCCACTGGCTGGAATCTCTCCATGTGACCTTGTCTGGAAGCAGAGTTTTTTTGTAGATGTAGTTAGTCAAGATGAGAACAGAATGGACTAGGTTGGACCCGTATCCATATAATCAAGATGAAAGCCTGGAACAGATTAATGGATGCAGAGGCTGGAGACATGATGCCCATGAGCCAAGGTATGCCAAGGATTGCCAGCAGTGACCAGCAGTTAGGACAGGGGCAATGGGCAGAGTCTTCTTCTGTAGGAAGGAAGGAAGGAAGGAAGGAAGGAAGGAAGGAAGGAAGAAAGGAAGGAAGGAAAGAGGAAGGAAGGAAGGAATTCATAGAGTATCTTGATTTACAGCTCCTGTCATCCAAACCCTGAAAGGATAAGCTTATTTTTCTATGCCACCAAATCTGTGTTAGTTTGTTACAGACTTGGCATAATGAGGATAGCACACCTTCCTATGAATGGAACTAAGCAGCCTTCCTCCCTGTCCTCTGCCCTGTTTCGGTCCATCTCCCAGGCAGACTAAGCCCCACCCTCTGCTTTCAGCTTTTGATATGTGCCCTGGACCTTCTCTTGGTATGGGAAGTCCTTCTGTATATGTGTTACTTTTATTGGTTAATGAATAAAGAAGCTGGTTTGGCCTGTGATATGGCAGAGTAGAGCTAGGCAGGGAAAACTAAACTGAATGCTGGGGAGAAAGAAGACAGAGTCAATGAGAAGCCACGTAGCTGCCTCAGGAGACATACGCCTCTGCAGGAGCCCGGCAAATTGTTGGTAGGCCACAACCTCGTGGTGATACACATATTAATGGAGTTGGGTTAGTTTAGGATATAAGAACTAGCTAGAAAATACACTTAAGCTATTGGTCAAACAGTATTGCAAATAATATAGTTTCTGTGTGGTTATTTTGGGTCTGAGTGATGGAACCAACGAACAACCTCCTCCAATACTCTCTCTTCTCACCCTCTTCACATTCCTCACATGGACTCTACTTCTGGTCCCAGGGTGGGCCTCCTGCAACGTGCGTGCTTTAGATAGATGAACAAATGAAGAAAAGAATGAAGGAGAAAGGGAAAGAGAAAGGGGAAGGGAGGGAGGGATGGAGGGAGAACCAGTGTCTAACTGGTCCATGCTTTTTTAACTAGAAGAGATCAGATACTATTTTGTGCAGTTTGTAAGACTCAATTAGTCCATTTGAGGATCCATAGCTGATGAAATGTGTACTCAGATGGAAAAAATGGGCCTATCAATTAGTCACCTTTCTAGGCTGCAACAAAATACCTAAAATAATCAACTTGAAAATAGGAAAGGTTTATTTTGATTCATGGTTTTGGTCATTTCAATCTCTGGTCAGTTGTCTCATTGCATTTGGGTCTGTGACAAAACAATGTATCAGGGTAGGGACATTTGGCAAAAAAAAAAGCTGTTTACCTTAAAGCACCTGGGAAACAAAAGAGAACAAGATGAAAGGGCTAAAGCCCCCAAATCTCCTTTGAGATCATCTTCCCAATAACCTCAACCACCCTTCCACTAACCCTTACCTCCTGGAAGATCCCCTACTTCCCAAGAGAGTCATAGGCATAGACTCATAGGCTGGGAGAACATAAAAGAGACACGCAAATTCTAAACCATAGCAGTTTCTTTGAGTGGTAGCATGCTACTTTGATACCATATCCAATGAATGAATGAATGAATGAATGAATGAATGAATGAATGACTAATTCCAGACATTAAGGCGGTCCTTCCTCCTTTCTTCCTCAGGCTGCTCAAGTGGAGAGATAGGCCTTGAGCTGTCTCATCTCCTTGTGACTGTTGTTTTCCTGCCCTTGCCAAAGGGAACAAAATCTCTTTTGCTTGTTTCCCTGTCCTGTGAAAAGTAAAGAAAGATGTGTCTGGCGGCTGTCTTCCATAGTGTGAGTCTGTCTGCCTGTTGGTCCCATTACTATGGATGGTGATGTCTCCTTACTCATCTTTTCTGATGCCTCCTTCACAAGACCCCATGGGCTTCATTTTCTTGGAATCCTGTCCACTGCAAGGATGCCAGAAGCTGGCCCCTAAAAAGGACTGATGACTTGTTGAATTAAAGAAATCATTTCGTTATATGTACCATTTTGGAGTTGGTATTGATCAAAGGGTTTCATAATGCATCACCCCAAACAAGATCATTAATTTAAACATAAATATCTAGCATTCTTCAAAATAACGAGGACTATTCATTTGGTAACTACAACGTGCCAAGCCCAGAGTCATGTTACGTATGTGTGTTCTTGTAGTAGCCACTATGATCCTTTGAAGACATTGCCTTATTAGCTCAGCACCTGGACTCTGAACCAGGCTGCCTGGGTTCATATACTAGCTCTGCCCTTGACTTTCTTGGTACTTGTTCTGAGAGAGCTCTTTAGGCTCAACCAATTTCAACTTCCCTGTTGTCGACACATATGGTAAGAGTAGAACTAAGACCTCCCCCGCCCCCTGCATCAAAGAAACAGCTCAGGGGTCAGGGATTTGGGGACATAGCTGAAGGGGAGGCATGGAGATTGTAAGAGCCAGAGGAGCAGGGAGTCTGCTGTGAGAGCCTGTCTCCTAGAAATTTTGGAAAGACTACCCCCATGAATTCTCATCACTATGGCTGCCTAAACAAGACCTGAACAAGGATGACGTCAACAGAGATGCTACCATGGAAGTCTTACGGGACCCCAACCATAGACAGAGAACTACAGGCACCTAAGAAATGCTGATAGTGAGAGAAATAGTCTTCCCCAAGGTAGAGACCCACAACGAGTTATCCAATACCAAATGGTCATCCTTGAAACCATACATACAGTTACATGATACAGCTTAGGAGACCATATTTATATATTTAGTAATATACACATAATTGTATACATGTAATAGCAATTAAAGAAATAGAAGCTATGAATGAGAGAGAGAGAGAAAGGGGGAGTTTGTGTAAAGAATAGGATGGGGAAAATGGGGGGAGTGATGTACTTTTATTTTAATTTCAAATGGCACGTGGGCTTCACTATGAAGTAGCACGTGTTACACGTTTGCGTGACATGACGGTAATGAGACTATACTGCAAATAGATGTCATCCCACAGGGAAGTGCGTGAAGGCCAACCCAAGATGTGCCGACCCGGGGTATGACTGACTCCTTCCTAAGAGAGTAGGGTTATCCTTACATCCTCATGGCCTCAAACTCTTCCACACTGTTTGTATTCTGGAAGACACTGTGGTCTATTCACCTTGACTTTTCTAAAGGTTTGACCTGTTCCCTGATAAGGGTAAATTTGTTTCCATCACTGGCTATCTCATAGAAGTAAAAAAACAAAACCAAAAGAAAAAAAAAAGCACATTGAAATCAACCATTCTCTGGGAAAACAGTTGTGTTTGTTTCTCCTCCTTCTCCCACAAATGGCTTGGTTGAAGTTAGAAGAGACTGTACTGCACTGCAGTACCGCAAGGCCCTTACCCCACATCCCACTTCTTCATCTCTTTCAAATATATATCAACAGACAACACTCCAGCTACTAGGCAACAGCGTGACCTAGAAAGTGAGATGACAGCTAAAATGAACGAAGGATCTCCAGGACATAATCTTGTCGAGCTGGATCTTGTCAGAGCAGATTTTCTGTGACCATAATAAAGGGCTTTTAACACGATCTGGGCTGCCTCGCTTCTGAAGAGTAGAAGCTACAGAGATTCTTAAGAGAGAAAAATAAATATTACTCTAATTGGAGCCAGAGGTGAGGCCGGGTAGGACAATGAGCGAGCAGGAACTATTTGTGTTGGGAAAAGGGAAGCGTTAGAAATGATTTCGATGAGAAATTCAGGAAAGATGAAGGGCTTGGTCAAAGCCAAATGAGGCTCCTTGTTTGAGAAGAAAAGAAAAGAAATCCAGGAATGAAGGGGAAGAAACAGGGCAGCTAAAGTAAGCTAAAAAAGCCAACTTTCCCCCAGATACTGTGGCCCAGAGAGCCAGGGCTAGGTGGGGACATACAGGCCGAGTTGTAAAACATTTGAGAAAACTCCACACTGATGGAATATTGCATGTCTATATTAAGTGAGATTAGACAAGAGTTAGCCTGATAGTTAACCCCAACCAGACTGGCGACTTATCGAAAATGGATCCAATGTCCTGGCTTCCCTTTTGTATTTCCCCTTTGCATAGTTGGTGTATTGGAAATGTCTGTCTGAGGTTTGTTTTTATTGTGGGGGGGACAAACGCTTTAGGCTTTCACAGCACCCCTTTACATTGGGGAGCCCCAAGGTTTTCAGACCAGAGAATGACTTATGACTGAGAATCAGACCCAGGTTTGCTGTGGGTCTAAATCAGCGGGCTATCTCAGTCTAAGTCACAGGGCTCCGAGCCCCGGAGACATGAAGTAGAAGTTAGAAAACGCACGGTCCATCCAACCACTTTACTTCTTCCTTTACAAGACAGAGGAGGAATTTGTCCAAGGTCCCACAGGAAATGGCAAGGCAGGGAGTCATTGGCTAAATAAATGAAGCCACAGGTCTGCGGAATTTCTGTAGTAGTTAGAAGACATTTTTGTATGCCTTATATAAGGACATTTCAAGTGTGCTCTGGAATATTTAGAGACTCTTACAGTTCCCATGTTTCCAACAATCCATAACAGAGCAAGTAAGTACCAAGCTATACTTCCTTACCTCTACCAGGTCTAAAGTAACAGAGCTTAAGAACACAGTTCTTTTCTCGCTCATCCTTCTGCCTCTGCAGTCCTCTGTTTACCAGAATGCCATTTGTTACAAGGTTACAAGGCTCCTTTTGGGAGTATACCCAGATTAACAATGGCATTTTTTAAAGGAGCCAAAGTCTGGCAGAAATTCTGAAAACATGTAGCATCTGAGATCTCATTCAGCACATCCCGGCTCACCACTGACTCTATATGTCACGCTGAGTGTTAGGGTGACCACGTTAGACAGAAGAGGATTTCTGGCCTCAACAGTCTTTCAATGTTGACAAAAGGCAGGTGTATAAAGTTGTATAAAAACCCAAAAAGTTGAGGATTAACTGGAGTGGCTCTACTGCAATCTCACTCAAGTGGCTGTCGGCAGGATTGACCTAGAGGACTAGTTCAGTTTCTTGTCCCGTGCGCTATCCACAGGACAGAACACAACACCAGAGAAGGTTAATTTGGTTCACCGTTTCAGAGGCTTTGCTTCCCTGATAGTTTGGCTCTGTTGCCTTTGGGCCTGTAGTGAGGCAGTATATGATGGCGGGAACACATGGTGCGTGTGCTGAGGTAGATATGATGGTGGGAGCACACGGTAACACGTGCTGAGGTAGATATGATGGTGGGAGCACACGGTAACACGTGCTGAGGTAGATA
>JAQHUG010000106.1:5760688-5799660 GCA_028555095.1 Dicrostonyx torquatus | reverse complement strand
CACGTGCTGAGGTAGATATGATGGTGGGAGCACACGGTAACACGTGCTGAGGTAGATATGATGGTGGGAGCACACGGTAACACGTGCTGAGGTAGCATATGATGGCGGGAACACACGGTGCATGTGCTGAGGTAGATATGGTGGTGGGAGCACATGGTAACATGTGCTGAGGCAGTATATGATGGTGGGAACACACAGAGGCATGTGCTAAGGTAACATGATGGTGGGAGCACACCGTGGCACGTGGTTAGCTAGATGGTGAGAGAGAAGGGGAGGAGATGATGGGAGAGAACGGCGTACGAATAAAAGATGGGTCTCCGAGGGTCAAATAGTCACTCTGCGTGTGAGGGGTTCCCCAGTTGCATTCCACTGCTCTGAAGTGAGGAGTTTCCTATGCACAGCTGCATGGCTGCCATCACAAAGGCCAGAACCTGGCTAGTTCACACTCAGAAATGTATTGCCTCAGTTCTGGTGGCTGAAGTCCAAAACCAAGCAGAATACTTGTGAACACTCCAAAAGAAAGGCCTGTTTCAGGTGCTGGTGATGTTGTCTGCTTTGGATATTGGCTTCTGACTTCACAATTACATGACACCGTGTGCGAGTGTGCGTGCGTGCGTGTGTAAAATTTCTCTTTTTCATAATGATATGAGCTGTGCTGGATTGAAGGCCAGTCCTACTCCAGTATGACCTCATCTACATTACATCAGCAACAATCCTGTTTTAAAATAAGGTCACATTCTGATGTATTAGAGATTAGAATTTGAAATGAATTGAGGGTCACTCTTCCACCCATAATGTCATCTCTAATATCTCTTTAATCCTGATAAAAAGAAGACAGGGAATTCTGGCTTTTGTGGTCTCCAATAGATTCAGATTCTCTCTCCTGTTTTTCTTCTCCCATCAACCACTTCGGGCACTTCTTTTCAGGCAACCCCTTATGTTCGCCTCTCTAATGCATTTCTGAGCAATTATAAAAAAGGTGGGGATCTTCTAAACAGCAGCCTCCTAAGGGCTGATGGAACCCCATGATGCATGTGGAGACTCCAGCCCACAAGGCTCATCACCTGTCCCGTGACCCTGTAGACACACAGTGGGATAGATGATGTCTGCACAGCTAAGGAAATGATGTCATTTTTGAGGTACCCAAATGCTGCAGAAGGGATATGGGCACTGCCCAGCTATGCCAAAGAGGTGTCAGGTCTAGACAGAAATGGTTAGGAGCCTGGCTGAGGTAGCAACATTTGACTGCACATTATGTTATTCAGTTACATCTGTTACTTAGGATTCTCTGCAAGGGATGGTCCCAGGAGGGGCTGGCAAATACTTTGGGAAGTCCAGATGTCCCCAAAGTATCATGAACCTCTCAAACAGACACAAGTGTCTACTCTGAAGGAACCTCTTCGTTCCCAAACCACCAAACTGCTCTGAAGGGATCTTCAGTGTGGGTCTCCAGCAGTCCCTGTTCAGGGGTCAAAGGTAAGACATCAGATCCACAGCCCATCTCAGAGAGCTGGCTTTTGGGAACACAGGAGTCTCTAGAAAGACTAGCGGCTCATCACTCCTCTGCCCATTTTCCTGCCTTTGTTTAGTAAATACCAAGTCTTCTAGTGGACTTCAGCCATGACATTGACCTCGTGGACTTTTGCTGGGGCTAGAAGATGAAATATTTCTTTTGCCTTATTTTTGGTTTTGTTTGTTTGTTGTCTATGTGTGGGTGCTCCTTTGATTTTTCTATTTAATTTCTTTTGTGTCGTGTGAGTGTGTGTATGCACACTTGCTCGTGTATACTCAGGCTCTTGTGTGCGTACAACCCAAGCGTGCAGAGGTCTGAAATTCAGTCCAGCATCTTCCTTGATCATTCCCTACTCCTTGAGGATGCAGAGTCCCGAGGAGGAAGCTGGGCACACAGACAGTTCCTGGAATCCTCTGTTCTTCACCACTTCGTACTGGCTATGCCAGGCCTCTCTTCAAGTTTACATGGGCTGAGGGGCCCTTTCCATCTCAACATATCAAAGCCCTAGGTCAAAATAGGCCCTGGTTTAGAGTTGTACACCTCAGTCTAGAAGTATGTGTGTTTGTCCCAGTGTCCTTAGGCATTGCTCGAGGGGCAGAGGAGGAAAAGATAAAAGGGAGAGAGTGATTTCTATTGCGACCTTGTGTCTGGTGAACTACAGTCGGCCTAACAGCGCCTTCCTAGCCGTGTGCGAGGCGCTGTGGAGGACTCTGAAGCTGGCTTTATTCCTAAGTTAAGTAAATGACCATTGAAAAAAATGAGAGCGAGCCAGGCGGTGGTCGCGCACACCCAGCACTCGGGAGGCAGAGACAGGAGGATCTCCGTGAGTTCAAGGCCAGCCTGGTCTACAGAATGAGTTCCAGGACAGTCAAAGCTACACTGAAAAACCCTGTCTTGGAAAAACAAAAGAAAGAAAGAAAAGAAAAGAAAAAAGAAAAATGAGAAAGAAAACACAATGGGAAATCATCAATGGTGTTTATTGTGCACGGTTACAGATTGGGTCTTGAATACTCCCGAAAGGCCCATGCCTTGAGGGTGTGGTCTCGTGTAGCACACTAGGGGAGGTGGAAAAAATTTTATAAGATGGTGCCTAGCAGAAGGAAGTTATGTCATCAGATATTGGCTTCTGAAGGGATGATGGGATCTTGCTCCCACCTCTCTTCCTGCCACGAAGCAACTTCTGTATGCCACCATGTGTTACCCACCACGAGGATATACTGTCCCACAAAGGACCAAAAGGAGTCAGCTGGCCATGGCCTGAACGTGAGGCAAGCAAACTTCCCCTCTACATCAGTTATTTGTTTCGGATATTTGTCCTCACCGTGGACAGCTGACCAACATACTCAGTCACTGCATAGGAGGGCCCGCTTCTGTCTCCTGGGGCTCAGCAATGCACCAAAGCATCTGCCTTCCCAAACAGAAGTAGCATTCTAGAAACAAATGAAAAGGACTACATCGATAAGATGAGTTCAAGCACTGTGAGAAGGCCGACGGGGTCATTGCTAACTGTGTAAGAGGGCATGAAGAGAAGGCCAATCGGTGGCGATGACATCTGAAGAGAGGTTGAGCATTTGGAGAGGGAGCCGGACAAGACAGGGATGGGTGGTGCCAAGGTTCTGCATGTGCACAGGCTTGCCCAAGAGTATAGGTCCCTAGAGGCAGACAAGTACAAGGCTGTGGGGGAAATGAGCCTCAGAGAGAACCCAAGACCAAAATGTGGAAGTGCTGCTTTGATTGCAATGGGAACCACTGAAGGTTTAAAGGCCGTGGAGAACGCTTCTGACTCAAGCTCCAGGAAGGTTTTTCTGGATGTTGTGTGCACCATGGGCTATTGTAGCCAGAGCAGTCGTGTAGATGGGAGACGGCGGAGGCTGGAAAGAGGACGTCAGCGGCCGAGGTGGAAAGAAACATCAGAACGCAGCGCAGGCTGGAGACAGCTAACCGGTCTGTGAATGTATTCGTAAGTGATTTCTCTTCAGCCATTTGCTGAGGTGGACAGCACTGGGAAGAGTCTTGGACCAATTCTCTTTGGGCCACATGTTGCTCAAGATGCCTTTCAGACGTACTTCACTCAGAGCTCAACCTGAGAAGCCTAGGACTCTGCGGAGGAACTAAACACACGCTCCTGAAGGAAGATCAAGGGGGAGGAATGGCTGTTTCAAGACTATCGATCAAACAGATTGTTTAGGTCTCTCATGCCAATGAGGTGAAGCCGGCAGGTCAGCAACAGAACACACCAGGTACAAAGTGCCTGTCACAGTCCTTTCACACTTTAGGGTCTCCCCCAGATCTCCTTAGTTGCCCACCTTAATTGGAAAGTCGCAAGAAGGAGGATTCTGGGAAATGTAGTTCAGTCTGAAACAACTGAATGAAACAATGGATGCATGGGGTGCTGCTGAGCAAGACTGGAGAAGGGTCAGAACTCAGGAAGAAGGGCCAGGCTGAAGGGAACATTTGGTAGTAATTGTAGAGTCACAGTGTCAGACACCATGGAGCTGCATAAGATTATGTGAGGAAGGAATCTGAAGAATGAAACACAACCCTGGGGGAGTTCAACATTCAGAGGTTTGTCTGAGCAGGAGGGGTGAGTAAGAAGGGGAGGGGGGGCTGGAGAGATTGCTCAGAGGTTAAGAGCATTGCCTGCTCTTCCAAAGGTCCTGAGTTCAATTCCCAGCAACCACATGGTGGCACAACCATCTGTAATGGGGTTTGGTGCCCTCTTCTGGCCTGCAGGCATATACACAAATACAGAATATTGTATACATAATAAATAAATAAATAAATATTTTTTAAATATTTTTTTAAATAAAGAAGGGGAAGAGGCAGCTAGAGTGTGAAGAAAACTAGGCAAGAGTGACTAGACCTCTAGGAAAGAGGTAAGATGGGGCTGGAGAGATGGCTCAGTGGTTAAGAGCACTGATTGCTCTTGCAGAGGACCAGGGTTTGAATCCCAACACTCACAAGGCTCTATAACTCCGGTTCCAGGGGATCTGATGCCCTCTTCTGGCCTCTTTAGGCACTGCACACAAGGCAAAGCATCCATACACAGAAAAATAAAAGGGGTAGGACGGACGAGATCCATTATCCTGTAGACCTCTGAGCTTCCAGAAGGATACAGATAGGCTCACAGTGATGATACAAAGGTGACATACAAGTGCCATGTAGGATGTCACCCATGAGTAACTACAGTGCTGAAGAAGGGAGCCACAGGCTCAGTCCATGTCTGTTGAGCTGGCGAGGCGGGTGGACCATCAGGTCAGGTGGGCCTGGAGTGCTTGCAACGAACGAGCTCTACAAGGGTTAGTCTGTCTCTAAACAGTTTCAAGAACCACTTCAAAGCCCTAAATCCCTAACAACAACCCACACAGGGACCTCTCAGCCTCCTGGACGCATCTAAGAATAGACCACTTGGCTGCAGTTGGCCTGAAATTCTTGCTTATAACATTAAAACAGTTGGCCACTATTTCAGGCTGACACTCCCTTCCACGAACGAGAAGCGCCGCTGCTCACTGGCTGCGTTCTCGCTTGTTTGCTGTTGGCAGAGGAACGTGTCAGAACCTGGACCGTAAGTCAGAGAGTTTGCTGAGAGAAATCACTTTGGTCCTCTGCCTGTGGGAGACTCTTGCTTTCGATGGCTTGGGGGCAGGCAAAAGCTGGATGGAAAGAACTTTAAAAAAATCCAACCAGGCGGTGGTGGCGCACGCCTTTAATGCCAGAACTTGGGAGGCAGAGGCAGGCGGATCTCTGTGAGTTCAAGACCAGCCTGGTCTACAAGAGCTAGTTCCAGGACAGGCTCCAAAGCCACAGAGAAACCCCGTCTCGAAAAACCAAAAAAATCCAACTTGCAGTTTACTCAGCTCCAGAGTCATCTAGACCGTCCCCAGAGAGCTTTTCCGATGGAAGGAATCTTCCCCGATGAAGAGCCGAATGCTGGAAATCTTGAAGAGCTTTCTGGAAACCAGAGGCCACGGACGCAACCTCCCTAATCATTAAGTCGTTTGCATGAATTTTGGAAAGCGAATTTAACTTTTGCACTTTCAAATCTTCCAAAAATGTTGTGGGATTTTTCTTTTTTTTTTTTTGAAAGATTTACAGAATGGCTGTTTCAAGATTGGTGACCAATGAATAATCCCGTTCCATTCAGATCTATTCGGTGGCACCCAAAACTGCTGGAGGAGGGGACCTCCAGATCACAGCATTCAGAGCTTACGTTGTAACTTCTGTGGTCCATGGCGCAGTGGCCTTCCTGCGGTCTTTCTGCCCTAAAAAAAGTTAAAAATTTTATTTCACAACTCTTTTGTCCCCTTAAGATCATTTATTAAGCATTTTCTTTGACACGGAATTCATTTTTTTCCTTTCTAGAAAGAAATTAAAACACATTTTATAGACGTTATGTCAATTTCCCAATGCTACTGTAATAAACTACCACCAATTCAGTGACTTCAGCCCGTCATAAAAGTCCCTTGGTTTTGGAGGTCAGAGGTCTGGCCAAGGCGCTGACGGACCCATTTCTTCTGGAGGCTGCCGGCCCCTTTGCTTGCAGCCTCTCTTCCGGCCTTCAGATACCTCTCCCTCTGAGCCTAGCTCCCATTGGCACTTTGTTCTAGCTTTCTCCTTCTGCCTCACTCTTGTAAGGACTCTTGTTTGGGGCCCATTTCAGCCAAGCCAGGGTAAATGTCCCATTCCCAGGTCCGTAACCACGTCCACAATATCCATTTTGTTCTGCAATGCCCACAGAAGTTAGGAATTGGGATGAGATGGTGTTGTTGGGTACCATTCCGTCTATCACAACCCCTAAAGGCTGTGTGGGACCTAGGCACAGCCTACTGTAACCAAGGACCAAATCGGTCCCCCTCGGAGTGCAGGTCCCGTAGGTTTTCACCAGCGTGAGAAAGGCTCACTGTGAAGCGCTGTGTTTGGTGCCTGCATTTAGTAGAAACCTCTGGGTTCCTAGCAGTGTGCTGCTAGTGGCCAGGGCTCCAGTGAGTTCAACATTTAAAGCCACCAGGGGACTCTCACGACTTTGCTCCCTGCGCATGTTGGGTTAGTGGATTGTCCTGGTCATGATTCAGAAGGTCAAGGGAAGGCCGATGGACTCACCAACTAACTTGGCCTCTTAGTGAAGTGGCCTACAAAGGAAAGGCAACGAACGCAGAGCTGGTAAAAGCCTGCGAAGCCTTGTGCTATAGCCGTGCCTCAGGTCAAGGGCCCGGCCAGCTCCCTTGCCACCGAGACCCTGTCTCCTCCCGCCTGGATGAGGGCAGGGTGGTGGACTGGCATTTGTAGAGAGCTGGGAGGTGGAGCGGGGACGGCAGCGGCCTAATGAACACAGAATGTTGTTCTCACTTCATGCGTCCCTCTCCATCTGACGTGGCAGGTGTGTAGAGGAAGAACGGTGTGTGTGAATCGATTCGGAGATCAGTGACACAGCAGCGAGCCAGGCCGCGCCCTGAGCCATTGATCGCCTCCAAATCAATTCGCACACCGCTCCCTCTTAGGTCACCTGCCATTTCAGGCAGGAACGGGGACGGTGAAGTGAAAGGAATCATTCCGAGAAGTCTCGGGACCCTCTCTCAATAACGGGGGGGGGGGGTCAGACTTCAGTGCCCTCCCCTCTGCAGTCTTTGGAGGAGACGATGCGCCCCAGCCCGAGGACCCTCTCTGCCTTGCTGGCCTCAGGCCCTGGAGAGAGGGGAAGCCGAAGGCTGTAGTGAAACCGGGCCATTCTGAAAATCCATCAGCCTTGAGCTCACCTCTGGGGTTTGGGCTGCCACCGTCAGATCCTGAGAGCTATTTCAGAAAACCCAAATTGCCAACAGTAATAATCTTTCCGCCTCGGGACTGGTTTCCATTTGTGCCTCTCAATGCACTTCACAATTAATTCTCACCAACCTTTGCCTCCCCTGAGCCAGCAGCCCAAGGGGAACCCACGGCAAGGCTTGGAAACGTCATGGCTGTCCCATGGAGAGTCGAAAGGGCTTCCCCACTGGGAAGAGGAGACAAGAAAGCCAAAGACTTCCTCTATGGTCTTGGTGTTGTCAGAGAGAGAGAAGGAAGTTGTAGGGGTGAGGAGCTAGAAGAGCGGCCTGGCTCCTGACATGTTGAATACATCTCAGGAAAGGAATCAATGGTCAAGACTGAGGAGGTGACCAAAAAGGGGCGGCCATCCAAACGCAGTGATGTGGACATGCTGTGTTCTCTGGAGTGATGGAGGGGATACAGGGGTCTGAGAGAAACAAATGGCAGAGTACTCCAGCAACAGACACGGGGTCAGGATCTGCTGCAGGTTCCCTTTCTCACAGGAGGCTCAGATTACAAGTGCAACCAGCCCTCCGTATCCACGGGCCCCACATCCATGGAGTGAACCAATTGTAGATTGAAAGTAGTTTGAAAGTCGTGTCCATACCAGACAGATTTTTCTCCTGGTCATTATTTTCTAAAGACTACCGTGTAATAATTACCTACAAAGCCTTTATATTATCCTGCGTATTAAAAGTAATCTTGACATGAAATTATAGTCTTGGAAAAAGTATGAAGACCCTACACCATTTTCTGTGAGACTTAAACATCCTTGAATTTTGGTGTCCACAGGGGTTTCTTGAACCAATTCCCCATGATTTTGAGGGACAATTTTGTTTTTCTCCTGACAGGCAAAGTTTTTTTTTTTTACTTCTGTAGAAGGGTGCTTAGCTGTGACAAATCAAGCAAGCAAGGTCACCCAGCGGGGGCTCCTCTGAAGTCTTCTTTCTAAAACAAAGGGCTCCATTGCTTCATTCTGAGTTGTCACCTCTGCACAACCGTGTGGGTTTGTGTGCCTGTGTGCAGGGGCTTGCAGAGGCCGGACAAGGGTGTCTGGTACCCTGGAACTTGAGTTTCAGGCAGTTGTGAGCTGTGCAGTGTGGGTGCTGGGGACTGAACGTGAGTCGTCTGGATGAGCCATACAGTCTAACAGCTGGGCTGTCTCTCCAGTCCCCAGGGCAATTGTATTCCTGTTGGCTGGGCAGATTTTCTTAGGGAGTGAGCTATTTACTTACTGTGAAGGTTTTCTTTTGTGTGCCTCGTTGGAAAGCTAACTATGGACACCCAAGGTGGGTCCAAGTGAGACCCCAGGGCAGAGCCGAGACCATGGGACTTACATGCCCTAAGTTCTAAAGAGGAAGTGAAAGGAAACCCGTTGACTCATCTCATGCCTGATGTGACTCCTGGTTATGTCTACTTAGCTTTCCCTCCCTTGGGGGGTGGGAGGGGCATGTCCTCGCGGCCCTATCCAGCCTCTCCTGCCCATCTCCAGGGACACGTTGGGGATTTAGAACAAGAAGCACATCTAGGGACAAAACCTAAGTCACCTGCTTCCCAAACCAGACCCTACGTGCCAAGTAGGAGGACAAATGGGTTTCTTAATGCAGACCACACATGGCTATGTCCATCTCTATACCCATCCCTTCTCAACCTGAGGCCATGGCTCATGGGCTGCCACATTCTCTCCCAAGTGAGGCTTTTGCTAGCCTTTGGCTCTTCTGCCCTCAGGATACTAGTGTGTACATCCGGTTTCCTTCAGCATTTGGAGCAGATTTGGCTCCTAAGGTAGCCACACTGTCCACATTCCTTGCAGTCCAACTATAGGGGTGTTACTCTTGCCCCAATATTTTCTGTGACCCCAGTAGGTTCTAGGCAAACAACAGATTTAAAGTTCAGTCCAACACAATGTCGTGTGGTGTGTGTGTGCGTGTGTGCACATGTGTGCGCACGCGTGTGTGCACGCGCATGTGTGTGTGCGCGCGAGCGTGTGTGTGTGTGTGTGTGTGTGTGTGTGTGTCAGAATCAAGGC
This sequence comes from Dicrostonyx torquatus, assembly GCA_028555095.1. Taxonomy (NCBI): domain Eukaryota; kingdom Metazoa; phylum Chordata; class Mammalia; order Rodentia; family Cricetidae; genus Dicrostonyx; species Dicrostonyx torquatus. Next base: position 5,790,319 of record JAQHUG010000106.1, on the reverse strand, counting down.
TCTAGGGAATGACAACAATTTAAGGTAACCAATTCTTAAGTGGGGTCAGTTGGAACGCTGTCCACTCGTGCTGGAAGGCAGGGTTGCCTCCTAGAGAAGGCTGGGGGTTGAAGGGTCATTTCTGAGCAAGTTGAGTCTACCTCTGTCTTCGCAAATAAGTCAGAAGGAAAACCCCTGTCTGTTGGTCTTTCCGGAGGTGAGGGTGGCAGGAAGCAGAAAGCCTGGGGGCACCGACAGGTTTTCCATGCTTACCAAGGCTATGGAACATTTGCCTACTGCCCGGGGCCATCCAACTTAGAAAAGCTTCTCATCCGAGTGCCCCTCAAAAAGCAGTTGGACTTCATTTCTGTAACTTGTCATGCCGTTCCTGTCCCCAAAGGACAGGGCCCCAACATTTTCCCATCACACACACCTCAGACATATCTTTTGTTTTAAACAGTCAATAAACGCTTTAGCTTGGGAAGTGTGTATGTCTCCGTGGCACAAATGGTTACAGGAATTGGGAGCCATTCTCCTCCCCCTGTGTTCTAGACAGTTTCCGTGGTCCCCAGGCAGTACTGGGATCGGGCTCCTTTGTGATGTCCCAGAGATATCCCACGAGGAATCAACCCTGTTAGCAAGTGTTTTCAATCATGACTTTAGATATATTTTCTTCATCATACATAGACAAGTATGTCCATTTGCTACCTTTTCTTCTGGATTCTGCTCAGTTTCATTTGTTTTAAGTACTTTTATATTTACAGGACACATAACACACATAATATAAGGCATCTTTCCAGCCAATGCAGTAGCCACAGCGATGACACCAACATCCTTGTGATACAGCTGGGCGGTTCGTCCCGCTGTGCTACCGGCGCTGTAGTACCGGACTCTGGCCGCACGATGGCGCCCTCTTCATGCAGACCCGGAGCACGGCGACGGGGAAACAAAGGCGGGTGCCCGGCCTCCCGCGCCTGGGGTGGAGGCGTCCCGGGTGGCCGTGGCCGCCCCTGCGCTCTGAGCTGGGTAGCTGTCGCCTGAGTCTTTGTCCTGAGGTTCGCCCTGATGCAAAGGATGAGGCTAGAGAACACTGGACGCAGGCGGCCCTTAGCCGGGCATCCACTTGTCCCCACCATGCAAGTTTCTTTTTAGGGCAGAGGGCTATAAGATCAGCCCCGAAACGCCTACTCCGGAAGCTGCCCTCCCCTGTCATCCCTTAGCAAAGATGATGATGACGGTGATGATGATGATAAATTCTCTGTAAATCTACGCTGGTGATTTTTCTGATCCCCCAATTGTAAAATTAGAGGGCCTAGGTGTCCTGCAGACACAAGAGGAGACTAGAAGCTATTGGGCACCTGGGTCTGGATCCCCTCAGCAGGCAGGCTCTTCAGGGACCAGGATAACTAACTCTGGCCCTCACACCTCCTGGCCAAGCAACACAACAGAGCTTGCTGTGGTGATGGGATTGCCTCGTAGTTCCGCTGTCCAAGGGGGAAGCTACTAGCCACACGTGGCCATTGAGCTAGAGTAGAATTTAAGTGACTGCAGTGACTAGTGTCATCCCAGCAGGCTATACCTTAACTTTACAGGTTCAAGCCGATGGGAGCAGCTGAATTTGGAGTTCTGTTGTTAATAGTAAAAGTTTCAAAGATTCACATAAAACATGCCTAAACACTGGGAGGAGAACGAGATACCATCTCTAAGTTCAGGGTTGTGAGTCAGCCGGACTGATTGCGTCTGGGGAGAGGAGGGTGGGATTTAGGGTTAGGTCACCTGGGAAAAGAGGGGAAAGGAAACACGTCTGTATCAAACCTGCAAACAGGACTCCGCCATCGCTGATCCGTCTCTAGAGAACGCTCAGAGTAAACACCACCATCTATTAAGTGGCTAAGCATACCCACCCCACGTGCTGAGGGCCTGGAGAACAACTTGGCAGAATTTGGTATCCCAGGCATCTCTGTGCTCCTGAGGAGACAGGGAGGGTGGCCTCGCTCCTGGGGTGTTGCAGCTCTTCCCGCAGCTGGGCCAAGTATCTTATGCTGGGGTGCTTGGGGGGCGGAGACAGATCTGGGTAAGGAAACTGGGGGATTAGAATCTCATTTCCTGGTTTGGAGATGTTAGGTGGCAGACGTACTTATCATTGGAGCAAACATTGAAACAAAATTCAGAGTGGCCTGTGGGATCCACAGGATCCTCTGGAGCCTCAGCGACTGCCTGCCCACCTGTCTCCACGAACATGAAGCAACCAGCCACTCTGTTTGTTTTTTACTACGAACGAACGTGTATGACTTCAGTAGGTCCCCCTGCCTCGTGCTATGAATATTTGCAATTAGCAATACAATTGCGAGGTTATTTTCTGAAATCTAAGGTCGATTCTGCGTTCTGATAGCCTAAGTAATGTTTATGCCTTCATACGATGGTGGAGGTCAAGGGTAGGAGGGGCAAAGATGAAGAAAGTCAGTAGAAGTGTGGGTTGTCAGTAGAAGTGTGGGTTCGGTGTGCCCTTCACCTGTTCGGAAGTATCCAGAAATGGATCTGTGACCACTGATGTCTTTGAGGCACGGGCTCTTGAGGTATCTTGGCCGGGCCCCTTGCCCACCAGTAGGCATTCAACAAATATTCGGAGAATTTCAAGGGAGAAAGGGGAGTGGGCCACAATTCTGCTCATAAGCTATCTTTCCAGATTGCCCGGCCCTTTCAGTTGGTGTGTGTGTGTCCCCTTCCCCAGATGTTCCCAACCACAAATAAGGAACAAGGGAGAAGATAGCTAAGCACACCTAGAGCCGGGTCCAAACAAAGAGGGACGAGACTAAACAAACCCAGGGCTTTTCTATTTTTCCCTAAGCCAAGTAATCCCTCTGATTACATCTAATACCTGCCAAAACCCAGATGCTGTGCCCACCCATCTCCCGTGTGATAATGCCACATTGTGAAATCTACCCATTAATATTAATTGTCAGCCAGAGAACCTGTCTGAACTACTAAAGCCTGAGATTGCCTCGAGAAAGCAGGCCCTGCTTTGGCAGGGATTTGAAGATAATTCTCCTCCGTTCATTCTGTATCTCATATATGTAGAATCTTAAATAACGGTACAGGAATGCTTTTTTTCTCATTTGAGCGCGTGGCTGTCTCTTGCTTTCCAGGTCTTTAAGCCTCGGTTCATTTGGGGTCTACACCTGCTGACCAAACATATTACCTTAAGCCGCCGTGGGCTTGCCAGCGACGTGTAAGCGCACACTGCTCACCATGCGGAGAGAATCTGAACTCCCCGGGAGCTGCTTGAATTGAATACGTCCTAGCATGTGATGCTCGATTATTGCCTTGCTACTTTTCTGTTTCAGTAATAGACTTGGTAATCCTTGAAGAGTATCACACAAATCTCAGGGGCTTCTGACTTTCTTTCTTTCCTTCCTTCCTTCCTTCTTTCCTTCCTTCCTTCCTTCCTTCCTTCCTTCCTTCCTTCCTTCCTTCTTTCTTCCTTTCTTATTGTATGGGCATTCCTGAGGTAGGCAAGGGGAGCAGAAAGGGACGAGAAGAGAGCTTGAGGTCAAAGCTAAAATGCTGAATGGCGTCTTGGAGAGAACTCAGGCAGCGCTGCCTCACTGATTCCCTCCTTGGCAATGTTTGATTTGGGCTGTGATCATTGAGATGCTCCAATCAGCGCACAGCCTGATCTAGAATTCCAGACCACGGAAGAATCTCAGCACTTCAGAACTGCCGTCTCTACTCTATTCATGGAACTTGTTTTTTTAAGTCACAAAATTTTAGGATCCATTTATGCCTGAAATAGATATGAAAATTTAGTAGGTGTGAGATTGAGTTTTTCCTCTGGAGGCCCCACCCCCCATTCTCCTGGATTACACCACGGTCGCCTTTTGACAGAGTCCCTCTCATAGCCAACACCTTAAACTTTATGAGTAAATGCAAAACCCAGCCCACACATCGTTTTCGTGTTTGTCAGGCACACACAGCCCGCGTGAGGAGACTAGTCTGTGCGCCTCTAGCCGAGGTGGCCCTTCGTTATCTCCAGCTTGATGTCTGGAGCTGGGCTGTGTGTGATCATGCACTAATGGGGCATCGGACGCCAGGCAATGGAAACTGGAAACTCTCCTTTCTTTTGGGAGCACAAATGAGTATTTATTTCAAAGTCTCGACAGTTCTTTTATTAGCAAATATTAATTTTAACTGAAAAAAAAAACCTAGAAGACCTTCCTGGTGCAGCATGCTTAAATAGACATGGAGATAATTTAAAAACTACCTATTGGTATGTAAAGCATCCTTCCTTCTGAAAAGAAGCAAGCCGCACCAGTGGCAGAAGCCAGTTTAGACAGTTAAATATTTTGATCATTTAATTTATTGCCATTATTTCACAACATGTAAAAAAGCAATTGAATTGCGATTTTTGTTCCCGCTCCTGGCCGACTCTGCAGCTCTGTTTATCTGCTTTCAGATAGGGACTCAGGCAGCAAATGGCTTTCCCAGAGCCGAGGTGGGTCTTTTAGTGGGAGCCTTACGTTTCCACCCAGCCAGGAAGGGTGAGTGAAGGTCCACGTGGATGATGGGAGATGGGCATCCTGGGTGCTGGGCAGAGGAGCTGGGAAGTGGTAGCCACCCCACTCTGGCTTGCCTGCAGATATTCTCAGTGCCTCGCCCCTGGGTGTGCTGGGTGAGGGGGCTGGCTGTGCTGTCCTCTGCTTCTCTCTCGCTGGAAGCTGGAAGGTTGTGCTCCATGCCACACGCTGTGCTCCGTGGTGATTTACTAGCTGTTAGAAAGGCCCTCAGAAGGCAGAAATTAGCACTTTTAAACTGAAGGTGAATCACAAGGCCTATTTCTGCCTCCAGCACTTCTGGCCAACCACTAGAAAGACCCAAATTAATTTTAAACATATCTATTCTTTGCTCTCATCAGGGTGGGAGGTGTACAAGTCATTCTGTCAAACAGGAGCCTTCTCAGGGAGTTTACACTTGACTTGTGTGTTTTTAAATGGCCCCGGATCAGGGTGTTATTGGGCTTGAAATAGTTTACTCACAGGGCAGACACCTCTACTCCTCGGCTTAGCTCTGAGCAAATTTTCATGGCCAGTTTAGAGACCTTTAATTGTAGCAAGAGCGGTGTTTACAGGACGCCCCCGTCAGGCAAAGAAGTGTATCAGAAGTGTTAGAGAAACAGAAAAGCAAAACCCAGTGGAAGAAAGGGGAAGTGTGCTTCATCCAAAAGGGGCACGAAGGGAGACCCTGCCAAAACAAGTCCGCTAATTACAATAATCCTAAATCGTAGTGGATAGCACAGCACTACTTCCACAGTGCCCAGCTTTGGGTGTCCGTGAGTCCAAGCGGCAGGACAATGAGGCATTATAAACCTTTGCAGGAGCTAGCCTCTACCTTCCTTCTATTCTGTCCTACCTCAAAGGGATTTCCAGATACCCGCAAACCTTCCAGATACCCTCCCAGGATGTCTCAATGGAAAAAATCATCACAGAATCCTCAGTAGTTCCCGTTAAACACAAGTTTTCCGGGAGCAGTCTGTCTGGAGAGGAGTGGGTCAGTTTGCAAAACAGGCTGGAGGTGTATTGGGGTCCTATGGATTTGTGGAGGCTCTTTCCCCTGTGGAAGTCACCTGCCTACCACAGGGCTGGAGTCAGAGCCACCCACTGATCTAAAAACAGAGCCCAAGAAACAAGGTGAGATATCCATCCTAAATGTCTTGCCTGGTTCCCTCGCTGCTTGCAGTTCCTACGCAGGTTGGGACAGAACAGAACCCTCTGTCTTGATGCCCCAGGGATTTCTAAAAACTTTCTCTTGTGGCCCTGGAGCTGCTGCTGTATTTTTATAAACAGAAGAGATATCTTTCGTGTCCAGTCTCTATCATCTGAAACCAGGTTTCCTTTTGCATGAGTAAATTGGGGGTTAAAATTCAAAATATTTAAAATAACTGACTCCTCTCAAGTCAGGAAAACAATCAGAGGTCAAACAGACTTCTCCCATAGCACCGTCCAGGCCCTCGACAGGTTCTTATTGGCCAGCAGGAAGTTATTAAAAATCATGGTCAGGGCAAAGTAAACAAGCAACCTGGTAGCCTGTTCGCGCTCCTCTTACCTTTTGCAAGCGGAATGTTCTCTAATTTCCCCTTTGATTGTAAATAGAAATCTAGCCTTATTTAGCAGAAACATAGATTATTAATAATAAACCACTCGATGCCTGTAAAGCACTTTGAGGGTGAAAAGCCCCCAGTCAATGGCAAATATTATTATTTTTATTGCAAGCTAACGGGAGGAAACTAAGCTAATGAACGCTTACAGATCTCTGAGTAGTCATCACACTCAAATTGGCACATAGTGTAAACTATTAAACTTGTTCCTTAGATAGACAGCTTCCCCATTTTTAAGTTGATTCTTTTTAATTCTTGCCAAGGATGAAAAGCAACACTTACGGGTCCGTAATTTAAACAAGAGGAACTCAAGGGAATAATCAGTTTTCACATTTAACTAGACGTTATCTATAAGATAAAACATTGGAAGCACGGCGAGGGAGGGGAAAGAAAAAAGGCCTAGACTGGCTTCCGGAGCTAAGTCTTTAGCAAGGCTGTGGTTCTCTCTTGAGAAGCAGCGCAGTTAAAATAATGCTATAACCAGGGAGATTGGAGTCCAGTGTTCAGGGCTCAGATGGAAGGTTTTCTCACACTGTAATTCTTGTGCATTTTCTGTGATGTCCTGGTAGACGTGATGTGTACGTTGAATTAAATGTTTTCTTTCTGATGTTTGACTTAGGGACCCATAGATAAGCAAATTACAATGGAGTGATTAAGAAGAGAAGTAGAAATTTGATTTTTTTTTTCACAATAGTTTTGGAAAAATCAGATGGCCCGAATTAGTCAAAGTGGACATATTATCTATTTATGCATTTCACGAATTTGCTAATACTCGTGTGAATATGTGTTTAAATCATTGGGAATCCATATTTTTTTGCTTCTTGTTGAGAGGCTATTTATTTATTCATTTATTTTAGACAAGCTCCCACTATGTAGCCCTGGCTGACCCAGAACTTGCTATGTTAGACCAGGCTGGCTTGACACTCACAGAGACCCTTCTGTCTCTGTCTCCCTCAAGGCTGGGATTAAAGGTATCACCAACAGGCCCTGCCTAAGAGGGTTTTAAATAACCAAAACAAACAATTTAACAGGGGAACGGATAACAGAGGTAAACACTGTAATAGAAACTGTTTTGCAGAAATCTCACATAAATACATCCGTTAGCTAAATCCTGTATGAAAAATTCATGAGTGGCTTGAGATTTCCTCACTCAAAATGTCAAAGCAGCCTTCACTTTCCAGAGAAGGAGGCTCTAGCCTGGGATCAGTGCGAAGATGCATGCAGAGGAAAGTTCTTGAACCAAGGTTCTCTTCTCTGCCCACCCCCAACACAGGCACACAGACAGCCGGTCACTTTCAGCTCCACCCCACAAAACGGCACCATTCTGTTCTGTGTCCAGGGCTGGGAACAAAGTCTCCTCCTCTTAGACAAGATCCAGCCTGCAGGGGAGTCAGCAGCCAAGATGCAAGTCTTGATTTTTAAATTAGGGCCTTTGGAGTGGAATACTAGCGAACCCATATTAAAACAATGCTGGCAGCCTTTGCAAGGATACAGGACAATTTTCTAATCAGCAGAAGGCTATTTGAAATGCAGCACGGTGTTCCATTTTTCAGACTGTTATTTTCTGCAGAGTTGGAAGAGTAATCCAAACTCTCTGGAATTTCCCAGGGGAAGCCCTGGGAGGGACAGCTCAGCGTTGAAGGGCACTGGATGTCTTCCAGAGGACCTGGATAGGATTCCCAGCATCACAACCTTCTGTAACTCAGCCACACCCTCTTCTGTAAGAAGAGGCCACACCCTTTTCTGCCTCCTCCAGCACTGGTATCCAGGCATAGGTAAAACACACAAAACACATTTAAAAAAAAAAAGCCCTTCTAAGTTGTTTTCTCTGTTCCTGTAAAGACAGACTCTCATTTTTTTAAAAAAGATTTATTTATTATGTGCAGTGTTCTGCCTGTATGTGTGCCTGGCTGCCAGAAGAGGGCATCAGATCTCAGTACAGATGACTGTGAGCCACCATGTGGTTGCTGGGAATTGAACTTTAGGACCTCTAGAAGAGCAGCCTGTGCTCTTAACCTCTGAGCCATCTCTCCAGCCCCCTATAGACTTTAATTTTGAAGGATTTTAAATTTATGCTTAGCTTTGTTTTTCCATAAAACCCATCGAATGGGCAAACTCAATCATCATTTGATTTTAGAATATTTTAAAAATTATGTGTGCTATTCATCTTTGTTTTTTATATCTGTGTTTAGGTGTGGTTTCTAAAAGTTCAGAGAAAGGCTGTGTATACAGTGGGTCTGAATAAACATGGCTGTGTAGTTAAAAGGCTTAGCTATACCGTCTAATGTTTATTCTTAGAGGTAGGAGAACAGTTTCTTATGAATTTGAGTCTTACCTTTCAGCAAATTGAGTCAAGAGGAGGCATGAAAGTTGGTGAAAACTCTTACAGTGACATAGAGAAAAGCGAATTTTGTTCCTAGACATAAAGATTTCAAGGACAGCTAGAAGCATTTCAAAAATGGGCTTTCTATAGAAAGACTCCAAAACTCAACCATCCTGTGCATGTAAACAGAAGCTCCTGCCAGAAGCCACATCTTCAGTAATGAGGGAGGAAGCAGCTGAATACCCCCGACCTCCCCCAGCCCCCAACCCCTTAGCCCACCCCAAGCCCCCACCCCTGTAAGGTCAAAGTCACCGCATTTGCATGTGATCCATTTCTGCAAGTTAGCTGATAGGAAATGAAGTTGACTGGCAGAGACAACTTGCCCCATCCTTTCTCCAATGTGCTTCCAGGTTCATTTTTTTTTTGTTTGGTTTTTCGAGACAGGGTTTCTCTGCAGCTTTGGAGTCAGTCCTGGAACTAGCTCTTGTAGACCAGGTTGGTCTCGAACTCACAGAGATCCGCCTACCTCTGCCTCCCGAGTGCTGGGATTAAAGGCTTGCATCACCACCGCCCGGCCCCAGGTTCATTTTTCCAAAGAGCTCGTCACCTACCCACCCTTCTCCAAAACTTCACCATGTTTCCTGTTGCCTGCAGATCAGGCAGGCAGCGATGGGTGGCATTTCGGGTGTACCCCAAGCTTGTGCCCTCCTCCCTTCCCAAAAGCATTCCTCTGCTCCTCATACATTTTGATGACCCCCAGGTAACCTAGAGCCCCTCCCCTTGCGGGCTTAGCTCACTTCTTCCCATTTAGTCTTTCCCAGCAGCGTCCTCTACTCTGGGTGCTTCCTCGATCTCTTCTCTGCTGGTCGTTTAAAACAAGCCCTACCTGTGTTTCCTAGCCAGATACGACAGTACTCCTCCCCTGGATTCCGATCCACAAAGGACATGAACCACTTAGTGCATCCTTCAGAAGGTCTGGAGGGCTCACACCTTCAATTTTACCTAAACTGAGGTTGGACATGTAGGTGTGAGAACATGACACTTCAGGCCACTCTTTCTTCCCCAGACGCAGTGTAACCCATCGATGCAGCTGCTACCATCATGTGTTGGTTTTCGGTTTACGGTGCCAGTGAGTGTTCCCCCACAAAAATCAGTCAATCAATCAAAGGCGTTTCCCTGACCCAAGACCCAGCTCAGCCAATCAGAAAGAAAGAAAGAGGAAGGGTCTTGCTCTTTGACTAAGATAAATGGATTTCTTTATTCATAGGACTATGGGACAATCCACTTCTTCTTCTTCTTCTTCTTCTTTTTTTTTTTTTTTTTTTTTGGTTTTTCGAGACAGGGTTTCTCTGTAGCTTTGGAGCCTGTCCTGGAACTAGCTCTTGTACACCAGGCTGGCCTCGAACTCACAAAGATCCCTCTGCCTCCCGAGTGCTGGGATTAAAGGCGTGCACCACCACTGCCCAGCAGATGATCCACTTCTTGGGGGCTGGGGATGTAGCTCAATGGTGGAGCACTTGTCATGATACAGACTCTGGTGTGAGTTCCAGCACCACTGCGTTAGAACTGATCTATTGGATCGCCTATTGAGACACCTTGCGCCAGGGGCTCTGGCTTATCATCTTTGTTTGAAAAGCAGCAACATGGTGCATCTTCACTAATTCCCCAGTTCGGTCAGTGGAGTGTGAATTCTACTGGGTATGTGGCCATCAGCTGCTGTTGACAGCCAAGGACAGTGCATCTAATTAACTACTTTCTTCCTGTCTAATTTGCTTGCCATACATCTCACAGATTACATATCTATTTGGTGGGTTATACTTTTTCATCAAAACCTGGCTTCGTGGGCTTTCTTCTTATTACCTCACTCCTCACAGGACACCGATTGTTCTCACAGGTCTCTGACATAGTTGCTAGCTAGTACTAGGAGCGATTGTCCAGTGGTGTTCTACATTGTCCTTTCAACCCAGCAGCCATAGTTCACAAAGAGCACAACAGATTTACACAATACACGAAAAAAACATCAGGACCCGAATCTTCTGATAGAACATATGCAAGCAATTAAGAAAAATATAGTTGCACACTGGAGAAGGTGGACGCACCAAGCACTTGTTGAACTATAAAAATGCAGCCAGTGTAGTCAGTTTCTTTTTTTAATTATTCAGGAATGTTGTTTATGTTATCATGAAGAAAGGGAGAGGTGAGAAAATATATTCGGTAATTTTTGGTTTTCCCCCATTTGAGCAGATGGTGATCTGTAGTTCAAAATTTGTAACTCAAATTATTTCACATTTTTATTAATCAGTACAATATGTTTTTAAAGCAACAAACTGCACTTAGAAATATCAGTGTAAGTCCCCCAGTTTGCCTAGTTCCATCAGAGAGCAGTTTGAAAATTGAATTTTGTTAGCAATATTGGAAAGCAGGGTATTCTGGAATATTCCGTCTTTCAGTAGTGATTATTTTTACTCCAGTATTCGAAGCACCCCCCCCCCCAGGGAGGGGCAGTTGGAATGAAAATTGCAATGGGGAGCTGCAAGAAGCGGGGAGAATTTATTTGGAGATGTTTGCTTCTTTGGTAGAACAAAAAGTGCATTTTGTTAGAGATAAATATTTTGTAGTAAAAAGCATTTTATGTGAAGTATAGATTGGACTTTTAATATAAAAAAGAAATGTTAAGCCTCTCTATTTTAGGAAGGGTTGGCGTCGTTGAAGGAAAGCTGTTACAGCCTCATCTATTGCAATGTCCCCACAACTGTTGTCATCCTGTGTTCCTCTCCAAACCTGTTAAATTACACCAGTGCAGAAATAAGGGACCGTTTTTATTATTATTAATTGACACTCATTTTTAGCTGGCATGTGCTGGCAGGTCTTTCTAGAAAAACCTCAGACTACACCAGGCAGAGCTCTCCCCGGAAAGTTTGGGGAGCAATCTGAAGCTCTGTAATGCGGAAGCTAGGAAGTGTAATATTAAAGTGATAAGCATCTTATATTCGGTGTAATTCACAGTTTCTTTCATTCTTTTTGCTATCTATAGATCTAAATCAAAACAAATTCCGTACGAGAGAGGGTTATTTCCAAGCCTTCAGAAAGCTCTTGAATATTTTATCATATCTATTTCTATACATATGCTGTACATTCCTACATCCCTGTTGAACAAAATCCAAGGTGATAATAAACACACACACGTACACATACACACACACACACGCACACATAACATACACAAGACTATGACATTAGAATTCCTAGGAGGTATAAAGTTAGCCTTAGCAAATGAAATAAACTTTGTTTTGGCAATTAAGGAATGCAGAGGGATATTAAGTCAAAGAATAATATGTCTAAACTATTAAATTTCTTTCAGGAGGTTATTAAAAATGTATTTCAAATTACCAGAATGGCAGGAAAAAATAAAAAAATAATAACTTAAAAGCAGTTACATTTTCCTTTGCTCACAAGGAGGCCTATTGGATTTTACTCAACTGGATTTCCAAGAAGAATTTTCCAGAACACCAAAGGTCCTCTTGTGGAGTCAAAGATCCAATCCCCTCCCAATAGTGACATGTTTTGAGTGGTCACTGCAACCAACTGTCACGGGGTGAGCACTTTAGCCATCAGGTGGGGTATTTATGGATTTTCTGAGTTCCTCCAGTTGTTCAGAAACCCTGGATTAGGACTAACTCGCCAGAAGGGCAAACAAAATCCAGATTTAGGTACTGGTGCTGCCCAGGTGGGGTGAGTAGGGACACTGATGTCTGAACAGCCAGCATCTGGGTCTTCAAATGGTTAATTCCCCCAGGCTGTCATATTGCATAAACAGATCCTCCTTTAATAAAATTAATTAGGTTCTGAGCTTTATAGGATGATGCCCACTGACCCCTTACATGCCTATTGTTCCCAGATCCAGGAGAAAGAAAAAAGGAGAGGCTGCCCAATGGCCAAGAGAGGGATGAAAGTTGAAGGATTAGAAATCCCAAGTAGGGGATGGAGGAAGCTTGTGTTTGCTTCTGAACACAGCTTAAAAAACAAGTAGTCCCCCCCCCGTCACCCCCCTTCAACAAGGAAAGCAAGGGCGCGGTGGTGGGGTTTTGTTAATTTCGCTTTTTTACACGCACCACGGAATCCAGGCTATGCCGAGCTCTTGAGAAACATCAGAGTAATTGCAGATTGCGGGGACGCAGTTTTAGGTTTTTTTCAGAAAAGAAAGAAAGAAAGAAAAAAAAAACCGAGGCACAGGGCGGGGTGAGGTGGAGGGCACCAGGAAGAGTCGCAAGAGCTCAGAAGGACCCTGCAAACCTGCTTGTCTCCCCCCACCCCGCCCCGCGCATTTCTGGTGGGTGTCCACCAAGTGGGCATTTCATGTCACAAGTTGCTTCTGATAGTCTTTTAAGTTTGTTGAGGGAACTCCTAGAAGATTGGATTGGTCAGGAAAAAGCGATGGGAACCTTGATTTTCCCCACCCCATCCCCGGCTTGTCTTTATTATAAGAAGGTTGAGGTCAAGGTCTCGGGATTATGCGAGAACATCCCGGGCACCTCTTGTAGAAAATCTTGAGGAACAACAGCAAATGTCGGCCAATTTTGTTGGAAAAGAAAAGATTTTTTTTTTTTTTGAAAGGAAGAGGGGGAAAAAAAATCGTCGACCGGATGTTTCCAATTACAGCGGAGACAGAGAACAGAAGGGGGTGCGCGGGGGGGCAGCTGGAAAGATGGGCAAGATTTGGAGAAGGTGTAGGTTGAAGGTGGGAAGAGATGCGGCAGGGCAAAAAGCAAGAAAACAAGGCTCTGTGAGGAGAAGGGGAAAACAGGAAAACGAAGCAGAACTAGACAAATGACAAAGTGTTGAGCGCTGATTTATCGCAGAAGCCTCTGGTCATTTCCATATATTGAAATGCGCCCAAGCGGCCAGTCAGTCAATTTCTCTTGAGCTGCTGCCGCTGCTGCCCACGGGCTGCCCACGTGACTCCCCTCAGTCAGCCTCTTACCACCCAGCCCCCGGTGCAGAGAAGAGGAGGAAAGACAGGGTGTGAGGCGCAGGAGGCGGCTGTGTGCTCCAGCGGGCGGTGTGGATGGAGGACGACACATTGTGTGTCTGTGGGGGAGAGGGAGATGCGGCCCAGGCGGGGAGAGGGGGGATCCAAGGTTAACAACTGCCTCTCTCTCTGGTGCCCCCCCTCCTTACCTCTTCTCTTTATCTCTCCCTTCTTAATGATCTAGAAGGGGGGCAGAATACAGACATAGAAAACCTGATCTGTCTCCAAACACAAAATGGGGATGGGTGTGGAGGTGGAGATATTTAAGTCAGATTTGATTTTGGTGTCTCTGATATTATGCGTTGCTTTGGTAGTTTCTTAAAGAAAGGCACGTGTACGTGTGTGTGCGCGTGCACACACACACACACACACGCACACACACCCTAGATAAAAGCCAGTGAGTTGTTAAAAATGAATTTGCAGCGTTGGAGCTGTTAGCATCATTCAGCGAGCAGCAAGCTTGATAATTTCCAGGTGTTGGGGAAAGCCGTTGTCCGGGAGCTCTCACTGAGCTTATAAATCCCTGTTGGGAGGGAGAAAAAAAACCTTTGGAGGTGAATGAAATATCAAATCACAAGACTCCTATGTAGATTTATGATTGCATAAGAGGCTTGATCATTTCCATATACTGAAATGTACTGTCCTCCTGAGTCTGCCCAGCCCTTCCAGGAGACTAAGCGTTCAGTTCTGCCTTGATCAATGTTGACTATGAAGCAAGAAGGGGAGGGGAGGTGGTGGAAAGCAGGCTGGCACCAGATGGAGCAGGGTCTCGGGAAAGGTCAAGGTTAGCCCAGGCTGCTATTGAGTCGGTAGCAGCCTCCTAGATAGATCTCTGCCTCGAAGGCACCCACTGGGGCTTCTCAAAATCAAATCTAATAGAAAAGGCAGTCACAGAATGAAATCGCTTCATCTGAATGCTAAAATTGTTATTAGGCTACATTAGAGAGATATCAGGCACGTGGTTACCAAAAAAGAGAGTATGCCTAGCAGTTTGTGTGTGAAAGAAAGCTATGAATATGTTGATAACATCAATAATGGACAGGTTGAATATATGTGTATACCTTGAATATATATATACAGGTTGAATATATATATACCTTGAAGATACACATGTGTACATATACACATATCCTGAACACCAGATTAACATATTAAATGACCATTTGTTTTTCTTCAGCAGAGCCACTTGAAGTTTGAATTGCTCAGAATTCTTTGGGGGGAAAGGGTGAAAAATCTTTCAGTCCAGAATAGGTGACCCTTACTGATCCTGCAGTTTGAGTCCCCCCAGGAATTTTGTTGGTGGTTTTGGCTGGGTTGTACGTTTGGAGCTACATCCTGGACCTGTTACACTGTAGGCGACATAGCCAGGGCTCTCAGCGTTTCTTTCTGGTCTTGGGCCCCTGATTATCGTCTGTCAGAAGCTTTCTCCGTTCCTCCTTTCCTCTTGCATTCTTTTTTAGAGACAGTTGTTTCTGGAGAAAACTTTCCTCTTACAGACAGATCTCATTCTCTCATTCTAGGGGGAAGGCTGGGCCAAGCTGCCCACCTCTGATTGACATAAGGAACCCCACACTAGCTGTTTTTAACCCACGCCACCACCATATCCTAGAGAAGGATTTGGTCTTGAAGAATAAATGTGGGCTACACTAGATTAAACATGATGACTGCACTCCAAGGGTTAATAAATTTAGAATTAACACATCATCTCAGCTTGATACAGCTACTATAGATGATTTAATATGCAGCCCAAGCAGGTTGTCAGTCAGCTCACAAATGCAGATAAGATCAAACAGTCTCTTGATTCAATAGATTGAATGGTTGTAGCGAGGGTCTAGAAGGTGCATGACAGAACATAGATGCTGGGGTTCTGCAAGAGGCTTCCGCTCCCAACTGCTGTTTGTACACTGTCTTTCCCTAACAGTTTACTTTCTGTAGCCCAGAGGGGATGGGCTACAACTCCCTTCAGTCATGGGTGCTTGTTTGGATTTTGAGTAGGGAAAAGATGAGATCCTTTAATACCAAGATGTATTTCTAATTAATTCTGTCTGGTTAGTGGTCAGCAATTCCTTCCCCCCCTCTTTTTTTCTCCATGGCCCTTGAGGTCCAGAGCTCAACAGACAGGCTACAAAATTTCTGGGCGATGCTGATAAAAGCAGGCTCATTGCTGAAATGATGGGGTAATTTCCTCCGTCCTGTGCCTTGCTCTGACTGTGAAGATCTGGATATGGCAACGAGATGCAGAGCTCAGTTGAAATTCAGACTCCAGCACATCGCCCTGAGAAGTGTTTACGCTAGGAGAATGCTTACAGTTCTGAAACAGATAGTAAAAATAACCAAGTTGGGAGGGGGCTGGAGGGAGGCTGAGGAGGGTCTACAGGCAAAGTTAGGTGTCTGAAGCCCAGGCTTACTTTGGTGGCTGTAATCCAGAGCCCAATGTGCACTCAACTGTGATTGTTTCTGTGTGCAGGTTTAATTTTCTTTTATCTGTCCCAACTCTAGTATTTAAACAGGAAGCCAAAAACCAATTCTGATAGAAATGTATGTGATTTAATATGATAGACAAGTTTATAACAGTTCTTATGATTTGATGAAGAGCAAGGACTCCTCCTAAACCCATTAGATTCTGTCATGGGAATATATATTCAGGCAATTTAAAAATGCATATTATGTATTCAATAGACCGTCACAGGTCTGAATTGTACCGTATTATTCTGCTCTGTCAGCCTCCCATCTTAATATGAAAATCTGTAAAGAGTGACTATAGAGCCACTAGTTTTCCTATGTCGATAACTTGCTTGCTTCATGTATTTATTTCATTTCATTTTATTTTGAATCTTAAAATGTCCAGTCCACACTCTGAGCTAATGGCCCACAAAATTTTCCTTTAATAAATAAGGCCATTTGAAACTGTGTAATGGGTATACATGCTGTTAACACTAACTTTTCCCTTTCTGCCCTAATGTCCTAGTCAACCGTATTCCAGTCTTCTAATCCACATTTTTTTTAATCCTTTTGTAACTAGGAGAAGATAAGATTCCTCACACATTTCATTCTTGGTAAATGCTGTCTTGGATCTTAATATTTTTTTTTTGGAGGGGGGAGAGCTTTTGAGAAAATCCATCTCCATGTAACCTGTACATTAAAAGATTTTGAGATAAAAATGAAATTTCCAAATTTAGATTGGGAAAATGATTAAACTGGGATTACGACCAGCAGGGGAGACTCCGGACCTGGGCATGACTGCTCCCGGAGCAAGGGGCAGTGGGCATTTATTTCATGTCTTAACCAGATCGCAATGCTTCAGAATTTTATTTTCCCCGTCTTGGACAACCTGTAATTGCAGCAGGGGGCACCACCAACATGCGAATTACTTGGACATAGCAGCTCAGCTCTCGGCTTCCTTCTCTACTTGCAGGCACAGCCACTGGAAGCAGTCATCTTGTAGAAATTTGCATATTTATGATGCCTCCTGCAGGCTCCTGTGATTGCTTTACAGTCAGGAAAGGTAACAGAAAAATATATATCCTCCTTTAAAACATGAAAAAGGATCATATAGAAACCGTGATTCTGATAGAAGACCAATCCTTCTGAAGCCTATAGCATAAAATCTGTTCCCTGAACATTTTTGTTTGCTTTTGTTTTAGGACTTTGAAGGAAATCTTCTGGAAGTTATAGAGACCAAGTCTGATTCCCTGAAAATGTATATAAAAAATACTTAATGTTTTGGAAAAAATTAGCATAGACTTATCTATTGAATGCCTGTAAAGAACAGGAATTCTTACAGGCAGGGAAGAGCCACTCAGTAGATTATTTAAGAGCCATGGCACATATATTTTTCAGTCCTCCTCATAAGCAATGAGCAAATGTGCAGTGTACCTTTAGATATAAAAGTTAATTAGGTCTCAGAAGAGAATAGCTTCATTTTTATTGGCTCTGAGTTCCAAGGATGCCTTCGATCACCTCTTCTCCCAGCCCTTTGACCTTCTTAGTGGAAACTAGGCATCCTGGTCTGGACTCTCAGGCCCCTCAGATCTGAATACCAGAGTTTTGTCATTCCGGTTGCTGTGTTGAGGGGCATCCCAGCAAAGTGGCCTCATCATTAAAATCACACTCAGAAAAATCTTCTCTCTCTCTCTCTCTCTCTCTCTCTCTCTCTCTCTCTCTCTCTCTCTCTCTCTAACTCAGGCAATGTGCTGTCTCCTCAGGGACTTTAGTTCCTATCGTTTGGCAGTGGGTAATGCCTGCACACATGATGTCCGGGAACAGGGGGCAGCTGAAGTTTTAATTCCCAGCGATGGAGGCACCTTGCTTGAGTTCCTTCCTCCTTGACCGGCCGAGACTGCTGCTCCTAGGGCTGGCATCAGCAAACATCCTCAGTGGCTCTCGAGTCCATTAATCCAAAGCTTTCTCTGTCTCTCCTCTCTTCTGTGAGAATGCCTATCAAAATCAAGAGGGTAAAAAGATTTTTCCCTGCAATTAGAGTTTATGTAATAAAGAGACCATGTAGTAAAAAATAATATGTGCTATCAATAATACACGGTGACATAAATGCCTGACCCGCCTGCAGAAGGGCTCTCTTACCACACATTAGTCTCCACTCCTACCTTTCAGTGTAATATGAGGTGATGTATCTGTCTGTTATTCTGCCTGGGAAAATTCTCATTAAAAGAACTACTACCATTATCTTATGCTTACAGTGCAACTTTCGCCACGTTTGACTGCGCGGTATCACACTGAAAAATATATATGAAATTGATATGCAGTTTTTAGATTGTTGGTTAGTCTGTCATCCTTTTAAAAATTTTTAAAAAGTACCAAGTGAAGTCATGGACTCTTTTGCTCCTTTCAGCTCTCCTAGCGAGTACTTTCTTCCTTCTAGAATACTTAAAAATTGGAAGTAGTGAATCACAGCTTTCAAGGCATTGTCATAAATGTATTAATTTTGGAGGTTTCTCCAAGCCAGATGTCATGTCAGCCCTGCTGAGGATAAAGAGGCTGGACATACATGTCTGGACGCAGCATTTAAATCTCTCTGTGTCACACTGACTTGAAGAGATTGAAACTCTTGTGTGTGTACATCAGTGACGGTAAGAGGAGGCAGCCTAAAATCCTGAACACAGCGCTGAAGCCAAAGTCACGACTGTTTAAAAGAGTTTTCCTTGTGTGGTCTGAGGTTGCTTCTCAGCTTGATATATTTATATATATGATAAATGTTTTTAAATGAGTATCTTTCTGACTCTTTAGAATCCTTAAATCAACAGATATGCAAAAGATCTACAATCTTGAAAAAATCGCCTTTCCATATTTACTATTAAAATAATTAATGTACATGGATCACCTGTAATGCATTTACAATCAGAAGCTGGCTTAACTCTGGAAGTCTATGATGTTCACATTTTATCCCACTTATGATCAAGCTCTGAGTTCAAGATTCAAGATTTTGGAAGATTATGATTATTTATCAGTCACCTTTGAATAGCACATATTTAAGCCAGTTCCCCTCCCCTAAAAATCCCATCTCAGGATGGGTGGGACAAGGGTTGCCAATATTAGGCTCTGTGAGATTTACCTCAGAGACCCAGCCTCGTCTTTGGCTGAGAACCAGGTGGTATAGGCCTTGACATACCAAGAAGGCATTCCTAGAGCATCAGGCTGCAGACCCAGTCTCACCCAGCATCCGGCTGTTTCAATAGTTTATTTAATTTCAAAACCCAAGAATGAAGAACAATGAAAAGGATATTTTGCCTGTAGTCGGGTGTTTTAAACCTCCCGGGAAGTTTTATTTATATGCCAGAAATTATATCCCTGATGTCCTACTCCGCTCGGAGGTGTAGGAAGCAAAGTGACACCAGGCTTTCATGAGTACCAGGCAACTCAGAATTTGGGCAAGTCAGTGACTTTTATTCTGTATTCACGGAAGTAATTCTGTGGATACGCACAGGCCCTTGGCTGTTTCTGCTAGGCACAAATGCACACGGTTTATGGTCTGTGGTCTGGAAAGTGGTACAAAGACCTGTCCTTCCAAACTATTCAAAAAAGTAAAGGAATGTGACCTTCTGCTCTATGTTTCTGCCTTCTCTCTTGCAGCAGTAAACAAACATGCTCTTTTAGAACTCATTTCATTTTTCAAGATGTATTAAGTGCCTATTCCTTGTTTGGGGGCTGATATCTTCACAAAAATGCGCCAGGGACAGTCTTCAACACCGCCGTTAGGACAGAGTATAGAAAGCTCATTTCTCAAAGGCCACTGACTGGTGTGGTGGCATATGTCTATAAACTTATCATTTGAGAGGTAGAGGCAGGAGGGTCAGGACTATCCTCAGATATTACAGTAAGTTTCAGGCTGGCCTGGACCACACGAAACCCTGTCTCAAAAGCAAAAACCCATCAATCCCTTCCCAATTGACTGGTTATTTGATGACATCATAAAAGTTGTGGATACAATAGATTGACATAGCTCTCTATGACCAAATGCCAATATTCACGTTACATTCTCATTTCTAGAAAATTGACCTTTCTCGACAAAAAGAAAACATCTGCTGTGACGAGCGACCGGAGCTGCCTTGCTCCACATAGATTTCTCATGGAGGTTAGAACTGTTGGAGTCATGTCATGAAGCCCTAACCACCAAAGCAGTGCTGGTGGTGTTCATTAGTAGGTCTTTGGCATGTGTGAGAGTGAATCTTACATGGCATGTTTGTGTGTCTTAGTACTTTAAACATAAAAGCCACCCCAGGCAGAGACTGTGTCTCCTGTTTGCTCAGTGCGGTCCTCCCTCTAGAAAACAAGCACAATTTTTTAGGAGCAGATTCTTAATTCTGTGAGACGTTTTTTTAAAAGAGGGAGAGAAAAACAGACAGGTTGTTATACAACCAGGAGTGGTAGAACAGGGAGTTTTGTCTAATCTTTACCAAGCTGTCAAAGGGCAGCAAGAAGGGGTAGACAATTCCACCACAAAATTCTCTTTGCTGAATTTAGCTGGAAAATGAAAAATAAAAAAGACCTATGACTGTCAGGGCAGAGAGAGAGAGAGAGAGAGAGAGAGAGAGAGAGAGAGAGAGAGAGAGAACTTCTAGAAAAGGTATCAGCATGGCTGCAGCTAGTTCAGCCTATGGAAGTGATTGCCACATATCTGTCATGGCTATGGGCTAGGCATTGCTGAATTCTGTAAGAAACTGGCACAGGTTGGGTGTGGTGGTGCACACTGGCAGGCAGATCTCTGTGAGTTAGAGGCCAGCCTGATCTACACAGTGAGTTCCAGGACAGCTAAAGCGAACTGTGAGACCCTGACTCAACAAACAAACAGACGAACACCAGCAAACAAAGAGAGGGAGGGGGGCAGAGGAGGAACTTAAGCCTGGTGATATTTTTGATATCCACTTCTCTTTTGCCGCCTGGCTAATTCCTGAGGAGACAGATCTACTGACGCTCTTGTGAAATGAGAATAATTGAAGCCGTATGGTATCTGCTGGCCTGATTTGGCAGTCGGTAAACAGCGAGAAAATAGAGAAAAGGAACTGCTCTTGGGGAAGTGAAAAAGCTTCCACAGTCAGGTGTGGTTGCTACCTAATATAGGGGCCTTTCTGTGAGAAGGCAGTGACCTAATGGATTGCCAGAAGAACCCAACCAGGGCTACAGCTTGGTCCTGGCTCAGAGCTGAATCTGAACATTTACCTTAAACTAATCTGCTGAAGCAACCAAAACTGGAGCTGCAAACATCTGAACTTTTACTTCACCTTTTAGACCATTTCTGCTGCCTACTGATGGATATATTAAGTATAGAAACACCATAGTTGCCACTTCCCACCAGTACCACCTGCATCTCCATCACCACCATCACCACCATCTCTATCATCACCATCACCAACCACCATCTCCTCCACTACCACCATCTCCATCACCACCACCATCTCTGTCACCACCACCATCTCCATCACCATCTCCACCACCATCTCCATCACCATCACCACCACCATCTCCATCACCACCAGGATCTCCATCACCACCATCTCCATCACCACCACCATCATCTCTGTCACCACCACCATCTACACCACCACCACCTCCACCACCACCACCTCCATCACCACCACCTCCATCATCACCATCACCACCACCATCTCCATCACCACCACCATCTCCACCACCATCTCCATCACCACCAACATCTCCATCACCAGCATCTCCATCACCACCACCGCCTCCATCACCACCACCACCATCTCTATCACCACCACCATTATCTCTGTCACTACCACCATCTCCACCACCACCACCTTCATCACCACCACCATCTCCATCACCACCACCATCTCCATCACCACCACCATCTCCATCACCACCACCATCTCCATCACCACCATCTCTATCACCACTACCATCTCCATCACCATCACCACCACCATCTCCATCACCACCACCATCTCCATTACCACCACCATCATCTCCATTACCACCACCATCATCTCCATCACCACCATCATCTCCATCATCACCACCACCTCTATCACCACCACCATCATCTCTGTCACCACCACCACTACCTCCATCACCACCACCACAACCATCTCCACCACCATCTCCATCACCATCACCACCACCTCCATCACCACCACCATCTCCATTACCACCACCATCACCACCATCATCTCCATCACCACCACCATCTCCATCACCACCACCACCATCTCCATCACCCATTACCATTTCTACCACTACCACCCTTACCATCACTACTCCCATCTCTTCCACCATCACCATCATTATTACCTTAGCCATCACCACCAACATCATCACCATCACTATTATCTCCGTTACCACCACCATCATCACTATGGCAATCTCCACCATTATCCTCCTCATCTCCATCACCATCTCTATCTCTGTCACCAATGCTATCATCACTATTACATTAGTATTATTACCACCATCATCTTTGTTATCTTCTTGTAGAGGACTGACTGTTATTAGCCACAGCATCATAAATAAACACTAATTGCATGTTATAGTGATGATATACTGGGTCAATAGTATAGGCTTCATTCTGGTCCGTTAGTTAATCCAAGGCAAATCCTTCACAAATCTGTTGACAAAGCCAAACATAGAATTAAGAGTTGATTTCACAAGTGGTCCCCCCCTTTCCTGGGGTACTAGAGATTAAGCCCTACACAAAGTCCTCACACACAGTAAGAAAGGTGTATTCCCAGCCACTTAAGAATTCTATTTTGAGACAAGGTCTTGCTAAGTTACCAAACAATTGGGATTATAGGCATATGCCACATGTCTGCCTCTAGCTCCTCTACCTCCTGCTTTCTGAGAAGACCAGTTGATACCAGGAAGGTCCCAATGTTTCTGAAACAAATGTTAATAATACTTCCTTACACTTGCACTTGTATGCTTAATGTAGATTGCGCATAGCGGCTAAGATATGGAAAGTGCCATGTGCAGACACAGTGGCATATAATTTAGCCAAAAAGGAATAAAGCTCTATTATTTGTGCAGTGTGGAGCTAGAGGACTTTCTGTTCCAGGCAAAGGAAGGCAAATGCTGCACAGCCTCACTCATGTGCAGAAGCTAGAATGTTGGTCGGAGAACCTGAGAGGAGACTAGTGCTGAAGGAGCCTGGGAAAGGTGTGGGAGACACAGCAAGGGTGCCCAAAGCTGCTCATAGATGCAGGATACAGTCAGGTGGGAGGGGTAACCACAGTGGGCGAAAATGGTTGACAGTAATTAACTAAAGAGCGAAATACATCAGAGGTTACAGGTATGCCAATCACCCCTTCTGGTCATTGCACATTATATATGAGTATTGATATATCACATTGAACCCCATAAACATGTACAATTACTGTGTCAATTAAAAATAAAAACATATCTGGAAATATCAACTCTAACTTTTCCTGCACAGTTGGTAGGCGAGATGAGTGCACGAGGTGCTTTTTCCCTCTTCTCTGGCAAATGCATATTTTCCCCCTCAAATTGTAACACGGAATTATACCTCTTTGTGTCTATCGTTTTTATAATTTATTTTTATTTTATATTCATTGGTATTTTGCCTGCATGTGTGTCTCTGTGAGGGTGTCAGACCTGCCCTGTGGGTGCTGGGAATTGAACCCAGGTCCTCTGAAAGAGCAGTTAGTACTCTTAACTGCTGAGCCATCTCTCTAAGCCCTCCCTCATTTTTTTTTTTGCTTATTTTGTTTGTTTGTAGACCAGGCTGACTGTGAACTCAGAGATCTGCTTGCCTCTACTTTCTGAGTGCTGGGATTATAGGTGTGTGTCACCATTGCTTGGCACTTCTGTGTATATATCTGGTGTGACAATATACCTGGTATATAGTCTTAATTTTTTTCTGTGTGTGGATAAATGGATAGGTACACACACATACATATATGCACACAAACCCCGTTATACATACATACACTAACAATAAAATAATAAAAACTTACAAGAATAGCAAAGAGATCTTGTCCAAATAAAAGACTAACTGCCTATAAAATTTCCTTTCAGACAGTGAAGTCATAGCTAGAAATTGGCAGTAAGACCATCTGAAACTACTAAAAATCATTTTTGCAATGGAGAGAGAGAGAGAGAGAGAGAGAGAGAGAGAGAGAGAGAGAGAGAGGAGAAAGCGAGAGATCCAAAACCTTCCACAGCTGAGTTATTTTGCCTTTTATAAAACAACTTCACATCTGGACTGATAACTTGAATTCCACCCAGTGCCATTTAAACAGCCCAAGTTATAAACCTCTTAAACTTGGGGTTTATAATAGAAACACTGACAGACCCTTAACTATAGTGCCTCATAGTAATGAAAGCACAACTATTTCATTACAGCAGTGTCTGGCGAGGCTGCTATAATTAAGAGTCTGTCAGCGTTTCCATTATAAACCCAAATTTTAAGAGGTTTTTAACTCACATTGTTTTAAATCACACTGGGCTGAAACTTGCTGTAAGAAATGTCAGGCCAGATGTGTGTGTGTGTGTGTGTGTGTGTGTGTGTGTGTGTGTGTGTGGTGTGCCTGTGTGTGTTGCTTTTCCTTTTGTTTACAAAAGGGAAAGAAGAACAGCGGAAGAAGAAAGGAAGCAAATAGGTGAAAGCTGTTTTAAAGTTTGGTTGTGAAAAACACATTGACAAAATAGTTTCCTTTTTAGCAGGACAAGATTTGCCGGGAGAGGGTAGAGAACAGAGTCCAGCATCTTTGCTTGCCTTTTTTTTTTTTCCTGAAGTAGATTGGTATTTATCCAAAAAAGCATTGTTAAAGGAAAAATGTATCATTTGATCCCGGGTTCTTGAAAGTGGCCAGTTTGGAAGATTGTTACAATGTAAGCTGCTGGAGCAATATACATATTACGTTACATTGTTAACTGTTACATTGTCAGCTGCTAGATATTTGGGGTGATCTTTTGAGCTGTCCCTGGTAGGAATGACTTTAAGGCTTAAAAGAACTCTCACTGTAGAACTGCCTCACCAAAACCTTATTGGTTTCTGGGGGAAATTAATACAGTTTGGGTGGTTAGGAATTGGTTTCATGGGTATATGGTAAGAGGATTTGCAGTTGGTTAGTTCATTGACTCAAAGGCTGTTAATTGAGCATTTACTGTGTCCTGAGTGTTGTAGCAGGAATCCCTAATAGACTACAGTCACTGGACATACAGCCTTGTACCTATGTGTCTTTTATGCAAAAGCTGGGATGTTAAATTAAGACCTTCTCTCAGCAATGTTCTAACAAGAACTTCTTGTCTACTGAGATGAGTCCCTTAACTCTGACTATTGCTCCTCTTTCTCATGCATGGTTGACTCAACACACAGCAGCCTGGTCCAGGGCCAGACCCATCCTTTCCTTTTCTCTTAGATAGGATATAGGAAGCAACCTGCTAGCCCCTTAGAAATCCAGGCAGCCACTGGAGAAAGACGTCAGACTGATGGATCTCTCAGGATGAGGGAAGCTGTGCCTTCCAAGCCCACCCCAGAGGAAGAGTTAAACCTTTGAGGACGGGGCAGCCAGCGCTGTCTACTCTTGGGAGCCTCCTTAGGTTCAGGCATCAGGTCAGTTAGGCAGCAGGGGCAAAGACTCTCCCTCACTCCTCTACTCAAACACAGCCTAGGCTCCTTCAAATGCATTGTCTAACAAACAGCACTCCATAGCCCCAGAGTTAAAACCTATGCTGAGTGCAGGGTCCGAGCTGAAAGATGACTGCCCATTCTCTATTTTCTGCTCTATCAATTAGACAACAACAACAACAAAAAAAATAGATAAATAAAAATAAAAAGAAGGAAAAAGGATGAAGTAAAAAGCAAGATGGGATGGATTGCATTTTTAATCATTCATTTATTTATTTTTGTCTATAAAAGTGTTTCACCCTAAAGGCAGACAGTGAATATTTTAATCTTGTAGTTTCCATTGAGACAGACTTTTTAACTCTTGGTTCTCCAGTTCGCAGTGAGTCCCCGGTGTCAGGGACGCTCACAGAGGGCTGGGGCTATAGGAAGCCTCCCTCTCGGGGCTGTTTGTTGACCACATGCACGTTCAGAGCCCTGAAGCTAAAAGCACTTTACACCATAAAATAAAAGCACTGTCTTTTTTTCTAAAAGGTTACGTCTGGAGGCCACGCGGCTCATACTTCATACCGAAAACTACTGAAAGGACCATGAAACCCTCTGTGATTTACACCCTCTCTCTGCATTAGGGTATAGATCTACTCGACTCTAAAAATACGGTGGGTTCCTAACCGACGTGAATATATGTGCATTATTTCAGAAAGTCTGTTAGAAAACTTGTCAACACATTATAAAGCATAAACCAGGACTTGGCTATTAAGTACGGAGATCAGAGGCAGAATATATACTGCAGGAAGTATGGGGAGGCTCCTCCGCCGGCAAGATAAAAGGGGGTGGGGAGGGAAAAGGAGGGGTCGTCTGCTGGCCTAGGTTTACGCACTGTCGTCACTACAGATTTGGGAAGGAGCCCACCGAGGTCTCTCAAACCAAACAGCAAGGGTTCCACAACCCCAACGAAGTTAACTGAACGGCTAGAAAATAATTCTATCGTTGTCATAATTTACTACTTTCTAAAAGCCACTTCTGGAAAGGTAAATATACTTATTGTGTACCCGAGTGTGCACATTTAAAGTGACCTTTCACCCCGCTCTACAACACCACCTGCATCATTAATCAATACTTATGTAATATTTTCAAATCTCTTAGAACGCCACGTTTTTACTTCTTTAAACACTCACATACACTGCCCCTCCCCCACCTTCGGGCGCTGGAGTGAACAATTCAGCAGCCAGGAGGGAGGGGCATCATCGGTACCCGCGAGCACGAGGGACCCGGAGCGGGGCCGGCTAGGACAGATCAAATGCCGACGCAGAGCCCTGGTTTTCTGAGCTGAGTGAAATCCGGTCGGGGGGCGGGGCGGGAGCGGATGGCAGGTCCCATTTCACCCTGGGCATTTTATGATGGAGAAATTAAATATATGTTAATCGTGGAAGCGTTGCCGCTTTACCTCTGCCCTGGCACCCAGGGCAAGCAGCTGCAACTGGCTTTTTAAATGTAGGTTTTCAGATGTGGCTTCTGAAGGAACCCCCTGGAATCTGAAGCAAGTGCAATAACATAGCAGATCTACTTGTAACTAAGTGCTTAATTTCCTATGTTTTTTTTAAAAAGAAAATCAATAAAATGCTGCCAGTTATTTATTGGAAATAACCACAGATAGCGGCCCTGATAGGGTGCTGGTTTTAGAGAGCACACGATTGTGTAATGAATTGTAATTCAGAAGACTGTTAAATGTGAACCACAGAACCTTTCAGAGGTAATAAAGTCATTACTTTTTACACTACAGCCAAGCCCGAAAAGCTTTATACACACCATTACATATAAATCACACATATACAGTATATATTTCTACAGCACAATTTGTCCATGTATCTGTCTTCTTTCTGTATGGACTTTTATGGATGAAAACAAGATTCAAATCTGCCCGGTTGGTCTTGAACGGAGCCTGGCTCACTATTGTTACTTACAGGGGCATTTATTTATTTATTTATTTTCCCGAGGCCTCCAGGTTGAACTTTCTTTCACTCTCAGCCTATCTACCCTCCAGAGGTCCACCTCTGAGTCCTGCCTCCCCTGGCACCCCCCGCAGTGGCATTCTCTTGGTGATTCTAAGGCTGGTTTAACAAGCAAAAAATCGAGGAAGAGGTGCTGGCCAGCTCTGAAGAACTCAGTGAAAAGGGGAAACGGTGTCCTGCAGTTAAAGCAATAAAGTCTTCCTGCTCCTCAAACAGACTGCGAGATCCTCCCCCTCCCCCAGAAAAACCAGCTAGAGGGAAACAACCCTCCCTCCCCACCCCAGTCTAAGCCACAGTTTTTCTAACGTCGGGCATCAAAACCTGTGTTTCTTCCTCTGAGGGGCCCGAAGCTTCGCCGAATCAGGCAAGCCATTTTCTAATAGGTTTGAAAGTTTCCTAAGACACAGGAATAAACAGCCACAAGCCTGTGCGGCTGGGAGGTGGGCGAGCGCATGCAAGCCCAGGGCCCTGCCTTAAAACAATACAATCCCCCGCCGGGTGGGTGAATTTACGGAAACGACACCTCTCGGAGGAGGGGTGCAGGGACGCTGGGTGCAGCCGCTGGAGGAGAGCGGAGGAAGGCTCCTGGCTCTGCAGAGACTCACAGATGTCCACCTGCAGCTTGGGTCTCCACCCTGCGCCCTCCGCGCCTCCCGGGAACTCTGTCCATCCCCCGCCCCCGCCCGGGCGCAGCTAGATTTGGACTCAGAGAGCGATCTCCCTGGCTGCGTCGGCGGCGGCGGCGGCGACTGAGGCGGCTGCAGGGTGGTGCAGGCAGGCTGGGAGGCTGGGAGGCGGGAGACGCCAGGGGACTTTGCAGCACGTTTCTGAATAAACTTTCCAATCGCAGGGGGTGCTGTTGCTGTACATTTTACGTAAAACTGAAAGTATCCCACGCCAGAGTGAAGCCCGCTTTTTGACAGCAGCAGCGCGCGCGCGTGTGTGCATTAAAGAGACAGGGGTTTATTTCCAACAGGTCTTTCCTAATTTCCAGGGGAGGGCTGCAGAGAGGACAGAGGGGGCTTTGGGTTCTCGGGTGTGCGCGGTGGCTGCTGGCTCCTGGGCAGCACGGCCGTGACCCGAGGGCCTCACCACCGTGGCCTCCCGACTGCTCCTGGTAGCCAGTTTCATTCCTTTCCCCATTTTCTCTTTCCTCAAGTAACAGCTAAGGAACAATTGTGTTCTGTTCGTAAGAAACATTTTTCTTCCCTTTGCTCAGTGCTTTTACATTTGCCCCGGTGTGGGAGGGGGTGTGTCCCTCCTTGGAATCAGGCTCGAGGACCTCCCGCAGCGCCGGGAGCAGGTTCCCAGAGATCGGGAATCTTGGAGCTACCCGTGCTTTGTCCTCGGACCGGCGACTGCTCAGAGGTGGACGCCTGGGTGCCTCGAGCCCCGGCCCCGGGTGCTCCCCTCTGGGGACTGAACGCACCCGGAATCGGTCTTTGTATCTCGGCCTCTCTTTCTGCGACCCTTGGGGTCTCAGGGCTTCTGTGTGTGGCTTTCAGACCCGATCTCTAGTTGGGTCGCTCAAATCCCAAGTCCCTGACTTGGCCTTGGGGGCGCGCTCTCGGCCCTTGAGCCCAGGCCTGCGCCGCCGGCCTCTCCCCAACCCCCTCTCTCCAGGCAGCTTCTGCTCCCCCAGGCCCCGGAGCTGGCCTTCCGGACCTCCGACCCTCCAAACTTGGGCTAGATTTCGCTCTCCCGCGCGCTCCCTCCCGCCTCCCCTCGCCCGCTGCCGAGCTCTAACTTGGAGGCTCAGCTCTCAACTTCGGGTGATTTTTTTTCTTTCCTAGCTTTCCTTAGGCAAAGTTTCCCCAACGCTGCCGCGGGCTCGGGGCTTGCACTCCGGCCCTCTGTGTCCGCTGGTGGGGAGGGGAAGTGGGTGTGCGCAAGGAGGAGGGTGTCCGGGACCCACTCTACCTGGTTTCCCTCCGCCCGCGCCTCCCCGGCTCTGGGTTGCAGCGTCCTGGAGCACTCTTGGCTCCCCCCACCACAATAATTTTTTTATTTTAGGGTCGGTGAGTGTGTGTGTGTGGAGGGGGAAGTGGAGCAGGGCGCAAGTCTTGCTCCCCCCCC
>JAQHUG010000106.1:5569715-5760278 GCA_028555095.1 Dicrostonyx torquatus | reverse complement strand
AAAAAAAAAGCCATGACGGCTCTCCCACAATTCATCTTCCCTGCGCCATCTTTGTATTATTTCTAATTTATTTTGGATGTCAAAAGGCACTGATGAAGATATTTTCTCTGGAGTCTCCTTCTTTCTAACCCGGCTCTCCCGATGTGAACCGAGCCGTCGTCCGCACGCCGCCGCCGCCGCCGCCGCCCGCCCCGCAGCCCACCATGTCTCGCCGCAAGCAAGGCAAACCCCAGCACTTAAGCAAACGGGAATTCTCGCGTAAGTAACCCAATAATAGTAATAATAATTATTAATCACGAGGGCGCGCAGGACGCTAAGTAAGAGTGAGGTTGAGAGAGGGGTGTGTGCATGCATTAAAAAAATTCAGGTGAAAAAACCTTCGTTAGTCGGGGGTAAAAAGAGATTAAAGGGGAAAAAGCCCCACATCCCCTCTCGAACGAGAACCGTGTGTGCACTTTAGAGACTGCACGCACCTTTAAATTTTATTAAAAAAATTGACTCCTCCTCTTTCCTTCTCTCCGCCGCTTTATTTCTTCTTTCAAAAAGGAATGCAATGATTTCTATCCCAGTTTTGCAAAAATAATGAACAATGCTAAGGATGCGAACAACTCACATGCAAACCTGGGGGTGGGAGCTGGAAGGAAAGGGGGGCTGCTTCCACTTCACTATAGGAAAATGGAGTGCGGAGGGAGGGCGTCAAGTCTAAAAAACAATTCCTGGGGAGAAAAGAGGTGAGACTGGCCTTAGGACACCAATGTGTGCACGGTCAAGTGTGCAGTGGGAGGAAAGTAGTCACCCCCACAATTATACGAAAGTGGGACTGTAGAAGGGGGCCCCCCGGCGCTTCTCAGGCAGCCTAGTCCGAAGAGTGGGGCTGCAGAGCCTGGGAGAGCCGGGTGACCGGGAAGGACCGGAGTCGCGCCCGGCGCTGCCGTCTTTTGTTCCGGCCGGAGGTGGGTGTTTGTCCCGCCGCCTTTTGTGCGGGCTCCTCGCGCTTGCCCTCCTGCGCCGCCACCGCCGCCGAAGGGCAGGAGCAAGAGCCTAGTGAGGAGGCGGCCGGGGGCACGCGGTAGAGGGAGGGAGGGCGCACTAGCCGCCGCCGGCGGGTTGCCGTTGCCCGCCCCTCCTGGCTGAGCCCTGGAGGAGGCGAGGCGAAGACGCGTTAAAAAAAAAAAATTAAGTAACGCAAAAGAATGTACAATTCTTGTCCCCCCAAAAGAAACCAAATGTTCCGCCAGTTGTATTTTTTATCGCTTTCCTGGGATTCGTCCACACACCCCCACATCTTCAGAAATTCCACAATCTTTAATAGAGAAAAAAGAAAAAAAAATAGAAAAAAAATCCCTAACACCCCTTCCCCAAAACCCCATCAAGTTGCAAACTTAGAGCGCCAGCGGCGTGGAGAGGGAGCGAGGAACTCCCTCCTCTTACTATTTTTTGGAAGATTTTCAAAAAAAGTGGAAGTGGATTTTGATTGGGAAAAATCTCGTGTCTGAATGTTTACAAGCACCGCGTGTGCGGGAGCCTCCTGCCAACAAACAGACAGAGGACCGAGCGCGCCGCGGCAGCCCCGGAGCAGGCGGCCGCAGCGGCTGGGCCTCGCCCGACCTCGCCGCGCCCCAGTCTGGAGTCGGGATCGCCCACCCGGCGCTCGCCGCCCACCCGCCAGGCACCGCGGCAGGCCACGCTGCGACTCCGCCAGCCCGGCCTGCGCTCCAGTCCGCCCCTAGCACAATGCCCAGCTCTCACTCCGACCTCCCAGACAGCGAAAGCTGCTGGGTGAAACTCGGTTTTGCAAAACATTTTTATTTTGCAAAGCAACTGTAATGGCGAGTTCTGATAGTCCCCTCCACTCCACCCGAGGTACTCTTAAATTCCTCTTGTTCTTAACTCTAGACGGCTGGGAGGTTACCACGTGCTTTCCCTGCCCCCCTCCCAATCTAGCCAGTAGTCTTTTGGACCAAAGCAGTTGCCTGGCTAGGTTGAGAAGGGGGGCGGGGCAGGAAAGAAATGTGTTGAGTATGCATTTTGGGGGTGCAGGGTCCCCGAAATCAGCGAGACCCACCTTTGGATTCTTGCCCTATACCCTAGGCCTGTCTTGCTCCGGGGTTTCTGTGAGCTTATGTAAGAGTGCTAGCGGCGGTGGTGATTATCTCCGTCTGAAGGTGTGCTTAGAGAGGCGGGTGGTGGGCACTTAGGAAAGTTTGAGTCCTGTAAGAAAAGGCATGGAGCGGTCCCCCCCCCCATCAAATCCTCTTTTCATTTATGACTCTTAATTTTTGACCAAAGCTTGAAGGACCCCCTCCCATGTTCTTTTGCATTTGTTGAGGGAGGGGTGCTCATTGGGAATTGCTTTTTTCCCCCCTCTGGGCCCAGGAACTTGTCACACACTTCGGAAGCTCCCCCGCCCTGGCACGTTGCGGGGCCCTCCCTCTCCCCACCCCCGCGCATCTCTCCCTCGCCGCTCTCCCCCGCCCCCACTCCCACCGGCCGCGCCGGATACAGAGCAGACGCGGCGCGCGACGGTGTGAAGTTACAGCCCGGCCAGGTACCGGCGGGAAGGAAGGGCAGTGTTCGCAGGACTCGGGAAAGCCGGGACTTTGGGACATTCGGAAGGATGCTATGGGGGCGCAAGGGACAGTCTGGGAGGCGCAGTCCGAACTGCTCAGTACTTACTCTCCTCCCACTTGGGTCCCTTGTGGGACTCTCCAGACTGGGAGGGTTAATCTCTGCTGTCCCGGGGATGGACACTGGACTAGGAGGCCAGTTGAAGGGGTTTGGGCAGGGATCACATTTTTGATTTTCTGGGTGCTCAGAGGGCAGGAACCTCCCGGGTCCTGTGACACCCCCACCCCCCCTCCCCGTCCTCAGATACGTGGACTGAATGAGCCATTTGGTCGCTAGGAGGCAGAGCAAGATCAAGAAAAGCTCCGCGAACTTGAACCTGTACCAGAGCCTCCCCCCCCCACCTCACCCCCTGCCCGGCGTTTCTCGGCGGGGGAGGGACGAGCGTTGGGAGAGTGGGGGTGGGGGGCAACTAACGGTTAGGCAGAATTCCCTTTCTCCACCCCCCATTACCCTTTAGGTCTTTGTTCTTCATTTTGACTTTTAAAAAAATGCATTTGGCTAGGGGAGTGGAGAAGCGCCGGGGCGCGCAGCCGACACCCCCACGTGCAAGGAGACCCGGCAACTCCACACTTCAGGGTCCTTTCAGGGAAGGCATTTTTGGTATCGAGGAAAGGGGAGAGCGGTCTCGAGCTTAGAGGCCTGACTGAAAGCAGGGATATGGCAAGTTTGCCCTTGGCCTCTAGGTTCACTTTTTCCACCCCCAGCCTCGCTCAGAGCGCAGGTTTCGGCGTCCACCGCAGGCTTACCGGACGGCTTGGCAACCCGTCGCTCCCCCTCCCCGCCTCCTGCAGCTCTCGCCTGGAAGCCTGAAATCACAACAATAGTAATAGTTATCATCATAATGATGCGGGCTAGCAGCGTCATTAATAATGAATAACCGCGGTCGCCGCCTGGCGCGCACACGGTGCCCGGAATTACGGGCGAAACACATTTGCACAGATCTTCCAAAGTAAAAGTGTTAGCCTGTGCACACGGAATGAATTTCAGGACCCGCGCTCGGGGTGTGCGCTATGAAGCCAAGACTTGATCAGGTTTTCCAGCTCAGTTCTCCAAACCTTACTTCCTTTTCACCAACTAGTGGGTTCAGGGAACCGGCGCTCGGCGGTAGCTCGGCTGGATGGGCGTGGAGGCAGCAGCCGAGTCGAGTCCCCGGGCCACCCGTCGCCTCCAAGCTGGGACTGCAGGTCGCTGCTGCACGTGTTCGCTGTGCGCGCGGCCTGAGCCTGCAGCCAGGAAGAAGGCTGCTCGCTTTGTGCCGGGGAACCCGGGCGCCCAACTTCACTTTCTAAGCGGCCTACTCCCGCAGGGCCCCGGCCCCCGGCCTGTAGCCCTTGGCTTTGCTTTTGTTTCTTTGCTTTGCCTCTCTAATTTTTCAGCCTCGGTTTGCTTTATCGTGTTAAGAAAATCCACTTGGAAAGCAAACTTGAAGACACAGCTCCCATTTCCCCCTCCCCCTTCCCCAGCAGTCCTGATTTCCTAGCCTTCTCTCAACATTTCTTATAAGGATTTTGACCCCTTCTTTTAATGTTTGCAACGGGGCTGGGGGAAGGAGAGAAGAAATAAATACAAATATATAAATATATCTCGATCTACTGTCGCTGGGAGACTGAGACCGTCCAGTCTATCTTGTAGAAAGCAGAAGCATTTCATTTTGTCTTCCTCCCCTTGTAGAGAGAATTCGCGGCTAATTATTGTGATTATTTGTCCACTCCCTTCCACTTCAATCGAGGACTCCCCGCTTTGTACCGAGTTAGGCCCGAGCTTAGGGTGGTATTGTAGGAGAGAATTAGGATGGAGTTGAATTGAAGGGAGGGGGTAAAATGGCTGAGGTTAGGAATGTTTTTAGGGAATGAGGAATTTGCATTAAAATACGGAGAAATTATCTGATGCCCAGAAAGGAAATGTTGATTGCCACTGAGAGAGGGTGGCAGTGCAAATCAGCAGGCTGCAGGAAGAGAATTGTATTTTCATATTTTCTTTGTGCCCCATTTGGTCCGATTTTTTTAAAATGCAGCAGCAATAATAAAAACACGTTTTGATATTTGTCTGAACATTGCTAGCCAAATGTTTTTCAGGGAAACCGATGTTAAATATATTTCATACATTAGGATATAATTCTTGTTAATTAGCAATAATTTACGTTAAGAGCACAGAAAATGTTGAGGTTACAGGTTTTATATCTGCACATTTGATCATCTTGTTATTTTCAAGAACTTTGCCTCCTATAAAATTAATTAGGTGAGATGTGGAGGTGTAATCAGCAACCTGTGAATTACCACTTCATTTCCTGGTTTTGACTGTAAATCAGTTCAGTCACTACGTTTAGAAGACTTTAACCAAGTCTGTTTTGTACCGAATTACCTTTAACTGTTTGATATCTAAGAGACTATCCCCTTTGCCCCTAATACTGTTCCTAGATTCTGAAGTCCTTCAGGTCCCAGGAATAAAAATAACAACAACAACAAAACCCCAAGTGAATCCTGATGATAGGATTTGCAAAAATGTTTTACCTTTAATAGAACATTTTTTTTTCTCCCTGAGCCTTTCAGTCTCTCAACCCCAGAACTTGTAGCTAAACAACAACAGCAAAAAGGGCCACAGTTGCCAGTGTTCATTTAAAATACTTAATTCAAGCAGCAGAGCTCATGGATCAGGGCTTCCCCCTCCTGACTTGGTCAAAATGAAAGCAAATGTAAGAGAAATGACTGAAGACGCAATGCCTTCTCTTCGCCTGCTTTATCTGGAAAGCATACTTGCACATTCTGTATTTGTCTTTTGATCAGGATGTTGGGCAAAGAAACATTTAAGTGCTTGCTTTGCTGTCTTCATTCGTAGGGAGATAACCTTCATATTCTCGCGATGACCTTATGTTAAATTAGGAGGCGCACGGAAGGCGAGCAATGATGACATGTCCTACTTGAGACAGGTGCGGCTTCGGCAGGACTCTCGCAATATTATTTCACCCAGCACATCTGGGAGTTACTCCAGATCTTCCCCCTCAGCATCTAGCCTGGGTAGGGTTGAAATAAATTTAACCTGAGTTCACTGGATTTTTGCACTTTATCAAAATCTGTTCCAATATTCTACACTCAAATTAAAATCTATTTTTTGATTCTCTGTGGCTTTAAGTTCATTAAATGTGAAATTGGCAGCTTGCTAAAGAAGGTCAGACTGATTAACTGTTTAAGACTTGTACGTCGTCTGCTTTGCTTTATTAACTGGCAGCATCTTGGACATGTTTTGTATTTTGTGATTTTTTTTTTACATTTTAGTATTTTAAGATGGTGTAAGCAAGATTTCCCAGCTCCCCCTTTTCCACTCGCAAGGTTAAAAAAATGATAGAAGCTATTCAGATAGATGCTAGAGTTGCAAAGTTTAAAAAAAAAAAGCAGACAGGAAAGAAGGCCACGCATACCTACCTTGTTATAACACTGCCTGGTGAATGTGTGTGCAGAAATATCCCATAACGAAGCGTTTGGAGCCCGTTCAGAAAATTAGTCAACTTTGACTACATTAGGTGAGGCACCCCAACTCAGAGGAAAGGATGCCCAGCCTTCTGACATGTGAGCTTGGGAGTCCACTCTGATTTTTATGTCATGGATGCCACCAAGCACCAACATGTTTAGGATATTCCAGACATTCTTTTCTTTGGATTGGAAAAAAAAAACCCCGACTAATTGGCTTATTTTCTTAAGTACTCAAGACTGTCCCATTTAGTGAATGTGTTTGAGAAGTGCCAGTGAATCTGATATTCCTTTGATTTCGTGGAGTAGCTGAGAATGAGGACAGAAGAATTTGGCGGTGTGAGACTCACTGCCTTGTGATGGCTAGTTAGGTGGATGAAGTCAGTTCCTTAGGGCTGCAGTGTGAGTGTGACACAGCCCTGTGTGGCGCAGCAGCCTTCTCTGCTGTGAGGCCACGCATGTACAGTTAGTGCACACATTCACAAAGGGTGTGTGGGCTCATTCACCTCTTCTGGTCTTGGGCCTAAGAGTTAACTTACTGTATGGAGGGGAAGCAAATTTGGTTTCCATTCACGTTTTAGATGCAATTGTTATTTAAGTTCTCTGTATGTTGTGTTAACTATTAAGTCACATTCTTCTCAAAACATCTACAGTGTGTGTGTGTGTGTGTGTGTGTGTGTATTTCTCTGGAGTTATTTAAGTCAGAGGGATTTCATTTAGACCGTGATGGCCACCATCACTGATCAGTTAACTTGGTTATTGATACCCTCCACATCACGTGTTGCCTATCACACTTTTTTTTGGGGTGTTCGATGGAGATTGCTGCGAGCTCCTGTTTTAGTGTGGTGAGGTGGGGGTGGGGTTGAGCATGTATGTCCTCCCTTTCCTCTCCACACTGGCTCTCTAAGAATTGTGCTTTTGTTTCTTCAACTACAGCCGAACCTCTTGAAGCCATTCTTACAGATGATGAACCAGACCACGGCCCGTTGGGAGCTCCAGAAGGGGACCATGACCTCCTCACCTGTGGGCAGTGCCAGATGAACTTCCCATTGGGGGACATTCTTATTTTTATCGAGCACAAACGGAAACAATGCAATGGCAGCCTCTGCTTAGAAAAAGCTGTGGATAAACCACCTTCCCCTTCACCAATCGAGATGAAAAAGGCATCCAATCCTGTGGAGGTTGGCATCCAGGTCACACCAGAGGATGACGATTGTCTATCAACGTCATCTAGAGGAATTTGCCCCAAACAGGAACACATAGCAGGTAATTGAGAAGCAAGGAGAAAAGCTGTTTGCATGCTTTCTTTTCGTTTGCAGAGGTGTGTAGGAGCAGGAAGGCATGCTCAAGGGCTGTCTGTATTTCTCCATGTGACTGTCCATGGAAGTCTTGTTAAAATCATCATTCCTGTTGCTTCTGTCCAGACTGCTGGAAATAATTTTTTCCCCACCTTACTGAGTCAGATATAGGTGGGATAGTGCCACACACTTGACATCTTCTGCCTGGTTCTGACAGTACCAAATCTCTCTTCTTCCCTTTGCTTGCCTTTTTATTTTAATGTGTTGGACCTTACTACACCTACCTCAGTTTCCAGTGTCCACTTCTGGCTTGGAGATGTAAATAAAAGGCAAGGTAGCCATATAGGCATTGTGGTTGAGCCAATGGCTTGTCTGAAGGTTTGGAAGGAGTTAACTGAGTTCCAGGGCTAGCCTTGGATCCATACTGGCTGTCAGCCTGTATGGGGCTGTAATTAAACACAGCCCCGTGGTGGGATGACACGGTGACCTTGACTTTAAGATGCCATTTTCGACTGGCCAGGCCAGAGTAGAGAGGGCAGTTGCTGAAGCGCACAGACATGCTTACTCGAAAAGTTTAAGGGCATGTTGGAAATTTCAAAAGGTTGGTTTGACAGGAATGGCTGCTCCCTGCAGCCTGCCTCCTCAGCTCAGTGATAAATGCTTCTCAGTGCTCTCTCTTGTCTCTGATGTGGTTTTGACAGATGTATCTTGATTTTGTTTGTGGTTTACACAACCACATGTCATCCTTACAAATGTCCAGTACCAGCTCCACTGTTTCTTCTCTAGCCTAATGCAAAAATTTTCTTGGGGAAAAAAAATGCATGCACATATTCAATAGCTCTCTCTCTCTCTCTCTCTCTCTCTCTCTCTCTCTCTCTCTCTCTCTCTCTGTTAATTTTACCAAGGAGATAGCTAGGTGTGTGGGTTTCTCAGCAGCTCCAGGGAAATGGAATTAAAAGCTAACAGAGGGACTTTAATTCCCTGCCCTAGTGGTAAACAGCAACACTAGGTAGTGGCTCTTAAAACACTGTTTGCTTTAGCACGTCAGACAAAGCAAAAGCAGATTCTGTGGTGACAGGCCTGCCACATCTGGGAGACAGTCTCTTCT
Organism: Dicrostonyx torquatus; assembly: GCA_028555095.1. Classification (NCBI taxonomy): domain Eukaryota; kingdom Metazoa; phylum Chordata; class Mammalia; order Rodentia; family Cricetidae; genus Dicrostonyx; species Dicrostonyx torquatus. The sequence continues at coordinate 5,751,780 of JAQHUG010000106.1, read as the reverse complement.
GCATTGCCCCCACCCTACAAAAGCAGGCCTGCTCATTTTAGGAAAGGCAGTGTAGATAGTCACAGGCCTTTTTGGAACTTGTCTCTGAAATGGTTGGACCATAGAGCTGAACCATAATGGGTCAGTGATCCGGAGGGGATTAAATGGCATATCACCCTCACCCCTCTACAGTGACCCCTCCCCAAGTCTGGAATATGATCATTCAGATCAAGTGTGGCATTTTAAAATCTTTATTCTTTCTTTTCTTCTTATTCTTCTTCTTCTTTTTTTTAATGCTTTCTGTAATAATACTCAGCTATTTTCCTTCTGGTGAAGTAAGGACTCTACTGCCAGAAAGGCTGCTATGCAGAGTGTTTTTCTAGACGCTACCACATTGAGCTTCTGAGACACGGAGGTTAAGATTTTTATCCCCCCCTCCCGTAGGATGTAGCAATGACCGTTTCCATGTGCTGGCTTGTGACTGGAAGGAAAATGCACAGAAGTGTAAGGCATGATTAATGAAGCAAGAGCAGGCGGAAGGGGATTTGTCGTCTTTGGAGATCCAAAGCCTTGCTAAATCACCAAATATGGAGTAAGGCTTGTGTGATGTAACATCGTATTTACATATCGAGCTGCTCCTTTAAAAGACAAAACACAGCGTCTGTCAGGCAGGAATTAAAACCACACGTATTCCTGAAGGCTTAAGTAGGTTTCTCGGTTGCAGGTTAGCCAGTTGGAAAACCAGGGCCTCTGTAGTTCCAGGACAGATCTGAAGGCCGAGGAGAGCCGTATAAATAGTTAGGGCTTTTCACTTGTGCTGTTGTGACTCTACATGGATGTACCGGGAAAGAAATAGCCCTTAACCCGCTGGTTGCCATAATGATCCTGTGATATCTCAAAAACTAGTGTGATGGCAGAGTCTAAAGAAGCCAAAATGAAAAAAAAGCAAAAAAAGCTGCAAATTTGAGAACTATTTCTAGGGGTAATGGTACATTGTTTCTCTGAAATGGAAAGCTGTCTCAGATACTCATTGAGTATACACATGCAATTCAGGTGAGGGAAACCTTTCATGCAGGAATAATTGCATCATCTTGATTCCTTTCACTGTGCATCCTCACCTATTCTTACCCTGGTACTGGCTGAACAGAAATAGCTTGGTCACATCTCCAAGGAAGATGTCAGTAACCAGAATCATGACTTCTCGTAATTCACAGTAATGAATTAAGGGTTTCCTATAGCGAAATTAACGTTCTACCATTGCACATAAATTCTGATGCTCTGGACCCCAGGTGCCCCTGAAGCGAGGTTCTGGAAAGATGACTTGTACTCCCCACTGGTGCCTCCATACCAAGTCTACCACAACAGTAACCATTCAGTAGCCATTTGAACTGTGTCATAGGAGAGAAGTAGGGGTCTCTGTTGGGGAAGAAATGCACGGATGAATGTCTACAGGAATATGCTTGGCCACTACATGAAAGACAGCCATTTAAGCATGCTGGATAGGAGAGACTTTATGCAATGACATTAGTCAGACTTGCGTTCACTGTGTGCTCTGTGCCATTTTACAGGCAGGAAGCAGGAATGAAATCTCCCTAAGTAAAAGCATAGAATTTGAGGACTTTGAAACAGGGTAAGGTAGAATTCCGAAGGGCAGCAGTAAAACAGCACGCGTGTGGGCTGTGCTCAGGCCTCCCAGAACTAAGTGAGGGTTTTGTTTGTTTGTTTTTGTTTTATTTCAGAGTGTTTTTGCCTGATGACTAGATGGATGTGTGTTCTCATATACCATGCATATATGTTACCTATTTCCATAGACAATGACCAAGCTGCATTTCCGATTTTGTTTAGCCATTCAGAGCCTTATGTGATTATGATCCACAGAGACTATTAGAACAGTCTTCATTTAACTGGCTATTATCAGCTTATATTGTGTGGTCCAGTTCATCAATATGCATGTCAGAAGCCCATCGACAGACAGGAGCAGCCTTTGACTGATGGAGCTTCCTATATATTTTTTGAGTCTTTTATTTTATGATGAGTAAAATATTCATTGAAGATTAGCGAGTACGAAATGGTTTTTCTTTCACAGAAAAAGGCCCCAAACATTATCTCACAGTGTCAGTCTTGAAGTTTTGGCTCATTGCACACGGGAATCTTTAAATTAGGATTAGCCTATCATAAAGTTAGCTTTTAGATGGAATGGGAGAGCAGAAACCTGCTAAGATGCAGGGCAGCCTGCTGCTCCTGATGGAACATTGTTGTTTTCCCCTAGCATCTAGAATACAGGCATTTCCACTGGGGTGCTTGGAACCATCCGCCTAGACAGAGCAACTAGATGGCTAATGATATGCAAGACAGATTCTCTAATGAGCAGGGAAATATTAAAAGCAACTGTATTAGCATGTTACTTACAGGTAAACCAAGTGACACCATTCTGCTTTTCCGAATTTACAGAACTAACTCCCCCTTTCTCTTTGTACCCATGATCATTCTTTTCCTAGGCTAGATTGAACTGGAGGATGTGTTTGTATATTAATTGTAATTGAGACTATAAATGACAGTATTTTCTTATGACTACTTATTTTTTATTTCTCTTTATTTGTATGATTCTGAATAAAAAAATACTGATCTCTGAAGTCAATTTTCAGTGTGGCAGCAAAAAAACCCGGAAAACACCACCATTCAAAGAAACAAGTGTACTGGCAACTGCTTTATTTACTTTCAGAGTCCGCAGAGCAGAGGGTGTTGTTTTGTAACAAATACCTAGCATTTTCACAGGGAGGCCACTACCCACAGACTGATGTTCCTGGGACTCGGAGTACTGTATACAAGCTGTATTTGTAAATAAGACAGGGAAAGGTTGTGGGCTGGCAGCTCGGATGTTTTGTCAAAGTACAATGTCAGAGAAACTCTAAGACACATTGTAAATAGAACTGTCACAGTGATTGCGTGATTGAGCCACAGAAGTGTCCTACAATGGTTGGCATTGTCAGAGGACTTTTGAAAGCTTAATTAAACACAGTGGCCCGCATGGCTGCTAAATTTACTTTGGAGAACCAAAAAAAGAAAAACAAAATCTAAAACGTAGAAGACCCCAAAGATCTCAAAGTTCCTCTGATGTTACCCTCTGGGTGGTACAGAAAAGAGGCACCGTGCGTCTTCCAAGGGCGTCTTTCAGGAATAATAGTTTTGAGAATAGGTTCACGTGATATGGAGAGCATCCTGTGTGTGATGTGGAGATTGTGTTCGTTCTGCTGTCTCCTGCTGTTACAGACAGTTAATGTAAAAATGGCCTTTTATTGGAAACACAAATATGTATTCACTTCAAGAAAAGAAGCAGAGGGGGACAAAGTTCCCCTCCCATGCTCTGTGTTTATTCTGTGAAAACTAAAACAAACCAACAAAAAACCCCAAGTGCTGTAATTTCTCAAATCAACCCATCCTTGTTGTGGGGCAGGTTGTGCACTTTCCTCTTAAGGGATCGGAAGTAGGTTTTGCACACCTTCCTCCCAGGGAATGTGGCATTTAATTGTGGGGCTATCCATGGGTTGGAAAATACAACTGGGCATAGGAAAAGGCCAGGCTGGGTGAGGACAGAAGCCTTCAGTTCAGAGGAGAGGCCAATTGGATGCATATTAATGGCACATTTTGGAGTCTTGGAAAGTCATTAATTTCACACTGTAGCTTCTGTGTTTGGCCAATATGGGAGAGATAAATTGGGGCATATAACAAACTTGGGATACAGATTTTTAATTTTCATGATGTCTTATTGGTGGTACTTAATAAAGGAAAAGAGACAAATATGGTTTTGCATGACTGTCACTGAAGTTTGGCTTCCCATGAGGGAGAACACGAGGTTGAAGAGAGAAGGAAGGCCCCAGAAGATGTCCCTGGGTGGCAGGCTGCCCTACCTTGGTTGGTGTGTTTGCATCCTTGATAACACAAAGCAACCATTTGAGACAGATTTCACTTCAAGCCCCAGTCTGTCTTCACATGTGGTGGTAGTAGCTTCGTTTAGTAAAAAACACACAGCATCAAGCTGGACCCAGGCTGGCACCTTGCCACAATTTCGCGCGAGATTTAATCACCAAGGATCTTTAGTACCTTTCTGCTAGTTCGGATTTCATTTGGGTCATGGCTATGTCAGCAGTGTTGTTACTTCAAAGATAAAATGTATGTTTAAATGTAGGGCCCATTTTTAATATTTCAAATCAAACAGACTTTTATTTTATGTGTCAATTTGGAGGACATAGTAAAGTTTATAAAATATGTGCAGACTATATAATTTAATGGAGAATGACCAGTATTTTTATTTGTAATACAAATAGAAAATTGACCATTGTACCTCTGCTGTGTTCCTTTTGTGGCCCAGGTAAATCAGCACTATTAAACTGCTTTTCCCTTTTACTGCCAGGGTATGGAGCACTGGCCAATATCTGTAAATTTACCTTTGTAATTTGCCATGTAGTTTTTACAACAATGACCTAATTAATTTGAGCACGAACCATATTATTGCTACTGGAGTCATTTTCTGTCACAAACTTAATTTCCAGGAAACGCAACCTGACGAATAAGAATTCTCTAGCTCTCCACATGTGTTCTCTGAGACCAAAGGCAAATTTAAAATAATAAGAATACTAAAATGCCAGCATTATTAAAGCCGGTATGCTTGATGCCAAGCTCCATTTGAAGCCAGTCAACATCAGACTGTATTTCTAATCAGTTTTAGAATGTGACGTATTCCATATTAGGTTCACTGGAATCTGGCTCCCTGCTTTTTACTGGCCAGCTGCACACTCCCTATGCATTTTAAAACATTTCAGCAAAGGATTTTGCTGTTCTTAGCAGGGTTAGTAACTTGGGGTCTATTTCTGAGCTCATTCGTCATTCTGCGATGGCATTGAGTTAGGTTGGCAAGGGAAGGATTTGAGGCATGGGGGGGGTGGCGAGGTCACTTCTGATCCCAGCAGGGAATAGGTGAGCTTCATTTGCCTTTACAATAGGCGCACAGTTACTGCACCTTGGAGGGGCTCTCAGGTGCCGCTCAGATGGGCGCATGTAAATGCCCTGTCAGATGTGGAGTCGGAATATTAATGCTTCTTCCAGCACTGCACCGTAATAAAGCTGTACACAGCAAGCTTAATATGCAGCTAGTCTGGGGATTGTATAAACTTAGATACCCAGTGCGAGCGACAGCAATGGAAGGATGCTCGCAATGCCACAGTTCCCATCTTGTTCTCCTTTGATCTGGAGCAGAATGGAAACATCATCCGCTCCTCCTCTCAGACTTGTCTCCCCAACTTGACCACCCCCCAATCCACCACCAGTTAGCCAGTTAGTTGGTTTAATTTTTTTTTTTAGTTTTTATTTTTGCATGTGTTGTTATGGAGAACTGCGAGATAATTTGTTTCATATGGTTAATTACAGGCGTTTGAATATTTAACATTTTAAATAGCCACAGTTCCAGCTTTTACTGTTAAAAGTATGTGATTTGAACAAAGGGATTACAGTGTAAATATTTGTGGTGATTTGCAACACCCTTTCCCCCCATTAAACACACACACACACACACACACACACACACACGCGCGCGCGTGTGCCCCCGCCCCCACACTGTCGATTTCAGGACTCTGTGCCTTTATTTATACTTCTCTCAATTGGAGCTCTATTAAAATATTTTTTCATTATATTTTTGAGTCTGCTATTGCTTGAGGTTTTATAGAGAATTTTTATAATGTGTTCGTTTAACAGAATCAACAGCTGTCAGAACCAGTTGTGGTAAATCCACCAAACATACAAAGAAAAATACACACGTTTCCTGAAACAAAACACTTGGAAAAATAAACGGGCAGAACAGGCGAATTAGAAGTTTGTCGACAGGGAGCTGAGGTGGCTCATCTCTGAGTCGCCCCAGAGACCCAGCGGTCTGATGCAACACTGCTGAAGGGTTACTTGAACAGGTTGTTCCTCTAAGGCACTATGCTGTGTGCCACTCACGCGCACCAGAGGTGGGCTGGGCCTTCCATGGCTTCCCCTGGTCCTCCCTCCTTCCCTCTTTTTGATCCACCTAGATAGAAAGTACCAAGTTCTTAGACTGCTAAACAACAGATTATACTCACCTAGAGGTGAGATGGTCGGGTGGAGACTTGTGTAAAGGAGGTGAGAAAGAGGCACGCTGCACACCTTTTTCTGGGCAGGGTTGGCAGTGTGTTGTTCAGAACCAAATGGGTCTCCGCCAGGCAATTCCCGGTGGGGCCCTGGAGCAGGTATGTTGACAAACGGGATACCTGGGGACCTCTGGCCACTCACAGTGAGTTTTTGTTTGTGTTCTTACTGTTGTTAACATTAGTGAAGAACAATTACAATTTGATCATGCTTTCAGAGAGAGGTATATCCACCAATTGAAAGCTCCCATGAACATCAGGAACGGACTGTCTGATGCCGGAGAGCATCTGAGGAGCTTCCCAAACAGCCACAGGTGCTGCTGCACCCCACCCCTTCTTCCGTTTTCTTCCTGAACTTTCTAAAACTCACAGGGACGTCGCCCACTAAGCACAGGGCACTGACTTTTACATTCCTTAGTTGTTCATTTTCTTGATAAGTAATGATGCGTTCAAGAATGCTGAAGAAAAAAAAATCGCATCTGTTAAATTTTTCGGGAAATAAGATTCTTAACCTAGGGGGAGCACAGTGCTTGGCTTGCTGAATCTGACTTTTTATGTTCCAAAGACAGGACATCTCACTGGACAAAAGAATGTAGCATCCCCATATCCTGACTGTAGGTATATCATGATTTCATGGCCTGCTTACATTTAAGGGACCAACCATAATGAGCCATTTTCCCGCCTGTTTTAACTCCTGCCCCAGCCAGAACTCCTTTGTGTTTACAGTTAAAACAATGCATTAACCATTGTTAAAATTTCAGTCTCAGGAGTTTCTCCTACTTCATCCGCCTTAAGATTTTTTTTTAAAAAAATTATTCTTTTACATTTAAAACTAAGCACTAACTACTGAAGAATGATTTTAAGGCTGAAAAATTTTAATAATAAATCGTAACCTTCTCATGTTATGTTTTTGTTATGTTAAGGGGAAAAAAATCAATAAGGAAAAATTTAATTCTGATAAAGATACTCTTGGATCTTTGAAAACAACTGCTGTCCTTTTAACTAAAACATTTGAGCAGCTTCAAAGACCATGTATTTCTTCTGATCTCAGAGCTGTGTGACTGGTAGCAAGCAGGAAAAAAAAACCCGCCTTATTCTACATACAAGTGGATTGCTTAACAAGTCAGCACAGACACGTACTTGTTTGTACAATAGAGATAAAAATTCCTGTATAAAAATAATTCAACTGCTGACAGCAGGCATTGTCGTTGGTCCTGTCTTTTGTGCTTGTCCCAGCTCTGGGCCCTCCTCCCCTGCTATCTGCTTGGGGCAGCCTGCTGCCTGTAGGCTCCTGACCACAAGTTAATCACTATACATTAAGTGTATAGGTATTGTATTTAAAGAGGACTATTCCAAGTCCTGTATATATTTCAGTCTCCTATGGGAATGGCCAGCAGGGGCATGTTAGGCAAAGGCTCTAATAGGGAAAATGACTCCAAGGCAGTTAGGGGAAATTTGGCCTTCAAGTCCCATTTGCTCTGCAATGTAGCATCAGTCTCTAAACTTTTGTCTCTAATCTAATTCTGATTTACCCTGTCACATCCCATACCAGCACTCCCTCAACTCTGCTCATGTAGAGTAACATTAGTGTCAACCGGAATTGGTCAGGACTGTGGACCTGTGGCCTGTTCAGATGGTTGTGGATGAAGGCTCCATCCAGCCCTGCCTCCCCTCCTTTCTGATGCACGTTACAGTGTGGCTCACATTAAGGCTGGGCCTGCTAATATGGAGCCCGGGAACCAGGATGAGAACATGAGGTTTCCCCCCTTTTTTTACTTCACAATGCAACCACAGTTTTGGTAAGATTGACTATCTCAAACGTCTGAGGTGGTGAAGACTGGCAGAGAGAGCTATTACTGTAGTATTTTTTGACAGTTTAAAGAAGCTCCCCCTCCCCGAGCATAGATCCTCTGGGGGCCAGCACTGGAGCTTCCAGCATGGACATGTGATCCTTCGAAAGCAGCCATTCTCAGTGTGGCTTGTCCACCAGCTGGGGCAGGACTCGAACATACACCTTCGGTGGGGTCTTTGGGGTGCGGGAAGAGCAGTGCCCTGGGAATTCTGCCACTAGGCTTTCTTAAATGTCGGAAGGTTAGTGAAGTGTCAGCATGCAAGGGGAGGCTTCTCCAGACTGGTAATTGGGAAGCATGAAAATCCAAATTCCCACGATACTTCCCACTGACTGGGGTGGGCTGCTGCTGCTGGTGGGTGCACACACAACTTTCTGAATGTCAGCTGATGTCTGCGTGACCCTTTCCTCTTGAATTAAGTGCTGCCTGTGCAGAATGGGGGCAGTCAGGACTACAAATACCAAAGGACAGGATGTTCGCTCCCAGAAGTAAACCAGACAGTGTTCTCTCCCTCCTTTGCCATTTCTCTGCCTTCTTGCTCTCTTCCCTTTGGAAGCAGGAACTTCTAAACGGCATGCCACTCGAAGCCGATGAAAAAGCTGTTTTTTCTACCACAGTGGATGTTTACACAGGAGAGGCAACTTGAGGAGGAAAGGCTTTCTGGGAGGGCGGGGGTGGGGGCGGCGGCGCGTGGTGATCTGTGCTGTTGGAGGACTGTGTAGTGTTGCCTATGAGCAACTCTGGGCTGTTTTTGATAAATTACCATGTTTAGAGATACGTTTGGCTCTTAAGGGCTTAGTTTTATGAACAAAGTCCGGAACGATGTTTGCAGTCTCTGTCTGTCTCTTAGCCCCTTTGGCTTGACTAGAGGCTCCATGTTTAGTTTAAGCTCAGTCTGGAAGATATAACAATTTTGCATTAAAAAAATGAGGAAATCATAGGAAGAAAAACCCTTTGCTTTTTGGATGAATCTTACTGATAATTTGCTAAAGCTCATTTGAATTTTAAGCACTTCTTTAATCTTCAAAGGCTAAATTGCTTTATGAATATGCATGGTGTGGGCAGACTTCAGTTCATTACCTAGTTGTAAATTCTAATGACCATTAGGTCCTTCCAGTAATTGCGAATTGTTTTGCATTTTTGATTGGCCTATTAACATGTACATTCGGTGCACATCAGGCCGGCCTGTCAGCCTGCTGAAGGAGAAAAAAAAGGTGAAAATTGTTTATAACACCAAGATTCTTAGATTTTCAATCTTGCAAAATTGATGATGTAAAAAAATTAAAGCAGTGTTTTTTCTTCTCAAGATTGAAAGTTCACCAAGAGATTTGACATATTTAATTTACATGATGACTTTGCACTCCTTCATTAATGCAATTTGCATATGAAGCTGTTGTTAATCACTTTTGATCATGTTTTGTGTATTAGCTGCCTCAGTGGCTCTCCTCCTCAGATGCCCCAGCAGAAAGGAGCAAAATGATGCATCTTCTCGCCAAGTTTCCTTTAGTGGATTGAGGAATTAGAAGTCTAACCTTGAGGAAATACATACGTTTTATCCCTTTTCTTTTAACGTTAAGTACAGTTTGTGGACGTGTTGGCTGGAAGTTGTTCTCATCTGGGGAGAAGACTGTAAAATGTAAGTGTGTGATTGAGGCACGTCCAGAGACACACACAAGGACAGGCTGAGCGCCTCTGTTCTCCCCAGGCGCAGTTGGGCAGCTCCATTGTTAGTGGTTTCATGGCAGGGAGGCCTGGATGTCTCAGTGCTCTGACATCAGGTTCCCCGTTTGGAAGGAAGAAAGCTACATGGAATGGTGCTTTGGTTCCTTTAAAATAAATTCCTGCACCTCAGCTGTGTCTGGGAACCGGACTAGGATGACTCTTTCATCTTGGAGGTCCACCAAGTCTTCTGATCTGAGCTCCACTGTATCTTCTTCGAGTGGCCAAAGTGAATGGGGCCCTCTAGATGCCCCTGTGCCTCCCTCCAGGTGTATGAGGGACCTGCTTGTGAAAACAAGGTGTTAACTAACGGTTTCCGGTTCTTGAGAGCCTGTGATGTTGGTGTTGGTTTTGCTGGGGAATAGCCTGTGCTGTATTATTGATGCTCGTCTTTGGTTTATGGGTTTGCCACTGGTTAACAAGCAGAATCAGAACACAGACACTGATATTCTGATTACAGGGAATGCTTAATGAGAGAAAAGAAATTGTGATGGAGAATGAACAGTGTATAAGAAGCACAACTATAATTTTAACCTCTGAGGGCTCCAGCCTTGCCCTACTGTGACTTCCAGCCATACCATGCTAAAAGCATGCTTTAGTTCAAAGTTGTTAATATTCAGCTGGGAAACAGGATCCAGAACACAAATAAATTATTAAGTGCATGAACTTTTTAGGCAGTAAGATGAACTGATGGGGTCCATCTGTGAGATGCAGGGGCTTTTTATTTGTGTGTGTCGAACGATTCTGCCCTCTCCGACTTCACAGCCTTTGGTCTCCGGCCAACTGCATGCATAATTGATTCCACACGCACTATCATTTTCTTGATGTAATTGCTTTACTAAGATATGATGAAATCTAATGGATAATTTGCTATTTGAAAATGGGCAAAAAAAATCTTCATATTTTTATGTTGACGTGAGAGGGGACAGGAGAGGGGGTGTCCCAAGTGACCCAGTATTTAAGAAAACAAAACAAAACGGGCAAGGGTAACTTCTACACCCACCTTGGGTGTTGTTGCCTGTGGGTAGGAGGCCTTTGTGACATGTGGAAGCCAGTGTGTGAATCTCTCTGCCTCTCTCTCTCTTTCTCTCCCCTTTCTTCTCTCCAGCCCCCTTCATTCCTTCTCTCTGTCTTTCCCCCAAACTTTACAAGAGAGGGATCCTAGCAAGGTAGAGGGTAAACAGTTTGGTCACCGCGGCCTTATTATTCAGTCTATCCAGGAGTTTTGCCATGTCGGTTTATTTAACTTCCTGGAATGTAAATACTGACAGCCCTAGAAGCAGTAAGAAAGATGACAGTATTAGAGTTAAAAAACGTGAGCGTGGAGTAGCTGTGTTCTCCACCCGGCTATAATAACACTTTACGTTGAAACGTAATGGTAAGTCCAACCCGACTGGGGACTTGTGCTTATATGGAGTACAGATTTCCTTCTGCTAGATTGGCATGATCTAGTGTACCCAGGGTGGATTGTTATGTAATGGAGAAACTGCATAAATGTCAGCACACAAATGAGTCTGCAGGAAGTCAGTGAAAAGTATTAGAATTTCTTAAATCACCATTAAATTTTGTTGGTAGGACAATCTCATTAACTCCTTAAAGGCTTTGCATAAACTGCTCCAAAATGTATTTTGAGAGAATTTACAGATGTTGAGACATTGTTTTAATCAAAGCCAGTTCATGCTCTAAATGTACCTTACAGAAACTGTTCTGTTTTCCCAAGTCCTTAAAGGGAGCAGAGGGGTAGAAGGTGTATGAGCAAATCCATCTCACTGTGGCAAACTGATTTCAAGTCAAGTCATAATAATGAACAACACATGATCTGAAATTTGATCAGCAAACACACACTTACGCCAAGGAATTTTTTTTCTCTTTCTCTTTCTTTTTTCTTTCTTCTATTACATACCAGAGTTCTATAAATCAGTAAGCCAGGCAGACAGTAACTATTGTAGGATCAGATTCTAATGTGCAGTGTGAAGCTGCTGTTTTGAAGAAATATTAATACCATCATCACCAAAAAAGACAATTCACAAAAAAAAAGAAAAGAAAAAACCGACCTAACCAAACAAACCCCAAACAAAACCCATAACTAACCCCCCAAAGCATTCTTTTTACAAAACTGGAAATGACAGAATAATTTTACCCGGGGGGTGGGGGTGGGGGAACGGACACCCTACCTTCTGAGTGCAAAACTTTGAACTATTAATAGACCACCAGTGAGATAGGCTGTCTTTGTGCCTTGAAATGCAAAATGAGGGAAATAATTAGCAGGGGAACAAAATTCTCAAAATTTGAAGAACTTGTGTGATTACTGGGGGTGCAGTGAAAGGAAAATGCAAATTCCTTCCTCATCTTAATTAGATTCAATTGTTCCGGGGGTGTGTTGTGTGGGGGATGGGCAGGGCAGGGTGTGCTGGACTGAGGCAGAGGCTGGTGGTGATGTGGGGACAGGTTGCAGGGTTAGTGACAGGGACAAAGGTGGCTTCCAACACTGGTGCAGGGTGGGGTGCCTTGAGCCGATGCCGACGCTGAACCCCAGACTCAAAGTTGACTAAGACCGTTGACTTAAGTTCTGAGGGTTTCATTTGTCTAGTGGGTGTGTGTGGGTGGCCTGAACCGTTAGCTGCGCCTGGCTCAGAAAGGTGAAGCATCTCGGGCTAGCTTTTCTTGGCCACATGTGTGACGTGTCTCTAACCCTGTCTTGGATAGAAGGGCCACCAGCTTCTCATGGTGGCCTCTGCATCCCTCCCCGTCCCCGAATCCAGAGAGTAGCCAAAGCACACTCTTTAGAGTTTAAGGGTGGTGGTTGGTCAGAGTTCTGCCAAAGTGTGTGGAACAAGTTTCGCTGGCTGCACTTCCCCTTTCGTGAAAATAATAAAAGCCCAGGCCAAGGCTTATGAATCTATTTTTGTTTCATTAATATTATTTATTATGCATTTTATTAATATTTTTAGGAGGGACTGTGCTCTCATTTGACCATTTGTAGTTATAATTAATACATTCCGTACTGGTTGTAAAAAGTGTACTTGCATTTAATTGCAAGTCAGGGTAAATTAATGGATATGATTTAAAACAAAACTCACTTAAAATATTCTTGCAGGGGATGAAGGAAGGGGCAGTTCCTGCATTTCATTTGTTCCCTGGGTGACAGTGGAGAGAGTGTGGGTCTAAGGGGATGGGGTGTGTGTAGAGTGGCAGAGGGGGAGGGGCACCCAGGATCTTCCTCCTTTTCTCCAGTTTCTGAGGTTGCCAGGAGGGGCTTAAGCAAGAGTGGTCAAGTCCATCTTAGCCGGAGAAGGTGGGGAAGAAAAGGTTAGTGGCAAGAGTGAGGGAGCACAAAGGGAAAATTGTGCGTTGGGAGCCTGGCCTCCCTGGCGATGGTGTAGCCAGACTGGTTTAGCAGACAGAATGATAGATTGTTTTGTCAAGGGTCCCAGGGTGCGCCCTGAACTTGAAGCACTTTGCTTATTTTGAATAGAAAGGGGAACGCGCAGACATAATCGATGTCTAGTTTTTAGGAGCCCCAAAGAGGTGGGAGAACAGAGAAGACTTGGGGAGGGGCAGGGGAGGCGGGGGAGGGGCAGGGCTGGATTGTGGCTGTCCATTAACAGATGAACTTGGCCGTGGGCCAGGCTTTAGATGAGAGCGTGTCAGGGCCCCAGTGCAGTCAAGCCTTTGCAGTGTTTTCCTCCCCCGTACTCCCCCGCCCCGGTTTTCTTTCTTTCTTTTTTTTTTCCTTTTTTTTTTCTTTTTTAAATACCTGCTGACTGTACATCAAATGTTCTTAGGTCTTTTGGCCAAAGGCAGAAGGCACACACATACACAAACACACACACAGCTTGATTTTTTTTTCTCCCCTCTTAAACCAGTTGAGGCTAGTCTTTTGGCTACATACTGGGGTTCTATCACCTTTCCTGGCTTGCCATTGGGGGGAGAAAAGACTTGTGATAACGCCAGTACCCAGAGGGCCTGGGATCCAAAAGGGTTATGTATTCTGGTGAGGCCAGTGTGTGTAAGCTCCTGGGTGCTGCTGGCTAGGGCGTGCCCAGTGGGCCTGCATCTGCAGGTAGGAAATTGGTGGAAACAATTTTTTTTTTTTTAATGGCTGAAGTCGAACTTGTGGGAAAGCACCTGTGAATTAATCTCTTGGTGGCTGAGAAAGATAATCTCAAGAGAGGCCCAGAACGTGTCCACGCGGGCAGCCCAACACTCCCTACACGGGGCTGATGGCAGACCTGTGTGCTGGGGCTGGTTTTGTTCTGATTATCTTATCTTTTTCGGTCTGTTTCTGTGTTTTTAGCTTATTGTGACATTATGCATTCCACATATGAGTGTTGGAAGCCTGAGTGACCAGCCCAATAACTCTCTGACATTCTTAGCTCTTTTAGTGTGCCATCGTGGCCCTCCCGCCACCAGTCAGGGAGGTAATTGAATTTTCCTGTTATGTGCTGGCAGGAGGCAAGTTCTAGTTCCCACCTGAGCCGCTGCTGGGGCCCCCCCGAGCTGGCCTTGTAGAATTCCAGCTAGGGAACACCAGGGCTTCCAAGTGGTTTGAGGACCTGTCTGAAATGCTGACCACACATTGTTTTTGTCCCCATCATCTTGCAAAGACATAATTTAAAATATCCCTATAAAATGAGATGAAACCATATTTCTATGCCCAGCCTCACAGGGAGATGAAATAAAAGGAAATCTCCTTATTTAGTAGTACATAGAAATTGGGAAAATTTGGAGGCCTGTGGGTTCATTCAGTAGCTGTCCACAAAACTCAGTCTTAGAGGTAGTCTGATTCTCTTCCACCAGGATGTCTTTGTAACTGAATTGGTAAGAAAGAGAAGCAGGATCAGAAGGGGAAATGGCCCTTAAAAATGTGTTTCATCTTCTCTCTTTTCTGCTTTAGCATCCAAACGCATAAAACACGGTGAAGGGAGGTTGTAGAGACTTGTGTGACCCTACTTGTATGACCTTGAGCAGATTTTGTCTCTTCAGGCCTCGGTTTCCCCAACTATAAAGTGAGGGAAACTGTAGGACCCACTTCCTGGTGGGGTGACTATCCAGCGAGGATGGATAGAGTCATTGGACTTAGTGTACAACACTTAAGAAGGCCAGTTACTGTTATGACCATGATTCATGGTTAGAACTGGGGTCTCGGTGTGGTTCTTCGGGTGTGAGATGAGGAGGTGTGGGGTCAGGGGAACAGGCCAGCGGATTCCTTCTGATGTGAGCCTGTGGAGAGGGATCCCCAGGTCTGGAGAGGTCGATAGTCACTTTGGATCTGATGAGACGGGGCATCAGAAATGCTCCCACAGTGTGTGGGACCTTGCTCTGGTCAGAGACACCTGTTGCCTTATGAGGAGTAGGTTCCTGGGCGTGTGATGGCTGTAAGGAGTCATGCCTGGGTCACCTTCCTGCTGGGTCACCTTCCTGCTTCACCACCAACTGGGGGCTGGAGAGTTTGCCAGGCCATTTAACCTCTCTGTGAAAAGACAGCAACCTAAAGTTCTTATCTCCTCCGCTCCCTAAGACAGGTAAGAGAGAACTCACACAAATCCCACGCTCTGCAGGACACACTTGAGAGTGACTTGTCTCTCTGTCTGATGCGCTGCTGCTCCAGCTATAGCCACGCCCCTCCCAAGAAGTGCTCCTATTGGTGCCATTAGTTCTGGGAGATCCAGCAAGGGTTGGGCAGCTTCCTTGATGATCCATAACTACTTCAGAGACTGTCCTTCCATGGAGAGCTGTGCCACCTGAGACAGCTTCCTGCAGTCAGACTGACCCCTGCAGGGCAGGGAGCTATGGTTGGCTCCCCTGTGGCTTCTGGGGGTCAGGTTTTTCCAGTTTTCTGGAAAAGGGAAGAATGTTGCTGTCTAGTCTGGGAGGGTGTCCTAGGCGTGCTGGAGGGCTGTCTAGGAGTGGAACCTGCTTCACATCTATCCAGAAGAGCTAGACATTTGGTGATGGTCTTGTGAAGTAGGAGAATTTGCTACCTGGTGTTGTGTGACTTGGTTAGGAAATAGGGATGGGCTGACCACGAGACCAAGCATCTTGAGGGCTGTGAACTCTGGCTTTCGGCAGCTCTGATTGTCTCCTTGCGTTTGTTTCTTTGTCTCCTCTAACAGGTGTGTAGAGTCAGAATTACAGTGTGTGTGTGTGTGTGTGTGTGTGTGTGTGTGTGTGTGTAGATTATGTGTGAGAGAGAGGGAAAGAATGAGTGAGTGGTGGCTATTGGGAGACCAGGTGCTGGAGGCAATAACCTGCTTCAAGGAGGTTTTGTTTCTGGCTGAAGTCTGTCATGGTTAGGCAAGTCAGGAAGGCAGGCAAGAAGATTCAGGGGAAGTTTTGACTGGAAACTAGAGTCAACAAGGCCACCTCTGGCTTCCCCGGAGGCCAATTTTTAGCTTCCCCCCAGCCCTCTTCTGTTTGTTCCACACAAAACTCTGGCACTATTAATATTAGCGTTTGCAGAAGCAAGACCTGAGGTTTCTTGTAGATTACTTGATGTATCCCCAAAGCAGATGGTGTTCTCTTCCCGTCTCCCCTCATCTCCACAGCCACACTTGTTTGGAAGCACCTACTGTGTGGCAAGGCGGCCCAGGGAGGGGAAGGTTGGCAGAAGGGAGTGTTGTCTGGAAAGCTCTGCTCCATCCCAGGTCTGCCACCAAAATGTTGTCTTTGGCTTGTACCCAGGGGATCCTCTGAGTTGATGGGGGCAGTGGAAGTGCCCGCTGAGAGCACTGGTGGGCAAGGAGCCCCACACCTCTGGCTCAGTTCTGTTGGCTGACAGCCCGCGCAGTCTCGGTGGCTTCTGTCAAGGCCACCTGCCTCCTGCCCTCCTCACTTTCTCTCCTGAGTGTCCGTGTGTGGGGGTTCACGAACTCAGTGGGGTTCCATGATTGCCCCAGAAGAGAAGCTCTTGGTTTTGTTTGTTGGAACTTCCTGACTGGAAAACAGAATGATAAAAGGGGCACATTACTTTAGAACATCCCTCTGTCCCCACTACTTTTCCTTTTTATCCTCTTAAGAATCAGGCCAGATCTCTGATGGTGGCCTTTTGTTTCTTTTCCTTTTTCTTTTTCTCCCCCCCCCCCCTTTTGGTTCTGCCTTCCTTAAAGGTAAGCGTGAATTTAATGTCCCAGGAGGCAGGCTGGTGGCCCTTCAAGCCAAGTGCCTGGATGTGGCAAAGCTACAATAAATATTGAATGGTGAGCACAATGGAGATTTAACAGAGCCATGACAGAGGAGACCTCAGAGGGGCCGTGGATGGGCTAGGAGGCGGCTGGATGAACTGGGTACTGTTTCTACTTCAACCTGATTGAAATGTCGACTAAAAATCAATGCTGTTGACTAGTGATAATTTACAGCGCTCCTGGCGCTAAGTAGCTCCCTGCTTAAGAACTCCTTGGCTGTGCAGACGCTAGTGCAGGGTGTCCTGTGTGTCACGATGAGTCAGGAGCATTATAGGTCAGTCCTTTATTTGTCTCATCATGACTTTTACACAGTTGTCATGTAATTTATGGCTGCTTTCACATTGTCAAACATTTTCATTGCATCTTCTTCTTAACACACTCCTGACACAGACACGATACGTTCGAAGGCTTAGTATTGTTTCCTAATCTGAGAGGAGGCCTATAAACCATCAAATTACACTATCTTCGGGCTAATCTAAATGCACTGCAGATTAAAATCAGAGCTCATTTGTCCTCGATGCAAATTATTAAGTTCTAATTATAAATATCCATTTAATTACCCCACACATTTTTGTTTTGAGGAGTGCTGTCTTGGATGGAAGGAGGGTGGTGGGAGGTAATTAATGTCCACGTCCCGAATGGGAAAGGTTGAGCACGTGATGCTTTTGTGTGGCTTATTGTTTGATTAGATGTATAGAGGGTTTGACATGGGTATAACCCAAAGTTGAAATCCTCTGAAAAAGTGGAAATTATAAAAATCTTTTGGAGATGAAAGAGCAAAATATAGCCAACTAGTAGCTGTTTGCTGGAACACATTATGTACAAGTATGGGGTTCTGCCTTTGACCCAGTCACCCGCTTTGGAATGCGATTCCTGTCTAGAATTTGCAGAAGTTACTGGTAAGAGAAACCATGGCTATTCTGTACCTAGAGTACAAAATTCTTGTATAGAAAAAAGGCCATATCCCCTCTTCCTTTCTGTGGCCCTCTGCTAGGAAATAAGTCAGCTCATCATGTGAAGAGACCTCAATTAGGAGAAACTTAAAGTAAGAAGCCAGCCAGATAAAAATCAGCAAAGGTTTTACAGCCAAATATTTGCTTTTCTTTGAAAACAATGGGAAAATTAGCAAGACCTGAGAAGGGGTCATGGTGATCTGAGGTCTTCTGGGTATTGTAGATTTTTCTAGACAGGAAGTGTTAACTTTAATGATATAAAAGACACTGGGGACTGGAGAGAGAGCTCAGTGGTTAAGAGCACTCATGTTCTTGCTGAGAATCCAGCACTCATATTCACAGCCATCCAAGACCCTGGTTCGATTCCCAGCCCCCACACTCACAGCCATCCAAGACCCTGGTTCGATTCCCAGCCCCCACATTCACAGCCATCCATGACTCGGGTTTGGTTCCCAGCCCCCACACTTACAACCATCCATGACTCTAGTTTGATTCTCAACCCCCATACTCACAGCCATCCATGACTCTGGTTCTGTTCCCAGCCCCCACATTCACAGCCATCCAAGACCCTGGTTTGATTCCCAGCCCCCACATTCATGATCATCCATGATCTATTTGCAGGGGATCCAACAGGCATGTACATGGTGCACATGCATGGTAAAATATTTTTACATGTAAAATAAATAGTTAAGATATTCATACATGTAAAATAAATAGGTAAGATATTCATACCTGTAAAATAAATAGGCAAAATATCCATACATGTAAAATAAATCCAAAACAAACAAGAACACTGGACTAGATTAACCAAGATATCTGAGTGCTGATCCTGGTTATACTATGCCAGGGTTATACTATGCCTGTGCTCTTATCACATCTATTTTCCTAAAAGATTAAAACAAATAGCTTTTTGTTTTTTAAAATGCTGTTCCTGTGTCCGCATATGGGTATGTCACATGCTGAAGGTGTCCTCTGAGGTCAGGGGCTCCAGGTCTCTCTGGGGCGGGAGTTAAAGGCTGCTGTGGCTGCCCATGGTGCAGGGAGATGGACTCGTCACTACTGCTTGTCTCTAGTCCCCTAATCACAGCTTGGCGTCCTGTTCTCTTTCATTTATAAATCAGGTCTTTGAACTGATGGCTCCCGAAGGCCCATCAGGAGCTAGCAGCCCACCGTCACCCCTGCTTTAGTGTCTCCTCTTTGGGGTGTCCTGGCTGGGCGTGCCTCTCACCTGCCAAGAGGGCTGGGCATCTTCTTGATTTGCCTCAGAGGTGGAAACTCTGGCATCTTTCAAATTGCTGAAAGCAAAAACAAAACATGGAATAATGGAACGGTGATAATCTACAGAATTTTCCACCTTACACAGCCCTCTCTCTCTTAATTGTTGCAAGCTGGTTTTTGATAAACTCCAAAGAATATAATGTGTACTTTCTTCAAGATTGTTTTTTTTTTTTCTGGCAACTCTAACTATATCAAAATAGAAATACACTTAAAAAAAACCCACTTGCATTCAAACAAGCAGGTATTTTAAATTCAATTAACTGGCTGCATTCAGTGGTATTTTGTTCCTTCCTTCCCTAAAAGCTGGCTTCTCTGTGTGGACACAGCCCGCATATGCTGAGTTCTTGGAGTTTCACGTTCTTGCTTGTTAGAGGCATCCGATGCAATGTGTTTAGAAGAACTCGCCCTCTGTTATTGTGGGAAGAGAGCATAAGCTGAGGGGAACTGTTCTTTTTTTAATTCTTCATGTAGGTAAAAGCATATGGCCTGTTCTAGGACACGCGATCTTGCAGTCCGTCTCTCTAAACACTGTTTACAGCTGACTTTTAGTGTGCACGAGTCTACCTTCTACCTTGCTCAGGAAGTGCCATGTGTAATGGCGTTAAGTCAGAGTAGGATGATGCTTCCAGGAGTATGCCCAACAGGGCCGTTGGCGATCCTCCTTTGGGTAGTGGTTGTCTGAAACTTCCCTTTGTGATCCTCTGTGCTCAGAATTAGGAGGAAATGAGCCCATTGAGAAATACGTGTTTCTTAAGGGACACAGACACACTTGAGATCATAACCTCAATAAGAAGTGATTTATTTAAATTATTACCTCTTTAATTGATAATGTTTTGGGCTTCCCCCCCCCCTTAGATGTGCTCTGTAAGGGTTCTGATAAAATAAGCTGCCTGAGGTTTGGAATGCTCTTCTATCTCTGACAAAAACAAAAATATTAAAGTCCTCCCAAACCAAAGGAAGATAACAGGCCAAACAAATGTATAGTAGCATTTGTCCAAGAAGACAGCAACAGTACAACATGGAGCTGAGGATTTCAAAACTCTGTGTCCTTTCTTCTTCCCTACCCCTCACAGTGCTGATATCTCAGCTGGGTGCTGTAAGGTGGGAGGCTACTGCTGGGGCAGGCCTGGCACCCTGGTGGGGTCAGCTGGGTCACAGTGAATGTATGGATTATGTCTACCGTGGCATATTTTGTTTCTGAGCTGGGCTGGGAGCTGGGAGCGAGTGATAAATGGAGAAGACCTCAGTTTTCCCAAGAAAACACTAGTTCTTGTGGTCCCGAGTTTCCAGAATAATACAGCACTTCCGATAAGGCCAGGTGTTGGTGAGGACACCGGCTGACCTTGCAGTAGAACTCTGAAATCTACGCTATGCCAGCCCATTAAATCGGTCACTTTGTTCAGGGCTCCTGTCTGACCTCAGTAAGTCACTTAGTGCTGTTGTTTAAACTTGGCAAATTCATGAACTTTTGGGTTTGGTGGAAAGACTTTCAGGTGGCTAGTTGTCACGCACACATGTGCGCGCGCGCGCGCGTGTGTGTGTGTGTGTGTGTGTGATTCATTTTCTTGGCTTCTGTTTGTGCACTTCTAAATTTAACTCTCAAGTTTCACCTGGTAATGAATGATGTTTCTCTTACTGAAATCTAGTGTATCACACCCATGAAAGACTTCCTGTGTGTTTTAGAAAGGAATCCCCAAACAGATCAACAGTATCACCACAAGACACACACATACACATAAGTGTGCATGTGCCTCTGTCAGTCTGTCACCAGGGGAGATCGGATGGGCTCCCGGTGGCATGGCCATAGTATTTATTAGCAGTCAGTCTCAATCAGATGTGGAGGAAGGGCCTTAGGCTTTGGTGTGCTTCTGTTAAGTTAGTATTGAAGGTTGTAAAACATTCCCCATGAAGATACCACTTTTCCTCAAGCCCAGCTTAGAACAGCCTTTTGTCTGACAGTTTGTTATTTACACCCTACTGGTTGAGAGTCCTAGCTGTAAGTGCAAGGGCATGGCCCAGGCTGAGCTGGCCTCTCCTGAGTTGGGAAGGCTCGCCCTGAAGTCCCTCTCCTTGACAATCCTGCACTAAAATGGTTAAATGGATGACATCATAATCTACCCTGTTATTTCTTATTTACTGCACATCCCCAAAGACCTTAAGTCCTGTGTGATTTTCCCCACCATGGCTTCAGAGAGAACGGCCAGGCCGGTTTGTTTCAGTCTGTGTGTCTCTCTGGAGCACTAGTTCCAAAGGCTGATCAATAGGTTTTATTGTAGACCTCATTGTCTCTAAAAGCGCTGTGACCTTATCCTGTTTAAAAATAGTATTTGCTCTTGCCTGTGGAACCTTGACCTGTGAAAACCCATTTGGAACATAACTGACATATCTAGTCAGCTGTAGGTCTAAGACATGCTCGGTGAACGAATTCTGTGCGCAACTGTCCACGAGAACGTGGCCTTAGAGGAAAAATAAATACCAGTTCCCAAGACTGGGAGTGAGCCTGCTTGACTGAGGCAGTCTTGGGGCATGGTGGGGAGTTAAAGAAGTGAGGACCTTGGACCTAAGTGGGCACAAGACTGCAAGAGGCAGGACAAGGGGCTGACGTGACAGGTGGCTTTAGACAAGGGTGGCCACGCTTTAAGGCACCGTAACCCTGAATGCTTTCTTTGGTCGCTCTAGACTTGAGTGTGGATGGTTGGGGGTCCTCCGAAGTACACTCGGATGGGAAGAAGTGGTTTTGAACTTAGAGTTAGTTGTTCTGCCCTGTTTGATAAGGAATTGTGTATTATTACTTCTAGGTGTCGTAATGGTTTTGTGGTTGTGCTTAAGATGAGGAAAAATAGAACCCTTATCTTAAAAAATACATATTGAAGTATTTACTGATGAAACGATATGTTGTAGGGGATCAAATTAAGTAATCCAGCTAGCAGAGGAGGCGACAGGGTCGTGGATGAGACTAGCGCAGGTGAAGCTGGGTAGTGTACTGGAGCACTGACAGAGGCCGTGCTCGCTGTTTGTACGTATCTGAGGTTTTCTTGGAAATCAAGGTGTTCCTAACTAGAGGGGAAAGCTGCTTTGCTCCCACAAGGATTTGGGCCGAGGATCAGAAGGATGAGGTTCCTGCATGGAAACCAGTGCCTGGGAGCTCAGTCTGGTGTCCAGAAAGGCCACTGTTAAGAGGGAAAAGAGAGAAGAGGATGGCTCCTGGGGTCCTTGCTCTCATGGCACTCCATTTTCCTCAGAAGAGAGAATAGAGAATCCCTTGTCTTCTGTGGTGTTTGTGTGGAAAAGTTGGGGGTAGTGGGGTCGGGTCAGGCCAGTGCCTCTTGGAGTCTTGGGAAGCAGAGCTGGGCGTGCTTATGAAGACGAAGCCTTGGGGCCATGACACTGGAGAAAGATTTAAGTCTAAGACCACACTCCATGGAAGGAGGGCAGAGAACCCAGTCAGGAGATCTGCAGCATCTAGTGGCAGGCGGGATACAGCCCCAGGCAGGTGTTGAGAGCAGGTGGAGCTAAACGCCAGGACTCACTGCCTGACCTGAAAGCAAGGTCACTGTTGGGGATGGCCTTTACACACACACAAGCCATGGTGAACCGTAGTGTCTGCCTCAGGGAAGCGGAGGCCACGTCTTCCAAGTCCTTCCAGGCCCAGGTCCTTCCAGCTACACAAAATGTCTGCTTCCGCTTGCTTCATGCAGAGGCTATTATTAGCAAGTGTCATTCAGTTATCTGTGAGTGGTGCTTTTAGCTGCCATCTGAGTGCCTGACACTTGGGTTTACAGCAGATTAAATTAAATTTTAGGCTGGTTTGGCTTCACTGGCAGTGGACAATAGGGAGCAGCTGCTGTGGAAATGTAACCTTGCACCCTCAAGGATGAGGTGTGTGTGTGTGTGTATGCGTGTGCGCGCGCGCGTGTGCATATATACATGTTTTCTGTCTGTGTTCTTATCTGTCCATCTGGGATTTCTGAGTATGGGAGTGACTCTTGGGAGAGTAGGGATGATTAACCTTTAGCATTACTGGTCTCCCTACCACATGGCTCTGGTAATAGGGATGGTGCTGGTCACTAGGCTACACCTCCATTTCCTTTGGTCCTGTTCCATTCCTTCCCAAAAGGTTCAGATGCGTTTTCTTTCTTTCTTTCTTTCTTTCTTTCTTTCTTTCTTTCTTTCTTTCTTTCTTTCTTTCTTTCCTTCCTTCCTTCCTTCCTTCCTTCCTTCCTTTCTTTCTTTCTTGTTTTTTGTTTTTTCGAGACGGGTTCTCTGTAGCTTTGGAGTCTGTCCTTGAGCTAGCTCTTATAGACCAGGCCGGTCTCGAACTCATAGAGATCCGCCTGCCTCTGCCTCCTGAGTGCTGGGATTAAAGGCATGCTCAGACGTGTTATATCTCAAACTCAATCTTATCATTGTGCTTGATTGACGGAGAATTTGCGAAGCTGGAGTCGTTTTTCTTTTCACTGTTGCGCACTGTTTCCTCATTGGTGTTTCTCTTCAAAGAAGGATTTAATCTCAAATGTCAGTGCCACTAAAATCCAGTGGGAGGAGCCTGAAGATTGTGGCTTTAGACTGATGAGCAAGGTTAATGGGGAACAGGTGTGTGGATAGATTCGTTAGGGTCAGCAGGCGGACCGACATGGACAGGGTGGGGGAGCATTTGCTTTTGGGTGGCGCAGATACTTTTTACTCTCCCTGGTGTTCTGTGGCCGTGCCTGAGAGTCTGGGATCTCTCTGTCAAGTCGGAGCATGACAGCGTGCATCAAAGCTACTTTATTTAAAAAAATTTCACAAAACTCTGTGGATAATTTTCCCTTTTTACAAACAGAATGCAACTGTGTATATTATTCCGTCAGAGGGCAATGCTCTTTATTTTTATGATCTAGAGTTTTAAGAATTCAGATTCCACAATTTATAGTCACTGATTAGGAATGCATTATGCAAATAACTCAGTTTACATATCCAAATACTGTTTTGCATCATTCACACCTCATGTCTTGGGGAAAAAAAAAGTGAAATGTTTCCTCAAAATAAACAAAACCTGCAGAAGAATTTATTGTGAGGGTGAGAATGCCACAGGCACCCATTTGCCTGGGAACTTTTTAGGGAAACTTTAATAATCTTGCATAAATAACTTTATAAGTTCTGGGGGACTCCTACCTATAGAATGTGCCACTTAAAGTATATTACAATGTTGTTGGCTTTTGAATTGTTAAATTTTGAAAAGAAGATGCCACACTATATAATATACATGTAGCCCGATGGTGGTGGCGCACGCCTTTAATCCCAGCACTCAGGAGGCTGAGGCAAGTGGATCTCTGTGAGTTTGAGGTCAGCCTGGTCTACAGAGTGAGTTCCAGGACAGCCAAAGCTGTTACATCGAGAAGCCCTGTCTCATGGGGGAAAAAATAAGACAGAAAGAAAAAAGAATCATGGTTATACATACACTTACGCATAGATTGTTATGGCTGTGCATGGGAATTTAGGGACAATTATTAAGTGCAATCATGCTTTACCAACATGTCTTGTGAAAGAGAGGGGAGAAGAAGTAGGTGCCAAGAGAGAGTTAGCCAAGCATGGCCATTGATTCCTAAGTCACGGGCTGGCAAATGGCAGTGCCAAGCAAAAAGATTCCATGTGCTTTCGGTGGGATTTTTACCATTCCTAGAGTAGCAAGTAGGATGTGACCTAGAGCTTGTGTCTGAATAGGTGTGACCCATGCCCATGCAAGTGCCTCTGCCAGCTGCACCCAACCCCATGCGTCAGAGCAGAGCTGGCTCTTGTTGACTACACAGGACTCCAGCGGTTCCAGCCTCCCTGTCTGGTGTGATTAATTTCTTGGTGTGGCAAAGCACGCCACATTTCAGTAGCACTTTCTTTCACAAGAGAGAGGAAGGAAGGGAAGAAAGCCAGCGAGGTTCTTAGTTTCCTCTTCAGCACGAACACGTTGTCTTTCTCCTGCTGCGCCCCACACTCATCTCTCCTTACAAGTTATAGACACATTTTTGGCACTGCATAGAGTAAGCGTTCCAACATGTTTTTAATCTTTAACTTTCACATCGTTAAAAGTCTGATGTACTGACTTTCAGCTGCCTAGAGATAGTTCGGGGCCCAGCACCTGACAGGTGTAATGTTCTGTGTTTTATGTTTTTCCATATAGAGGTTAAAGAAATTAAAAAAAACATGAAATGCCTTAAAGATGTTGATGCCTATAGATGGAGAATGCAAATTTCTTAGGTTATGTTGCTTGCTGCCTTTCCTACTCCCAAACCCCTCTTAGTATCTTTATTTAAAAGTGTTCCTTGGTGCATTTGGTTAGAAAGGAGTTTTCTGGCTTGATACGACCTGGCATGGACTCCTTGTACTCTGCAAGGTAGGGGGTGAAAATCCCACCTCTCTCAGCTGTGAGAGATGAACTATATAGCATGGTGATTGCTTCTCACTCTGCTGTTAGCACTCACTCTGAGTGACAGCTCAGTCTTTCTGCTCTGAAGAGGGGCCTGTGCAGAGTCTGCCCAGATGGGTCATCTTGAATAGTAAGGGCTGGGTCTTGGGAATGCCCCTCCCAGAATGCCTTGTGGCAGGCACCCTGTCTCACATTTTAAATTTGGATGGACTTCAATTTGTTTTGTTTTAAGAGGCAGAGGCAGGCAGATCACTGCAAGTTTGAGGTCAGCCTGGTCTACAGATTAAGTTCCAGGCTAGCCAAAGGTACATAATGATACCGCTTTCTTAAAAGTTTGTTGGTTTGTTTTGGCTTCTGAGATAAGGTCTTCTTTTGTAGCTGCGACTGACCTGAGACTCGTGTCTGGAGCAGTGGCTGGGATTACTGACTTTCACTACTCCATTTGGCTCGGAATGACCTTTTAAGTGGAACCCCATAACGAAGAATAGGCTGCCAGAACTCCAGTGGCCTTTAATGGTCTTTAAGGGGCTCCAGTGTCACCTTCACCTGCTTTGGTTGTCTCCCGTGCTGTGTGAGGACCTGGCATTTCCATGGCTCTTCCCCTCCACTAAGCTATGGTGCTGCAGGTCAGATGGGTCCACTTTACAGGCATGCTGTTAAATCTGCTCTGCATACAGCTTGGTCCCCAGCAGTAACGTCCTCGGGTCTGTGTCAGGTAGCCTGTTATGTGGGACAACAGTCTGATCCGATGCTTTCTTTACCTGCGATACCTGTGCAGGATGGGAGCCTAGGAGGCAGCAGATAGAACAAGATGACACGATTGCAGGCCCTGGCTTGTTGGATGGAATCTGGGTAGAGAAAACTTGTGTCTCATTCTTAGATTAAGAGAGCTAAATCTCAGTAATTATTTTAAACAGTTTTTAAAAGTTCCGTCTTCCCATTAAGCTGACTTTTAGGGCAAGGTATTTTTTTTTCTTCTGTAATTGACAAGAGTGTCTGAGGGATCATAGAAGAAAGAACAGGTATTTTCTATCATAGAAGGTGCAAGAAAATTTTATTGAACATTAGGGCTGGGGATTATAACTCAGTGATAGAGCTCTCTCTCCCTCCCTCCCCCTCCCTCCCTCCCTCTCTCTCTCTCTCTCTCTCTCTCTCTCTCACACACACACACACACACACACACACACACACACACACACTTCGATCTAGGCAAGTGAGGAAGGTTGAAGGGAGTGGTGGACAGATAAAGATGTAGGCCAGAGCTACATCTCCCCACTTTTGTTTCTTTCTGGCTGCACCGGCTCACACCCCCGCGTCCAGCAGGAACCAGGAATGGTGCTTCACCTTGTGTGACTACAGCCATTTCCTGGTCATGAGCTTTGCTCTGGCGATGCAGTTTGGAGCGTTCACGCCTAGCTCGGAAAGAAGATGCTAGTTTGTTCGGGGTAGTCTGGCATCTTTTCCTTCTTCCCCCTGTTCGCTCTGTCCTGTTGCAGTCAGTTTCCAATTGCCACTTTGGGGTCTCCCTGGTGTTGGCGGTCCTGATGCTGCACAGCGTATCTCCTTCTTTCAGACTGCTGGGCTTCTGAGAAAGATGGAGTTTTGGTGGTAGAGGGATTATATCTTCTGTGAAGCAGACAAGTCTTAGACAGAGACAAGTCTAAGACTCAGCCAGCCTGACCTCTTCCCAACCATACAGTTCTATTTTTAAAGACGTCTCTCAATAGCAGGAAATCCTTCCTTTTGTCTACCTCCAATCCCTTATGCTTCAGTTTAAACCCATTTCCTCTGCATTCCAGAGAAGACAAAGTATCTCTTCACTAGCGTGGGGCCAAAACCCCCTCATATTTCAGAACTCTCTGCTCTTGTCTCTGGCATTGGTGTCTTCTTGAATAGTCTTTCCCGCCTGGACTGAACTCTGAGACTTGTTCTTATGTGCAACCCTGCTGTTTCCTCAGAGCCACACACACGCCCCATGATTGTAGACTACAGTGTCAAGCCACCTGAGTGCTTCCCAGGTCCCTCCCTCTGTGCCCTTACATCCCACTTGCCTCGTTCGCTGGGGGTCTTTGCCCAGCTTGATGTCCACAGGAATCCTGGCTTTCTTCTGGCAGCGCCTCTGTGGCCTAGTCCACGCGAGCTTGGTTTTCCTGCCCTATCTATGGCTCAGCTTCCCAGAATGGAGGAGACTTATGATCCTGTCCCCAAAGGTACCTCTTTTTCCTTGGCCAGTCTGCCGGTGACAACTGCACGGGGATGGAGAAATACAGAGTGGCCTTTCTTGTCTGTGCTGTAACTCAGCTCGGGGGAGACTTGTTCGTAACTTTCTTCTGACATGTGGAGAACAAAGGTTTTGGAGAGGCAGAGCCCAGATTCGCCGGGAGCCAGCCAGGCCAAGTCTTTTCATTTCCAGCAAACCCTGTGTTAAAACAACAGGAGTTGGTCATTGCGTTTCGTGGTACAACAAAGCCTACACGCATGGGATAAGCGCATCTTTTTTGTGTGCCGGGGTGAGGAGAGGTGACGGTGAGTGTGTAGGATGATAGGAAAGGCATTACAGACACGGGAAGGCATTCCAGAGCCCACAGACGTGGCATGAGTAATCACAGGCTTATAGCCACAAGGCTGGCTTTTCAATTCCTGCCTCCCCTGTTTGTACTCGGTTCAACGAAGACAGATGAGCTGAAATGGTGAGGCGGGCCACCTGCCCCCTGACTTCAAGGACCCCGGGACGCTTGCCCCAGTGGTGTCTGGAGAGCATCCCTCCGTGGGGCCTTTCTCAGATTGATTTTCTTTCTTCCCATCTTGCCCTGCCCTGTGCTGGGTCTGATCCCCACGGGATGACCTCACAGTGGGCTGGGTGAGTTGGGAACTTCTGCCTCAAGTATCAAGTCAGGAGCAGAAGTGGGGCAACTGAGCTGTACGCTGACGAGGAACCCCGAATCTACATCTGTCCTTCTCTGTGCTACAGATAGGGAGGGCAGGGCCACTCCAGGGAGATGGCCTGGCTCCACAGGTCCAGCACCAGCTGCATTTTCATGGGCTGTCTCTGACTGGGGCTTGGCCAAGGCTTGACTCTTTCCGCCAACTTGCCTTTTGAAGAGGGGCTTCTCTGGGGTTAGTAAAAGGTGTCCAGTGGTGTTCACAGGGCGCCATGGTGTCAGTACTGTCTCTGTGTAGATTATGCATGGCCTTTGAGGAGGACAGAGATCATGTTCTTATTTTTATTGTTATTGCAGTTTTATGTTTTGGGGCATAATTCTGATTCATATTTGGTGTTCACTGTGTACTTTACTCAGGTAGAAGGATTTGATTTGAATATCCTGATTCCCTGTCACTGAAAGGTGTGAGCTGGGACCATCCCAATTTTGTCCCCATGTCTCTTCAGGTGGAGGGACTGGGAATGGGGGTGACATCTTGCAGGGGGCTTAACGCTTTGGCTATGGCTAGGTAGTTCGCACTACCTGCCTTTAGTCACCTAGCGTCTGAGACAGGGCTTCTGGGGAGCAGAAGGAGCACCCAGCTGGGGCCCAGAGGGTGTAGGAACTGGAGTTTACATGTCCACAGCCCTGAAGCTGCCTCTCATGGGAGGGAGAATGGCTTGGGCTCAGAAGGGCCTGAATGTGACCTCCTTCAGGTAGCTCTGGCTGGCTCTGGTCTCAGTTTCAATGCTCTCTCTCTCTCTCTCTCTCTCCTTTTATATTTAAGTAGGGAAATCATCTCATCAATGGAATTCATTTTCTCTGTACATCATGTTGTATAAAGAGTCAGCCAGACCAAGTAGATTTATTTGATCTAAGTCTGATACCTTGCTTAGTGAAAAACCAACCAAATTTAGTTCCAGTTTTAGACAACTTGTTCTCCAAGACTTGATACTGACCCCCCCCCCCAAATGCATTGACCAAGTGGGACAATGGTTTCAAACTAGGAGCCCAGGCCTGGGCAGGTGGCACACACCTTTGGAGTGCAGCTGTCCGTCCCCACCTGCGTGCTGGAGGTGGCCCAGTATGAAAGCATAAGGAGATCACCACTGCCATCAGCCAGCAAGGACTTGTATGGACTGGAGTCCCCCTCCAGACAGCTACCTGCCCTCTGCTGGGGACAGCACCGACTGGGATAAAGAGGTATATGGTCCAGTGTGATTTGTTAACAGCACCTCTGGGTGTCTAGTTTTGGATGAGAGCAGTCTCTGCCACATCTGTGAACTAAGGCTCCTTTCTCCTTGTGTTATCCAAGAGGACGCCGTGTAGGTGGGCAGTGTGGTTGTGTTTGTTAATTCACTTTAGGTGTGTACTGTAATATAAAACCTGCTTGTTCCCCTGCCCTGCTAAAGGTGACTCATAGATGAGGAGAGAATAAAACATCTTCACCAGACTGCATATCGCCAGACTCTGAACCCACTTCAAGTAACATAAGGATGCCCCACAATTATGTCATCGAAGCTAACTTAAATTCAATAAGCTGTATACCGTTCCTGGGAGCTTGAGTTCTCTGTAGACTTGAGAAGGTAGACTTTAAAGGAGACACTGCCTCATCTAATCCTGTCAGCGGGTTCCTTCCATTTGTGTGTTGGACACTTACCCTATGTCAAGTGTGGTGGTGCTGGAAAGGGAGGTGAAGGGCTCAAAGCCGACTCCCTTGATGGATGCCGACTTTCTCATTTGAGGGCTGGATGTGTGCGGGAAGCAGCGTTGGAGTGAAGAAGGCAAATTTTTCTGAGACCAAGATTTGGAGCCAGAAAGGCTAAAAACGCACAGGCCAAGGGAGGCTAAGTGGCTTGTTTGGGTTACCTAGCAGAGCTCAGTCACAAGTCCAAACACACCAAGTCTGAAGACCATGCTTTTTCTAGGGGATCCGCTTGCCCTCTTCAGCAATGCCAGAGCTCTAGGCTGAGGTGTGAGTGATTTCTGAATTGTCCCATCAGAACTAAATAGGCTTCATCTTTTGACAGCCATCTGAGGTGGGTGAGCACCTTCCACCCTCCTGACTCTTTAGCTTTGGTGTTTTGCCACTTTTTAAGTTGGTAGAACACAGTGGCTGCACACATTCCCATTTTGGAGTTCCTATGACACTGGGAAGAGGTACCCTGTGCTTGGCTCGGTCAGCCCTGTGAGATTCCCTTTACTTTGCCTTTGAACAGCTCCCCATCCCAGTTGTTAGGTCCACTTGGTGCCTGTGCCCGCACGTTTGACTGCAGTAGGTTATGCACCCCACAAGCTCATTGATCTTTTAATGGTGGAAGAGAAGTCCATTCTCCCGTGTGTTTGCCATTCATTCTTGCTTTTACAGAAAAGAGGGCAAAGCCTGGAGAAGAAGCATGCCTCTCCCCTTACACCGTAACTTACTATAACTTTTCTGTGGTTCGGGAAAAATACATAGACTGAATGATGGTTGTTTCCCTGAAACTGTGCAGGAGAAGTGATGATTGTCATTAGCAGAGTTAAGTAGAGTTGGGTTCTTTAAGAATTCAGTTTTAAATCAGGTTAGTTCTCTGTCAACTTAAAACACCCTCCCCCCGCCCCAAGAAAAAGAAAGAAGGGGAAA
The DNA here is from genome assembly GCA_028555095.1 of Dicrostonyx torquatus. Taxonomy (NCBI): domain Eukaryota; kingdom Metazoa; phylum Chordata; class Mammalia; order Rodentia; family Cricetidae; genus Dicrostonyx; species Dicrostonyx torquatus. The sequence goes on along the minus strand of JAQHUG010000106.1, from coordinate 5,720,712 downwards.
GGAGCTGCTGGAAACGAGAGAGAAATACTAGCAGTCTAAAGCATGTTAATGTGGGGTCGTTAACACTTTCTGTCTGCAGGAGTCCCATCTTTAAGTGTTTTATTGGTAAGGGAATGGTCAGTCACATCAAATGATATTCTTTTCCAAATTGGCAACTACTTTCAGTTCAGATTTTTTTCTTGTTATTGCCTATGAAGGAGCATTTATTTACCTGTCAACGGGTTTGCCAAAAGGGGAAGGACACTGTAGTCATTTTGGCTGCATCAAGGCTCTCGGTAAAGATTTGGTCCCTTCGCCTTGTACTTCCCTCAGTCCTTCAAGCCTTGCAGGGGAGTGTGGAGGCACTGATAGCAGCTGCCATCTCCAGAGTTTGATCTGGCCTGTGTCTTCTGTGCAGCACTGGATTTGAGCATGGGCTCTCAGTGGGACAGACATGCAGTGGCTGCAAGGGGAGCCATGGGACAAAGGATGACCACCAAGGGGTGCGTTGAAGTCAGACCTTTCCCAAGTTTCTGACCAACTTTTCTCCTCCTCATAAACTGTAAGAAACAGATTTACATTTGATCTTTGCTGCTGCCCATCCTCCTATTTTTTTTTCTTCCTCAAACCAGATGAACCCCTTCATTTATATTATAATGTAAAATGCTGTTCCCCCTAGGCCCCAGGGCCTGTGGGGAAAATGGAATTTGGCTCCAGACCAAACTCCAAAGCCAAGTGCCCCAGGTTGGGCTGCCTGACAGTTTTATAGATGCAGCATTGAACAGCCTCCTGGCAGTTTGGAATGGTGATGGTTCCCTCATTCATTTTTCAACAAATATTTTGAACACCTGCCATGCAGAGAGCACTATTCCTGGAGTTAGGCATGCCACAGTGGTCAGAGCCTAAAAGAAATTCTTGCTCGTTGGGGGCAGTCTTTTTCCAGCTGGGAAAGACATACGCTGTGTCAATAAACACACATTGTTTGTTCTGTCAATGCCTTGGAGAACAAGAAGGTGAGGAAGAGAAAGAGGGAAGGTGTGTTTGGTAGACAGGCTGCTGATAGGATGGCTGAGGAAGGCCCAGCATGTGAGGAAGAAGCTTCCAGAAAGAATAACGTCAGACAAGCTCTCTGTGTAGAGTCAACCTGGTTGAGGGCATTTCTGAGGAGGTTGAAGGAGCAGCAGAGGTTGGTGGGAGCTGAGGCCAGGCTGATGGAGAGCAGCTTTTTGTGTGGGTTTTGGCTTTGATTGAAGGGAGGTGGAACTCCTTAGAGGAAAGTGATGTCACGTGACCGGGGTGTCTAGAAGACTATGTAAGCTACAGAAGCCATCAGGTGTAATCTAGGCAAGGTGACGGGGGCTTAGGCCAACAAAGTGGGGGTGTGAGAAGGGGTTGGGTTCCAGATGGAATTTGAGGATGAAATCGAGAGGATTTATTTATTTATTTATTTATTTTTGGTTTTTCGAGACAGGGTTTCTCTGTGGCTTTGGAGCCTGCGCTGGAACTAGCTCTTGGACCAGGCTGGTCTCGAACTCACAAAGATCCGCCTGCCTCTACTGGGATTAAAGGCGTGTGCCACCATCGCCCGGCCCGAGAGTATTTTTAACAGCTTAGGTTAGGGGTATGAGAGGAAGAGCAGTCAAAGTGGAGCCTGAGCTGTTTGGCTGGGTGATTGGAAGAGTAGAATTCTTCTTTCTTGGGATAGGCAAGGAAGAGCAGAGGAGGCGTGAGGGTGTGTGGGCATGTCAGGGACCACCCTCCTCAGTACAGGCCTACACTATTGCCTCTTTACATGGTGAAAACGACTGACCTTCAGATGGGACTTTGGGTGACCGTCTTCTTGTCCACGGCTTGCGATCCAGATGATTTCAGCCAAATCCTACCAAAGTTCTCCAGGAGAGGCAGGCTGTCGCCGTGCTTTGCCTCCAAACCTTTCCTGGTGACATCTTTGCACTGTGTTCTGGTCCGATGGTCAGCGTGGGACTGAGATTTGAGAGAACCTCTTAACCTCCATCCACAGATCTCTTCCCTTCCCAGTTCCTGAAAAGACGGGGCTGGCAGACTGATTTCCCTTGAAGGAGAGTGAAAGCCCTCTCTTGGAAAAGTGAAATAATTCTTGGAATCCTCACAACATCCAAGCCAGCCAAAGTTGAGATCAAGGAAATTATGTGGGGGTAATTTGCAAGGACCAGAGTCAAACAAATTGTTTCTTTGTTCTGACCTCGGTGCAACTCTTCAGACTAGATGACCATGATCTGGCAAATCCAATGAGAAACTCGGAAGTCCTTGTTTCTGTCTAGGCCACCTTTTCTTTTGAGGAAGTCCTCTTTCCGGGGAGGACTTTTCTTCTTTGTCTCAAGAAAGACCTGCTACACAGCAGTTCAGTTTCTGCATCCTTTGTTTCAGCCTTGATTGTCTGTCTGTCTGTCCACTCCACGGTGTTAGGTTGTCAAAACACAGAGCAATTCTTTGAATCAGAGGTGACCCAAAGGACAGCCTGTCCCAAGGGTCCAGGCCAGGCTGTAGTTCACAAGTCCAGCCTTGTGGCCAGGAGCCAGGCAAGGAGATCTAACGCCAGTGCCCAAGTCTTTGGGTGCATGCTGACATGGCTTCCTGCCATGTTCAGTCTTATAGTTGTGTTTTGAGACCAGTTTTCTATGGTGGCGGAGTACATTTTCATTCCTTGGTCACCAGCTACCTCCTCTGCCTATGGGAGAAAGGCGAAGTGCCGTACCTCAGTGTGCTGTTCCCTGGCCTTACAGTCTCAGTCCCATAGCAGCGGCTGGCACACACCCCTTATCTGTGCCCTGTCCCATCCTGAGTGCACTTTCAGGCCTGCTCTTGCTCCTGAAGGATCCTGGCCTGGGGTGGAAGCATGTGTGCTCAGGAATCCTTCCCTAGATCTTCTTTTCCACCCAGCTTTTGCATTCCAAACCGAGCGGGAATGAGTCTGAGTCTCCTCTACTTTCGTTGGTCTAATGTGTTAAGGGAGGGCAGACAGCCCCCCAGGTTTTCAGTGGTTTAGGCTGGCTCTTTGAGACAGAGAACTCTGCTCAACTGCTTGTGCAATAAAGGACAACGAGTACCGTGACATGACAGAAGTCCAGTTTTATCATGGCTTTAGGGAAGCGGGGGGTGGGGTGGGGATGTCGCACTGCCTTGCCAAGTTAGGGTGCGTCAGTAACTGCTTGGCAACCAACCCTGAAGGCCGTGCGATTTTAAAGCTCTGTAGAAGGCTGTGCCTGTGCCATGCCTTCTGTGAACCCCAGTCGTGTTTGCTTCAGCGACCATGATGATAACTCACGGTTCAGCAATTCCCACGCAGACCATCCTTTGCTACAGGAGTATTGGATTTGCATGGAAACGTGTCTGGGGTACAGCTTCAAGAGCATGCTTTTTGCCCCCTCCCCACTTTCTGCCTGGTGCTGTTTGCACGGTGGTTTCCACATTTTTGCCATACGTTTTTGGAAAGCTTAGGACTCGGAGGCAGCAGTAGAGTCAGGAGAGTGAGCTAGCTCAGGTGGGGAGAAGGCGAGACGGGACCGAGTGCAGGGTGCATGGTGTAGACAGTGAGCTGCTGCAGCAGCTGCACTGGGAAGCGGTTCTTCCCCTCTTTCCTTGAGAGATTGCAGACCATTTGGAAATGCAAAAGTACTCAGCTGGGTTTTTTTTTGTTTTTTTTTTAATTCTGCTTGCTTGTCCAGAAAGCAGCTCCGAGTTAGCAAGCGCAGGCAGCTTAGTGGTGGTGTGTGCATTTCCCATCCTTCTGAGGGAGATGAACACTTTCTTTCCTTTGATCCCGCCTTGCTGTCCCACTGTCTTTCTCTTGGTGTCGTTTTTTGCATTCTACTGAACTGGACGACCACTTAATTGTTGGCCCTCCTGTCTGTGGGAATATTATGTGTTTTAATAGTGCTTGTTTATGGCCAAGGTCAAAGACAGTATTTCAGAACAAAAATTAGAGTTAGTTCATAATTGAGTACATATGTATGTTACTGTTTATTTTTATAGTTTGCTAATCTATTTTTAAACAGCTCAGTTACGCCAACATGTTTATAGCGCCCTTCATCACATGCCTTCCCAGTCAGGGTGTTAAAAGGCACATGCTCTTCAATAGTGTGGATCCCAAGTTAGATTAGATAATGCCACCAGGTACCAATTTAATTACATTAATTGAATGTTTAGGCAGAAAAGTACTTTTGTGAAGGATATAATGAAATAACATTTATAAGGACACATGTGTAAATCTCAGCATTACAGACATTATTTGAGGTTGCTGACAGAAAAATGGATATATATCAGGCGTCGAGAAGAAAGCACAAGGGTGTTCACTCATTGGTGGTAAATGCCACCTTCTCAGTTTAAGAAGGGCGCTGGGCACAGCCGTCTGCTAATCCTCCAAAAGGTGGTGCACAGAGGTGTTTTGAATACTGTGTTTGTATAGTTTTCCTAAGGTGCAGAGGACCAGCTGAGACTGAAAACACAAGACACATTCCTGGGGTGCAGAGGACCAGCCAAAGCTGAAAACCCAAGGCATAGTCTGGGGGTGCAGAGGACCAGCTGAGACTGAACACACAAGACACGGTCCCAAGAGTTCTTAGTGCTTGGTGGATCTGAGTGTGGCATCCTTAGGTTTATGCCATGGCATCATTAGGTTTACCCTGCTGGCATCCTTAGGTTTATGCCGTGGTACTTCAAGTGAGTGTGTCCTGGAGGCTGTCTCATGAGTCAGGATTTACAGAGAAGGACAGGAGCCACTGGCAGAACCCTGTGGTGTAAGACAGACAAATTAGACTGCACCCTGTCTCAAGGAGCTCCGTGAAGAGGCCAGAGTCTCAGACCCTAGTCAGCACCTGCCGCCAGTGCCCTCGGACAGAGGGAGAGCTTGCATTTCAAGACCCACACTAGGTCTCTCTCTGTGATTTTTAGTGGTGGGTGTCAACTGATGGCTGAAAAGCAGGCTCCTTAGCAGTGTTAACAGCGATCAGTTGCCTATGAGTAATTCATTGTCTTCTCAGCCCATCTGGTGTCCCTTGCACTGCGAAGTCTACTGTGGTGTCCCATACCCAGCAAAAAAACCTATTCAGATTATTTGCCAAATACCACCACTCACCCCCACAGCGTCTGGCGCGTAACTGGGATGTGGCTGCTGTTGCTCCTGGGTGTGTGCTGGTTGCACACTGTTCTGCTCATCGCTGTTTTGAGGAGAACTTCCTCCCTCACTCAGTGGAATTAGTCCTCCCTGTGGGCTAACCATGAAAGACTTAGTCTAAAATTATAGGCTTTCATGTGTGTGGGTCAGGGGGTGGTTATTTACCCCTTCCAATGACAGGGTGGCCGTCTTGGCTCCTGTTGCTGAGAGATGGGGGCTACTGGGAAGGGGCCTTATTCTCTTACCTTCTCACCTTAGTGATTGAGAGGGTATTCTGTCCTCCGTAGAGCTTAGGAAGCTGAAGGAGGGGTGGGAGGCATGCATGGTGGGGAGGAAAGGGAAGGCTGAGCTGGCCCCTGAGGTGAGACGGGCGAGCTGCCGCTCCTGGTCCACAGCGTAGAGGTAGTGTTTGTCCAGCTGAAGGCGGCCTCACTCGGCTGACTACCCGATGAGTGATTTCCCCAAGCCGACGGCTGCTCTGGCACATTTCACCTACAAGTCCTGACAAAGTACTGTGTTCCTTTGAGGCTGATATTACTGCAGCAGGCATTTGGAAAAATCTGGAAGAATGGAACTCTTAAAGGACAACCTTGAAGCAATTTCTCGGTGCCTGCTTCTTCCCTTCTCTTTGGCCACCCAACAGCTTTGGTTTATGAAAAACCGCAAGTCCACCCCCCTTAACAACCATCGTGCTGTTAATGAGAGAGAGAGAGAGAGAGAGAGAGAGAGAGAGAGAGAGAGTGGTGCTTTTTTACGGGTCTCATCACCTCATGTGCTACCTCGTGAGGAAGCAGGAGAAAGAGGCACCTCCAGTCCAGAGAAGGCCAATGGCATGTCTGCTTTCCCAAGCCGCAGACTCGGGGGTTTCAGCAAGCACTGGGCTTTGGTGGATCTATTTTATGGTTCGGAGCAGTGAAAGAGGTGGAGGGTGCTGACTGCTGGTGGAGGACGTAGTTGAACCTTTCTAGGGTTCGAGGGGACAGTAGAACATTAAGATTTTTATCACCGCTCTCCCAAAGTAGCAGCAGAAGGGCACCATGAAGAGCGGGGAGCGCAGCAGCGCCCACTCTGGACCTCACCTTGTCTCCCTGAGGTGCTGAGGGAGGCTCTGACTGGGAGGTCTCAGGGAGGCATGCGCAGTACTGGTTGTTTGAGCAGACCTGTTCATCCCTTTACTTTTGCTGTGAGCTTGACCTCTCCACTGAGCCCCTATTTCAAGGAGAGCCTTAGTGAAAGTCGGGAAGCCCAACTGGTCTGAAGTTGACTTTTCTTTTTATCACAGTTTCCTCTTTAGGAGAGCAGGTTGGCAGGTTCAAGTATGTGTAAGACAAGGTGGCTTCCTTGGCCTTGACAGTGGGTGATTGGGCTGGGTTAGGCCACACAATGACTTAGAGGAAGATAAGCTCAGTCAGGCCTGAAAGATTGAGTCTTGATCATTCTTGTACCCAGCCAGACCAGGAGAAGCAGTTGGGGGGTTGTTGCTGGCAGGCCAGGGGCAGCAGTGGGGGTAGTGTGCTGGACTTCCTGCTCTGTGGGTAAACACAGGGTTTCTGTTCTCTTCTTTGCTAAGCATCTCTGCTCCGTGTGGGGAGTCTCGACAAGCCAGTGTGAGACCAAGGAGACCAGGGTCCCATTGCACAAGGGCAGCCTAGTCTAAATGACACTTTCTTAAGTTATCAGACTTAAGAAGGATTTGGAAATATGGGGTTCAGTTGAACATGAGTACTGTATGTTGTATCTTCTTTTCCTTCCTTCCCTTTCTCCCTCCTCATCTCTCTCTTCCTCTTTTTCCTCTCCCTTCCTTCTTACTTCACTTCTAGAATCAATAAATTACTATCACCAGCTTCAGGAGGCTTAGATCAATACAAATTGGGAAAAAATATGCAAAAATATAATTGCACTCTGACAAAAGATCCAGAATATTCTATCAACGGGTCCTAAGTTTGCCTATTGTCTTTCAGGCCTACACAGGTTTAGTTAATTCCCACAAAGTAGGTTTCCGTGCACAAGGGTCACGTGGGTTTCTGAGTCCTAGGTGTCGAGTTCACTGAGGCTTCGTAATCTTGGAAGCAGGCAGTAGCATCAGGAGCGTGGTTAATGCTTAGACCCAAGTTCCATGGCTGCGTGTGTCACACTAGGCTAGGGCAGTCCACAGGCTGGTGAACCTGTGGGTGGGAGTGGGTGCCCATCCTGGGAGTCAATGGAGGGAAAAGGCCAAGGGGAGCTGTTAGTTCTCAAGAAGTAAGAGCCAACTGTACCTGGGCAGACACTGTTGGACTGGCGTGGTGGTGTGAGGTACCTTTAAAACTTCAGATTCCCTGGGTGAGCGAGGCTTCTCTGCCGCTGGCCTTCAGCCCTCAGGCTGTCTTGGTCCTCCAGTTATGGTGAGGGTGTCTCCCAGCTGTTGATGGATACCACCGAGCTTCGGGGTGGGCCTGGCACAGTCCGATTGCCGTGTCATCACCCTCCAAGGAGTAGAGCATTCAGGTTTGGAGTGAGTGGGTCCTGGTGTGCCCCTTCCACACAGACTCCTTCACTACTGCCTCGAGACTCTAAAAACACATACCATGTGTTAAGATGACAGATACCTTGGTTTTGTTCCAAGCCAGTAGCTATTCATCCTACATAGACTTGAGCCCTAGAAGACAGTCAGTGTCAGGAAGCCATGGTGTTCTTTTTTTGTCCCTTCCCTAACTCTTTTTAAATCCTCATGAAACTCAACTCCCTTAAAGATTAAGGACCTCCTCACATAGCTTTCTAGCGACCAGACTGGAATTTCTTTGTTGAGTGCCTGATGAGTGCCTTCTTACCCCTTTGTGTTACCATAATAGGAGCCAAATTTGTTTTTTTATTTTCCTCTGATGATGACAAATTTAAAAATAAAGTTTCGATAATGTGTCAAGAATTGTGCCATACATAAAACAATGTCATGTCTAGAGAAGTTTCCTAATACAAGACCTTACTAAGTAGTTTTGAGCTTGGGATCCTCCTGTCTCTGAGTGCCTGGTACTGAGATGATGGGTGTGTGACTTGACACCTGGCTAGAACTTTTTAAATGGTCACTTACTCCTCTCTTTGAGTAAGAAAGCATTATTCAACTTATTCAGCGTGAAGGGTATGTTTTGTCTCATGAGGATGCTCTAGGGAGGGAACCCAGGGGAAAGGTCGGAAGCTACGTGTGGAGTGCAGTGGCCAAGCTTGCGTCTGCTGTCATGGCCCTCTGCACTGCTCCAGGGTGCCTCGACGGAGTCACTCTGTAATTTTATCAGGCTGCAGTTACCCCCAAGGACTTATTTTTCCGTTCGCTCTCAGTCTGTCGCGTCAGCGCTGGCCTGCTTTAAGCCCCTGCTTTGGAGCGCTACACATCTCCTGCGCATCTTTCTGGTTCCTCTGGAAAAATTAGGATGCTAGAACCTAAGCTCATCAGCCCACATGAGGCGATGACAACTTAAGTCTGTTGGCCCATTGAGGGGGACAACAGAATCTCAGTCCGTCGGGCCATGTGAGGGTGCTTTGATGAGTGTCTACCCAAATATTTATCACTCTGATAGGCCTGGGCTATGTCTTCACAGCACACAGAGTGGCCAGCTCTCCACTGCCCCCGTGAGCCAGCTCTAGTCTTTCCTCCCTGGAGCACTACTAGTCTGAGAATGCACCCAGGGTAAAGTTTTTGGTGTTTCAGGACAAGATTTCTTTCTGTAGCTTTGGAGCCTGTCCTGGAACTAACTCTTGTAGACCAGGCTGGTCTCGAACTCACAGAGATCCGCCTGCCTCTGCCTCCTAAGTGCTGGGATTAAAGGTGTGTGCCATCACCACCTGGCAGTAGAAAAGATTCTTTTTTTTTTTTTTTTTGGTTTTTCGAGACAGGGTTTCTCTGTGGCTTTGGAGTCTGTCCTGGAACTAGCTCTTTTAGACCAGGCTGGCCTCGAACTCACAGAGATCTGCCTGCGTCTGCCTCCCGAAGTAGAAAAGATTCTTAATATTACTTCCCCCCTTCACTAACAAGTTAACTGGACCAAGCACCATTCTGGAAAGCAGAGGCGAGTCTGTCTCTCTGCTCCTCTCTCCACATTTTTATGTGGAGTGAACATTTGACTGGGAGAAGGCATGGTGGTACCAGCTCGGGAGAGGCCTGCGTTTCTTGCCATTCAAGCGAGCACCTAAGGGGAACACATGAAGCAGGACAAACATTTGGAATTAATATGCCATTAATCATATGACAGAAGGCTCTTTCATTTCCCAAATGTCTCAGACTCCCTGGGACCCCTAATTCACATGTACAGAGTTGGCTGCCATTGACTACAAGCAGAATAAAGATAGCATCTCCTAGCTGGAAGTAAGTACAAAACCATTCTTACTGAGAACTCTGTAGAAACAGATCTGGTTTGGGATGCTGCTGCAGAGGCATCTCATTTGGGAGGGGCTCCTGAGGCAGATGAACATCTCTAGTTTTTGAGTTAGTTCACCACAGGATGGACAAAGCAGTTCGGGTCTTCCCCATATTGTGGATGAGGATGAGGGACCCAGAAAGGCGGGCATCCTCCCCAGCTTTGTTTCTGAGTCCCAGGGACTTTGGGGCTCCTGCTCTGTGCTTGGCTTTGTAAACAGTCCCAAAGCAGCCCCAGGTGGTTTGGATTAACGTCAGTACACACATTTCATTGATGAAGAAACTGAGGCTCAAATAGATGAAAGAGCTGTTCAGAGTTCACAGCCAGGCGGGCGGGAGCAGAAGATGCCTGCCCGCCCACCCACCCTGGGAGCGCTCAGCACACTACACAGCCAAGGCTTGGAGTAGATTGTGCTGGTGCTGATTTTCAGCTGTGCCCTGCAGGCCGTCAGCTTAACATCTCCAGGGGGCTGCCTGTAAGAATCAGGCGATAGACCACCCTGGTCTTCATTCCAAGGGACTGTCCTTTTGTTGCGTCTTCTCCCATCTCGCAAGGCCTCACTCTTTTCCTGTTTTTGCATAGGGTTCTTGCTGATGCCCATACTGCCTGGGTGACTGTGCTGGCCAGGGCACCAGCCACTCCCTGCCCTGCTGGGAAGGCATGTCTTTCAGCCCACAGAGGTGTGGTTCATGGGGTGGAGGAGTCAGAGGCAGAAGTCCTTGGGAACCGGTCTCAGGGAACCTTACCTGCCCCCTGTCCTCCATTCACCAGGGCTCGTCTTGGGGATTTTCACTCCCAGGGGCAGTTTTTCAACCCACAGCCCTGTGCTACCCTCAGACCATTATCAGGCATCCTGGATAGCAGGACACTGGGAGCTGGAGCCCTCAGTGCCCGGGGCATAGCCCTGACTTGCAATCACATTGGCAAGCAGCCTCAGGCAGGCCTGGGCAGAGGACCGAAAGCAAGAGAAGGAGGGAAGGGAGCTGCAACAGGGCGGGCCAGAGACAAAGCCAGCTGGGGTAAACAGCCAGTGATGGGGTGGGTGCCCTGGCTGAAGGGGCTCTCCCAGGCTGGCCTGCCCTGGGAACAGGCAGATTGGCGCCTGCTCTCTCCCCTTCTTAGTCCTGCTTGGCGCCTGCCAGCTGCTGGAGGTGCACCTGGGGCTTGGAGTTTGTTACTTTGGGGCCAGGAGAAGAGAGAGAACTAAGACGGCAGAGTGCCGAGCATCTTAGAAAATGGCACCTCTCCATACACTAGGGCTCCTTTGTGGCCCCTTTGGACCTGGGAACTTCTGTTCCTGGGGCTGGTAAATAAGCGCAAGACAAGACTCACCTGGTGTGGTGGCGCCCACTTTGAGTCCCAGCACTCAGGTGGCAGAGGCAGGTGGAATTCTGTGAGTTCAAGTCCAGCCCGGTTTACAAATGGAGTTACGGTTTAGCCAGGGCGCTGGGGAAAAGGGTGGAACTCAAAGGAGCTTGGGCTCCAAAACTGTGTGTCCTGACTTTTCACCTCCTACCTGGGTGGTCTTGGGTTGGGTCTTGGGCTCCTATATGTAAAATGGAGCTCTCTTTCCTTCTTGCTCATAGGAAAAATGTGTGTCTAGCCCCTCCCACTGAGATCATGGAGTGTCTCCCAGGAGGTTTTTTTGTTTGTTTTGTTTTTGTTTTACTTTCGTCTCAAACATGAGACAAAAGTAGATGGCAGGGCAGGAATACCAGATGTCTGGGCCCTGGAAGCCCACCGAAGAACACTGTCTGCTCACTTTGCCTGACCAGACACTGTTCTCCAGTTCATTGGCTTGAACCCCAAAGATGGAAAATATAACGGAAGCCCTAGTAACCTGAGTACCAGGGGGCACATCAGAGAAACACCCCAAGAAAAGTCAGTGATCTGGAGCCGGGGCATCCTTCCCTTTGCTTGTCCATGTGTGTGGACCGAGTCCAAGGGAGGGAAAATAGGAAGAGACATTGCCTTGTCTTGCTCCCCACACATCCACTTCCTGCCCTAGCAGGGAGATGTACCTTGTGGGTGAGCTGGGTAAGTCAACAGTTCAAACACATGTGGGAGACAAATATTAGGATATGAATTCAAGAGGTTTTCTCAAGCAACAGAGTCTCCGGTTTTTCTCAAATAATTGGTATTCTTGGCTAACAGTGGGTTGAGTCCAAACACCCTTGGGGTCCTAAGACCCTTTCAGCCTCTTCCCTTCTTCAGTGGCTCCCAGATCTTATATGTTGAGTAGGTGTGGAGACCCGGGCCCTTCTGCTCAGCTTGGCCCACTGTCCTAAACCTATTTGCTGGTGAAATCTGAGAGGACCAAGTGTCAGAAGTGACTAGCTTATGAGTGTGCCAGGCCACTTCTAGGAAAAGAAGTAGGCTTGAAGCAGCCTGTTGCTTCCTGGTACCAGAGTCATGCAATGCTTGGAGATTGGGGCCTCTCTACCTTCTGATGGTACATCCCATAACCTTACAGGGACCCCTCTTGTCCAACCCTGTCTGGGTGTGTGTCTTATGTACTTGTTTGGCTCTGATAGGGGTCGTGGGTAGGGAGGAGTCTTTGGAGCACACTGATCCTCCTGTGAGCTGTCCTTGTGCCCAGCCTGTGATGTCCAAGGCCTCTTCTTTCAGGGCCCTCTGCTTATCACTGTGGGCATTATCTACACCTAGCACCTCTCTGCCCAGGGCTGTGGTGTCCCCTCAAGGAGCTTCACGCCCATCTCCCCAGAGGCCTGTCTTGCTTAGAGTCCAACCCTGTCCTCCCTGCCTCCCGCCCAACCAGGACTTCGGATGTGTGCGAGCCCTGCTCAGAGTGTCCTCTTCCAAGGACCAGACCCAACTCTTAAGGGGTTTCCCTATGGCTTCCAGGTCCCTTATCTTCATGTCTTCCACGTTCTGTGCATAGCAAGGTCTGTTATGCCAGAGTCTTTCGGGGGACATGCATATTGATAGTGAGATGGTCACTCAGAGAAAAGGGAAGAGTAGATTGGTCTGGAAGGGCTTCAAGGGAAATAAAGGTTGTTAAACTGCTCTGCATGCTGCCAAGTGTCATCCAGTGGAAGCTGTTATTATTATGATCGCCATCCTAATGGTCATTATCATTACCATTATAGGATGTGGCAGTGGGGGATGTGGTGGCTGGTGCGCGCTGATCAAGTTTCCAGCCCATTCTTGATGCTACAGCTATGAGTTAGTTTGTCTGCCTTTGACATTCTAATTTAATTCCCGTGCTAGTGTCTGAGTCCTCACTTCAAAGCTCTCCAATGCATCCCTGGCCTGCGAAGCTGACAGCAAGTTTTAGGGATTGACGCAGGCTTCTTAGACATACTTCAACACTAGTTATTTATAATCTTAAACAAATCTGAATTTATAAGGCAGAACATTTAACTGATTTCACTTTATAGAAAAGTGTCTCCTTCCCCCCCCACCCACAGTGGTATGCCTTTTCACGGATTGTTTCTCTAGATCATTGAGCATTTGCGGATCATTGACTACCCTACCAAAGGTTGTCGGCAGAGAGGGAGGCTGAGACTCTTAGCTTGAGATTCCTAGAGGATGCTGCTCAGTTAGGACCGGCTGGCAGCAGGTGCCAGTTGTGTTCTCTGCTGGCGGGTGGGAGGTGGAGACCGCAAACCCTCCATCTGAAAATCACGGTCCCTCTCGAGTCCAGACTGGAGTAATCTTGAAGACAGGCATTGAGTAGTCAGTGCTGCTCCACTTGTGTCCCATGGTTATCTGTAGGAAAGTGGACCTCGTTTTATAGACACTGGCATTGCAGACGGGGGTGAAGAGCTGAGGAGGATCTAATCTTGAATTCCCCTTGGAAGCATAGAGAGAGCTCATGTTGACACCCAGAAAGTGAAAGGCTACTGGCTGGCCATCTTCCAGAAGGAGACTAGCTCAGTTTAAGGCCTTCTTGGGGAAGGTGGGTGCTGTTCCTGCTCTCCTTAGGGCAGCTGTAATGGAACCATTTTTGCTGTGTCCAGAGCTGAGCAGAAGACAATGGCAGACACCATGAGTCTCTCACCAGCCTAGCACTCAGCCTCTGTTCTCTATAAGTGCTTCATGGCGCCCCTTGCAAAGGTCCTGCTTCTTTCTGCCCCTAGAACCTCCTAGTCCTGGTGTCCAGAGATCCCACAACCAAGTCCCGGTTGCCTTCATTTGGTTCCTTTGTGACGCTTCCATTCATGGCTTTTAGTCTCGTGCCTGCTTGCTACCCCTGAAGCATTAGTCATCCAGTGTTCACATTGCAGGGAGGCCTCTGACCTCTTTCCTTTGGTTTATTCTCTCTTTTATTGCAATATTTCTAGATCTACAGTACGTTCTGTAGGTGTTTTAAAAAGTATTCTAAAAAGATGGAAACAGTCCTGTGTCTGGAGCCTTGGAGATGGGCCAGTTCTATCGAAAGTTGGTCTTAACTTTGCTCCCAAGTGTGGGTGCTCTCTGCCTCAGGTTCCCGTGTGGCAAGGGCTCTGCGCTGGGAAAGGGTGTTAAGTCACCTCTCTCTGAGCGGGAGGGAAATTCACTTGGCACCTTACATCTATGCATGCAAATTCGGGGTCCTTTTCAAACATTTCACCTTTCAGGGAAACCCCAAACTCAAACCACAGGGACCACAACGTACACACAATGTCTACACCCCACTCAGAAAGCACGTGACCGCGCCCACTGGCTGAACTGAACCAGAACTTGTATCTAGGGTGTTGGGTCCTGAGGTTCCGACGGAGCCCACATGCTGTCTCTGGGATAAGGAAGCGAGGAAGTATTTGGCAACTCTCTGTAGCAGCATGGCTGATCTCTGCCCCGGGTGTGTGTGAGTAGGAGCAAGGTGCTGATTGAAAGCCCTCACAGGTAAGAAATAACCTTGGCTAGAAAGGGCAGACAGTACGCACTCCTAGGCACAAGGCACCAGGGCTGATAAACCTTTGGAGTTGGCCGATTGTGGCCTAACAGTTGCTTTATCACTGGCCCCAAAGAAGGGTTTGGCCCCTGAGGGCAGGCTGGGTGTCTAGGTCTGTGGCTCAACTGGTCTCTTTCCGAAGGCTCGTGCCAGGGGAGAGTTAGATTTTATTTCTCAATCAGAATAAAATTATTTGTATGCCCTATTGGTTGAGTGCAGCCTCCCTCCCTAAACTGTAAAGAAGGCGGAGGATCCCTTGTCCCTGCTTCCACCCCTTATCACTACCCACCCAGTTTTCATGTGTCCATCTGTCCGTCTGTAGCTGCTTCTCAGGCTCTTCCTCCTGTGTTGGGATCTGCATCCCTAGTCGACGTCTTCCTGTAGCCTTGAATTATTGTTTTTTTCTCTTTCTTTTCTATGGATTCACAAACTTGCTGTTGGGAAAAGGATGCTAACCTCGTTTCTGCTGAGGTGCAAGTAATAAATACTGGGAGCTTTGCATTTTATCTCACAAGCTCAGAGCTCTCTTACGCCCTGTACATGCTCTATAAGTGCGGGCTGGACTGGTTTTATTTTCCTAACAAGCCTACAAAGCAGTTACAATTACTATTTCTATTTTACAGATGAGTCTTGTTTTATTTTATTATTACTCTTAATGAAGAGCCAAGTTTGTGGTGAATCATTAGGAGTGAGCCTGAGGTCATTTGTCACCACAGAACCAGGCTGTATTGCCTGTCTCAAGTCTGGCTGTGCCAACCGGAGGTTAGGCACGTGGAACGGACACTTTTCTTCCTATTACAGATCTCATCTCAGCTAGCTTTGGGCCAATTCTATTCTTCTCTCCCTATTTCCCCATCTCTGCATGTGACACATAATTTCTAAGACATCAGGGTATTAGAATTTATTCCAACCTGCTTATTTGCAGTGGGTGTCTGGGATCAGGTACGGTAAGGCGATGGGGCCTTGATCATTGGCCAGTGTAGAGGAAGGTACAGATGAGAGGCCAAAGCACCGAGTTTCTGCTCCAGGAACTGTAGTCAGTGCAGGTATGCCTCCTTTCTGGACCCTCATCTCTTCCCCATTTATTGCAAGTAACAGTCTCCCTTCCGTTTTCTTCAGCTGTTTTCTCTCGAGTTCTTTCTGTTTAAGATGGCTTCCCTCCCTTTTATCCACACTCCATTTGCTCCTCTTGCTTTCCCTTAATCTGCATTTCATAGCAGTGGGGCCATTTCAGCTCTAGTCCTGAAGCCCTAGCTCTCTCAGGGCCTTCCCCAGCCGTAGCTGATGAAGGAAGGGAAGCAGGGTGTCAGGCTCCTGTATCGGTTCTTCTGGTCAGCAACTCTTTCCTTGGGAGTTACCCAAAGGCTTGATGTTGTCCGTCTTTTTAAGGCCTTTGTCGAAGCAAGAATCCCCCTAGGATCCTCAGTTCAACATCTGCTAATGGGAAACCCCAACCACCTCTCCTTTGACCTGACAGGGGCTCCTAGGGCTCTCAGTTTTCTATGGTTACACGTGACCCAAAGGATGCCTACCGTGTGAATGCTTTGGGCTCTGTACCCCTCATTTCCTTAGTGTATTGGGAGGTTTCTGCTTGGAGGAAGGTGACATTTGGTTGTTGAGATTAACAGATGGCTGGAGCACAGACTTAGGAGTAGAGCTCCTCAGGGAATGGGGTGGAAGTGGGGCAAGCAGAGGAGGACAAGATGGGGCTCCCTGGACTCTCGAGCCCAACACACCTTTTCTGTGTACCTCAAAAGGCCTTAGGTATATTTACGTAAGGAAAACAAAGATACGCATATTTGCAAATTTAATACATAAGCAAGATTTTTTTTTGTAGTGTGATCATCATAGTTCAAAGTGGTAGCACTCAAATGTCAATCAAAAGGTAGATTGCCATATGATAACTACACCTCAACAGTAAAATAATGAAATAGTAATATATGTAATAACACGATGAATCTTAAAATCATTCTGCTCAGTGGAAAAGAGGTTAGACATGAAGGGTGACAGCCTGTATGATTTCATTCAAATGAAATTCTAGAAGAGTCAACTAAATTGGTAGGAAGCAGATCATGAATTGCAAAGAGGCGGGGCGTGTGGAGGACCCACAGCAAAAGGTCACGTGGAAGTATTTTAGAGCAGTGGAAATTTTCTATGTCTGGATTTTGGTGGTGGTTACATGACTGTATAGCCAGAGTCATCAAGCTGTACAGTAGAACAAATGACTTATTGTATGTAAATTTTGCCTCTATGAAACAGACAAAACAAAGCCACTAGAGCAGGACCAGTATGAAAGGCAGCTTGTCTGTTGACTCTTTGGGTTTTCTTAAGACTCAGACCAGCTCTGAAGGGATATAAAGCCTGAGACTGCTGTCTGGGTTCTGAGGAGCTATATGAGAGGGATGGGCTGGGCTGTCTGGGCAGAGCATGTGCGCGTGTGCAGTGTGAGAGGAAAGGAGTAGAGAGGGAACATGTTTCTCAGGCTCCCAGTGGGCTTCACCAGGAGAGGAAGATGGAGTATATACTCATGTCATTGATTGACAGCACCTTCACGTGGGAGAAGATGCTAGCGGTGACGGTCTCTGTTCGCTTCCTGAAAGTGAGAGTTTTTGTTTTTAACGTTCACCTTTTTACCCCAAACTGTCCCTCTTGCAGTTTCCAGTGCAATGGGCCTACGTGTGGCATCCGAACTTCAGTCACTGATTGGTAAACCTGAATGGAATGCCTTTTCTGAACCCGGATGGATGTGAATGGTTCTGTAGATTTGGGTCTAGTAACGTCAAAAACCTCTGTGGAAGGGCGTGGCGAGTGCTACCTTGCCGCTCTTCAGGCTCCAGGTCTTGGCTCTCATGGTTGAGTGAGAGTATTCAGGATGCTTTGCTACAAACACTGTCTCGATCACATAACATTTCCAACAACAGTTAAATTAACCACTGCCATCGGTTCCACCAGGACTTCCTCTTACCAGACCCTGAGCTACTGTGGAACAACAGTGTCTGTGTTTGCTGCTTATTGGCTTCGAAGTTGAGTCTTTTTTTTTTTTTAGTGTTGCTGCATTTAAAAGAATATTAAAAATACATTTCCAGAGTTTGACATGGTGGCTCGCTTTTTATAATCCCAACACTAAGGCATAAAGATTGCCTTGAATTCATGCGCAACTGATCAACAGAGTAGTTCCAGACTAGCTAGGACTCCCGCAAGACTCTTGTCTCAACAAAACGAACAAGCAAGAAAGCTCGTTCTTTCCAGTTTTATATCCAGGACGTGTTCTTGTAGAATCTAACTTCTTTGTAGTTGGAAATGTGCACCATGGAGACATAATGAAAGGTGGGCTTCACCTAACGAAGGCGCCATTTTGGGGGGATTCCATTGCACTGTGCGTGGTCTGGCTGCCCCAGGAACTGCAGGTTTTCTTCTCCCCAGGGTGTAGGGTGGCTGTTGGAGGAGGGTGGGTAGTCATGCTAATCTTTGTGTCGCATAACATGGTACTGCCACTTGCCTTTTTTATCTGGAAATTCAAGCAGATATCGGACAGGGACTGTTTGTGGGAACCAAGAAGGTTGAAGTCACCATTCTGAACAGAAATGACACTTGCAAGAGCAGTAAGCGGTCTTTAACCGTAGTTTGTTGCATTCCTTGGCTGTCATATATCAGATGCTGTGCATTTACTGGGGAATGAAGTAAAAACAAGTAGAAGACAGAGTCCCAGGACTTAGGAAACAGCCTAGAAGACATGTAGTTAATCAGAGGCAGAGAGGCAGCAGTGAGGAAAGCTGAGCTGAAAGTGAAGGAAGGAGTGGTTCAGGAGTGCCCTGCCCAAGTGCCCAGGCTTGACCCTCAGGGAGACTCTGAAGCACGGACAACATTCTAGGAAGCTGGAGAGGAAGAAGAAAACCCAGAAAGGAAATGAGGATAGAAGAGAGTTTTCACTTGAGCGCAGGCTATTTTCATTGGTGGATTCAGGGAGCCAAGACCAGAATAGCGAGTGGAACATGAATTATGGAACTCTGGCATGGCCGCTGCGGGAGTTGATCCACATCCTGCAGATCATGGAATGCTGCTAAGTTCTCTGATCAGGAGCTACAGTAGCATTCCAGGAGACCAAGCTGAAGGTTCCTGGAGTGGGGTCCATTCTGGAAGACAGAGTTAGCTGGATTTCCTTCTCCAAGTGAAGTGGGAGCCCTGTACTGTAGGCGGCTAGCATCGGTCCGGGGAGTGTGCATGTCACTCCAAGAGCCCGTCAGCTCCCTAGAGGTCCCATCCCTATTCTCCAGTGCCTCACGCTGGAGAGCTGCTCAGGGTGGGGTTTGTCATGATGATGTGTGATGAAGCGAGACAGGTACCCAAAATCCATACCTTCATTTACTCTCTGATAGCAGCCTTCTTTCTGTTCGGGAGTGAATAGGCTAGCCTGAGTTGGGATGAGTTACTGGAATGGAATAAGAGTTGATGAAGAAGAGAATAGAAAGGCAGTTGAAAGGGAAAGGGGCCTGGGTCTGGGGGTTTGCTAGCTAACAAAGAAAGGGGATAACCTTGTGTCCCAGAATGTTCTAGAAAAACATTAGTTCCTTTTGGATTTAAGACATCAGAACTTCCTTGCAGCCTCTTTCAGTCAAATGAGCTTTGGTTTGCAGTTGGTCACTTGGACAGCGGGACTGTCCTGGACAAGAGGACACCGTCTCAGTGTCAGGCAGGGGGCCATGTGCTTACTGCCAGGGAGCAGTGACTTCTGGAAAATGTGGTAGGTATGGGGAAACTTTTGGGAGTAGAAGTGAATTAGAAAATGGGGTGGGACTGGATGGAAGGACTGGTGACCCACAGATCTTGGGGGCTAGGTGGCATCAAGGAATTAGGGTGAGAAAATTTGTGATTAGCAAGAACCAGTTGGGCTCTTGTGGGCCGGTTCTCTCTGTGTGAATCTAGTTGGATGGATACATTTTGGGCCTCCTACTGTTTGTGGCCACCAGCATTTTTTTTTTTTTTTTTACTTTCTTTGTCTGAAGGTAAGTTTGTTTGGGATGATGGTAACTTTGGACTAGCTTGTCGTCTTGGGTTATAAGCGTAAGATCTTCCTGTTACTATTTTCACATCAACCAAAGCTAGGAAGTCTCACCAGATCCTCCTGCAGAGCATCCAAAAGGCAACTATTGGCCGCCATAACAGGCTGGCAATGAATTGTTTAAGTGATACTGACTTCTGTGTCAGCAAAAAGTGAGACGCAAACTGATCACAGATGACATTACTTAAATGACAGTACCTACGTGTGTCCTTTCTTTCACATTTGCTGTAATCCTGTTATGGCATTGTCCTATTACTTCAAGTACTGTCGTCTGTAAATGCTGTCAGACTGTAACTGATTGCCAAGGACAGAGGGGCGAACTCAGGGAGAATACAGCCGCGTTTCCCACACTCCAGAGAGTAGGATTCTCCCCTCTGATAGAATTCTTGGAGAAGTTCTCGAGTCAAAATTAGATATCCCACCATTCACAGGTTTTGATGAATTAGCCAGACCCACTCTTTGTGTTCTTAGGCAAAAAGAATGCTCTTTTAAGAGCAGTTGAGACACACTCTTAGGATAGTTTGATGCTTCTCCATAGTGGGATGAATGGCAGGTATTATTTGGTTTATTAGGCAGGTTTATGAAACCAAAGCAAAAGTAATATGGGAAGGAGGAAAGAATTGATGTATGCAGACTTAAACCACTCCTAGTTGGTTGGGTCTTTACCTGGTGATGTTTCAGACCTAGGCCTCACTCTAGAGATCGGGAGACGGAGTCAGAAGATCTTTAGTGTCAGAAATTCTGAGGTGGGTAGAGTTGGGAATAGCTTTATTTTGTGTTGGTTTCACTTGGCCATGTCAAATACCTCGACCAACTTCTTGCTCATATCTTCCATAAAGAGTTTCTAAGTTCCTAGTCTCAACCTTGAGTGGCCGGTGGCAGCATCACTGATTAAAATCAAGCCTCTTGCTTCTTGCAATTCCACTACTCACAAAAAGGGAGTGAGAAACGGCGGCTGTGGACACTCTTATTAAAAGCTGCATTGGTTATCGGAAAATAAGGCCAGCTTAAGGAGCACCCACTAAGACTTGTGGCTCTGCGAACTTGAGTTTGGACTTCTGGAGAACCTTGCTCAGTTTTCCTTCTACCCAGTTCTGTATTCATTTTAAAGTATCTAGTGTTGGTTAGGATATTCTGTTATTTATAGCTTTCCCCAAGATCCCGAGGGAAGATTATCTCCATTTGAGACTTCCATGTGGATGGCCAAAAAGTATCCGCCCACTGCACTGCTCCTCCTGATGACTGCTTCATCCCATCCGCGTGTGCAACAATCGCAGTGTGTAATGGCACGGGGGTGCAGACACCCGAAAGCCTGGCTGGAGGTGCAGTGTGGCCGTGCTGACATTAGCATAAGGAGCTTGTCTAATTGACTTGCAAAATATAGGTTAGGGAGTTTTACAGAATCTCAAATCATCTTGCACTTTCCTGATTAAAGACAAAATATTATATTAAGTAGATCATTACATGGGTAAAAGGTTAAAATTGTGTGCACTTAGGCTCTCCCCCTCCTGCCTATGGCAAGTAACAGATTGAAGTCAGGCAGCAGATTCGCTGCTCTCCGAGCTCTGGAGGCCCCAGCAGCCAGCTTAGGTTTATAGGAGGGCCACGTGCATTAACTTTGCATTTTCCAAGTCTTTTTTCATTCAGACAGAAGTTATCTTAAAATTATATATTAATTTGCTTGAATTCTGTGTCTGTTAGCAAGGAAGGGGCAGAGCAGTGGTCAGGTTTGGGACATACAGCGATGTATCTCAGGCTGCCTGTGATAGCGTTCATGAAGTCACTCAAGAAGAGGATGTAGTTAGCGTCAGTTGCCTTCCTCGGTGCTGTACCCAACAGAAACAAACTAAGTGAAGAAAGGTTTCTGTCGTGAGGTCGACACGGGGGGAGGGGCGACTCCTGCACACAGGGTCTGAAAGACCCCGGGGAAGGGCCAGGATTTGATGCTCAGGCATCATGACCTTATAAGCCAGCAGTTCTCAGCCTTCTAAGGCTGGGACCCTTTAGTACAGTTCCTCATGTTGTGGTCACCCCCAACCACAAAAGTATGTTCGCTGTTACTTTATAACTCTAATTTTGCTACTGCTATGAATCGTAATGTAAATATCTTGTGTTTTCTGATGGCCTTAGGCAACCCCCACCCCCAGGGTTGTGACCCACAGGTTGAGAACCGCTACCCTAAGTCTTCCAAAACAGTGCCACCTACTGGGAACTAAGTGTTCATGGTAAGCCTGTGGGGAGCTTTCAGATGCAAGCGTAACTGTCATTCTAAGTCTATGGTCTCTTCTCTGTCACCATCTTGCCCCTGTGTCAATTGCCAACTGTTGGTTGTTATCAGAGCCTTTCTGAAAAACAGCTCCTGGACCAACCGCGATGCTGAGGTGGTGTTTCCACGTCCTCGCTGCTGTGTTTACAAGCCCACTGCTGGGCTCCTGGTGCTTGGGAAAAGGGGAAAGGTTAGGGCTTTTCCAGGCCAGCTGCACCCATTTTCTCTTGGTAGCTGGGACTGGTAAGTCGTGTGCCCACTCGTCTGATCCAGCGCTTTGAGCATCTCTCTATAGCACTGAATGGGGCATATGTGCACGAACTGAGTTGTAGGGTTGAGCCATTGCTCTCCCTCTGCTTGGAGAAGGCGGCTCAACCTTTGCTGCTTGGAGGTGAGGCAAAGTGGGCTAGCGGAGTTGTGACTGGTGTTGTCGTCGGATATGTGTGGGAGAGAACACGCCACCGAGTTGCTCTCTGGAAGTGAGCTGTGGTCCACCTACAGAGCAAGGAGGGTCCTGAGAACCCCGGTAGCAGTTTCCCACCGAGCACCTTGCTTTGACGTTCAGTCAAATCCATCTTACAATTCAGAGACATTTTTCATAGTTCCCACTCTTTCTCTGTTGCTGGAATGTTCTTAGAGGTCTTTGAGTGTATGTTTAAGTGGATCCTTGGATATATTTAAAATCTCTCCTGTCAGTTTTTTTTTTCTTTTTCCTTCTGATAGATAAAGGAACCGGAGTAGCCAAAGGTTGGAGAAAAAACTGGGGAGAGAACCCCCAAAATGAGCAATCTCATTCCTCCTGTTGAAAATGGGAGTCCAGTGTGGTCCTCCATGTTCTGTGAGAAGGAAAACCCATCTTTTTGGTGAAGGGGCATATGTGGAGGTCTTGTAATTGGTGTGTGACCTTAGGATAAAACTCTGTGTGGAGCTCATCTTATTGTCCCCAAGGGGCATTGTTAGTATGTACAGACCCCGCATGACAGTCCCCGAACAACGACAGCATCTCAGTTCTCTCTCAAATGGCAAGGGCCGTTTCTCCTATCTGGGCTGCTGGGACAGCTTCCTAAGAATCTAGTATCTGGCAGCTTCATGACATTGGAGGGAGGTTTTCCATTACACGAATTGATCAGGTTTTGCTACTTTTCATGTTATTTTCTGAGTCTAGGTTTGCTTTTGCTCTCACGGGCAGAATCTAAAAGATGAGGGGTTTGCCCTGGTTCATGCAGTTGGAGGTTTCCCTGAGCTTAAAGGCACAGAGAGTTTCCCTGGGACTGGTGTCTGAAAGTGGATGGCAGAGCCAACGCCAGCAAGGACGTCCACAGAGGCCTGGCTCTGGGATACAGCTGGTGCCATCCCGAGTGCCCTTGCTATAACTGCCTTTTTTTGTGGCAAGCGCAGATGCCGAGCCCGGCAGATCCAGGATTTGTATGCTGCCTGTATCGCCCTGCCACATCTCAACCATTGGCACATCGCAAGATGGCTACTACAAGGCTCAAGTCCCATAGAGGTGCAACAGCCTCAAGGGAGAAGGGGGCTGTTTAAGGAACTGAGATTACTTGGAACTGTTTCCTGACCTTTTTGCTCCTCCCACAGTGCTATCTTGTTGCTGGTGACGCATGTACGTATGCAAATCATCCTTCCTATTCGGGTTGAAATGCCCAGTTCACTTCTGGCCACCTCCTAAGCATAGAGACCTTGATTAAATTTAGAGTAGACAGACTCACATATGACCACAGTCAGGGCCGCCCTGCACGCCTACATTCCACCCCGAGGTCTTCCAAGGAGAGGAATCTTCTAACCTCAGCCCCGCATGCGGTTCTGCTCCAGCCTTTAAGCTTTTTTTCCCCCTCTTTTCCCTTTTCTCTGCCTCTCCGAAGTCCCCCTTCCTTTAAGAGAAAAAAATTATGTGAGCCATGCTAGAAGTATGGACTTGACCTCAGCCTCACCTGGTGTAGCTGCTGACCATTTGCGTGTGTGTGACACACACACACACACACGCACGCACGCACGCACACACGCACGCACATGCATGCACACACATGGTGGGGAGGGGAGAAAGTAGCTGGGGTGGGGGCCAGTTTCTGTTCCACAGTCACTGCTGTTTCAATGAAAAGCAGATGGGCTGCCTACAAGTCTGAGTTCCCTTTTTCAGAAGTGTGTCCGTTTCCCATAGTGAGGGCCACCGTGGGGGCAGGGCAAAGGTGGGAGGGAAGATCTGGGAAAGAAGATGGGAAAGAGAGGGAAGAGAACTCAGAGAGGGCTGAAATGCTGAAATGGGAGGTTTTAAGGTGTGGGGAAGCAGACTGCGACCTTCCCTGTGACCTGCTGTGAATGCGCTGTGGCGACCGAATTCTCTAACACTGTCAGAATCTGGACAGCCCTGCTGGCTCCTGGAAGGGCAGCCCAGCAGCTGTCACCGGCAAAAGCATCAAAAGCATGAGCTGTCGATAGTGACCTGCATTCGCAGAAAATCTGAGGGCTTCCTAATTAATGGAGGAGCTCTAAATGAGAGTAACGTGCTCCACAAGCCCCCTCACACGCGCTCAGTGTCACGACGCAGATAATCATTACATCTAACAAGCGTCTGGTTTCAGCCAAAGTGCTGGGACTCACTTGTCCACCGTGAGGCTCAGTTACAAGAGGGGAAAAGCCACCAAGGGAAGGAAGAAGGAAGGAAAGAAAGCAGGCACAGGCAAAAGGGATGAACAGAAATCTGCATTATGCACTTGGGGTGAATATTACACGCATGCGCATACACTCACGCACGCGCACACATGCACGCACACGCACACACACGCACGCGCACAGACACATGCACATGTGCCTGAGCTAACCGCATTCTTCCTTTGTTGCTAGCTGAAGCATTCAGGTACTTCTATCTTCTGTTTTAGCTTTTTCCTTACTGTAATCTATAATCTGCTAATACACCGACTCATTCATTTTGATGTTTCCTGGAGATGAGTATCCTGAGTTATTTCTGACCATTGCAGCTCTCCATGGGGCCTAAACTGTCAAACTCAGTGTGTCGACTTGAGTACTACCATCAAAATGAGTGATGTAGACAATGACTGGGCTCTACCTTAGATGGAGAAATGGATTGGAGCTGAGGGAACCCTGCCGTGGTGGTGGAAACTCGCCTGAGATGATTGGAGTCTTGCTGGAACCTAGACAGGATTCCTGGCCTTGCCCCGAGGCTCTCTGCTCCGAGCAGGAGAATCTGAATCCTGGTTTAAGGCACTGGTTTTAGTAATTTTCAAAGCTGACTCTTTGGGCATCTTTTCCTCCTGTTGAGACCATTTCTCTACCCTGTGACAGACACTAGAGGGCCAAGGGTGGGTTCTGAGTGCCATTGGTATTGTTCTGGAGGGACAGAACTGAAGAGCGGGCACCCTCTACCTCTTCTTCCCACTCTCCCGCTCTGTCCTTGCAATTATTCGTGGGAAATAATATAAATCACATCTCGCAAAGCAATCACAGGCTGAAGTGCAGGTTTTCTTGCAGTTCCTTTATCAGTAAATCAGACTTGAGGCGTTTATCAGCAAAAGTTAGATGCGAGCATCATTCTTGCACGGTATGAGAGAAGATTGTTTGGTGGGGACGCTGCCAATCAACTTCTTCCAGCTTGACTCTGCTATCAATTAATGCTGCAATTATTTGTCTAGTTGGATATTTAAAATGTCATCAGAAAGAGATGATTACATATTCCAGAAAGCAAGGCACTGTATAATCAGATGAACTGATTCCAGTTAAATGTAGTGTGGGACCAACCTGTCCTTCAAAGCAGAGTTCCTGAGCTACCGCAGAGGCAACCGCCTTCTGCCCTGCTTTCCGCAAGCTGGGCTCAACCTTGGGGCGCAGCAGGTTGGGGTCGGGCGACACTCAATTATGGGGAACTTTCCAGATCTCAAAATGGAACCGCTCCTTCAGAGACACGAGAAGTACGTTTTGGTTATCTCGTTCAATTCATCTGCAACCCTATAAATAATCAGTCCCTCTATTCTTCTTGCTTCCTGTGGATTCAGATGCCAAATCCTGATTTGTGGCAAACTTGTCACATGCCCCTTCCCCACTCTCTGTGCCTGGTGCCCAGGAACCAAGCAGTGGTGTGGAAATTACAACTGTTTGGGAGCCAAGAAAAACCTCCGTTTCTCGCTTTTTCTCCAGTTCCGGATATTCTCGGCCGTGCTCCATCTCTCAGCCTCCTCCCCACACACCTCCTCCACCGCACACCCTCCTTCTGTCCGCTCCATGAACAGGAAACTGAAAAACAGCTCCAATTTTTTTTTTAATGGTGGAAGAGAAAGCACAACCCAAACTAACAACCTAGCAAACTCCAATCAAGCTGAACTCCCCAGAAAGAGTGGCTGTAAAATGTACGGTGTGCATAGACACCCCCTCCCACTGCCTCATCTTCCCAAGCGTGCCAAGTGCCCCACACCCACGTGTCAAATCTGAAGGTGATGGCCAGGTTTCGGTTGTGGATTAGCATCCACCCTAGTCCTTTAGGGGTGGAGGTTGAGACCCACTGGGGGTTGCAGACACAGTATCTGAATGTCGTTGTTGGGGCTTGGATAAACACTGACCCCTGAGGCTTTCCGTAGCTCACTTCCCAACATGGTGCTCTGCTCAGTCTAAGACACTGTGGTGGTCCAGAAGCCCCCTTGCCATATGAGAACATGTCTGTTAGGGAATTCATTTTATCTGGGGCCAAAAAGAAGCCTTTGGAAACCCCTAAGACGACGGGGTATGTGCTGGAGAGTGAGGATGGGAAGATCTGTAGTTGGGTGGACCCTTCAGAAGGACTCAAGTCACGAGGCATCAAAATGGAGACGTTTCCACCTCGCCTCTGCTAGGCTGGCTGCTGATAGCTCGCACCCTTGCCCTCTCCCCTCTGTTTTCAGCTATGCTCAGAGAAATCCCGAAACCAGCTTGTGACCAGGTCCCAGTCCTGCTGTCTTTCTGGTGCAGCCGTGACAGCAGGCTCCGGTGCTGGGTGGAATGTGGGCTGTGGAAGGTTCTAGGGTGAAGGAGTGGAGGGCCCTGGTTAGCTCCCCGGAGATGCAGGTGAGAGACCCTTGAAGGGCTTTACTGTTTCTGGACCCATTGACCCGTTGGTTAATTTTATAAAACTCGCTTCTCCACTTAATCTTTTCAGCCTGTCCCAAGCAGAACTGTATGACTGGACATGACGTGGGGAAAGAGGGTCTCCCTGTGCCTGGCCGTAGACATGGCTTCCCCCTCGGTGGCTGCTGCCAATCATTTGACTGGGAAGTCCCAACCATCCTGGGGCACATGGAGGCCTCCCTTGCTTTCTTCCCTGGTTTGTGGTGTGGGCGATCTGGGTAAGATGTGGGCGGCTGCAGGTGTTCTGCCAGGGTCCGGGGCACAGCCAGCTGAGTGCACTGTCCGCCTCCAGCTTGCTAGCCCGATTTCAAGCCCTTTTTGTGGAGAAAAACTTTTTCAGTACCAGTGTTTGGCTAAAAGGACTGCCGTGATTGGGGTGCAGGTAAAGGTGAAAATAGAGAGGACAGTTGGAGGAAGAGAGAGGAAGGTGGGAAGGATCCCAGACTAGCAATTGGGATGGATTTATTAAAGACTAAGGAAATTTGACAACCATTGCAGCTCTTCTAAGTGTGTAATTACACAGCATTTACAAAGTGAATTATTAACCTGATTGTCCGTAACAACCATTGAGTAAATACACAATTAGAGATCACCAAAATAGTACAGCCTGCCGATGGGCCAGCAGGCACCTTGACGAGCTGTAATCACCTCCTGGTTCAAGGCTGACCTGGTGGTTCCTTTGCTAGTGAATAATTTACTAGGGAGACCTGGGTGCCTTGGGGAAGGGAAGGCTTCCCAGTGGCCACTGACACTCCGGGTTGGACCCCACAGTTGCTCTCCAACAGGAGGAAGATCTCTCTCTCTCTGTGCTGGACTCCTGAGCGGGTCACGAAGAGCTCTTCTTTGCCCAGGCAATATGGTGTCTGGTCTTGGAAGGGTGGAACATCAGTGGGGACCAGTCGGCTTGTGCTGAGGACAAGGAGACACTTGTAACTAAGAGGCGACCTTAGAGGAACGACAAATGCTTTGTGGACGCTATCTAACCCGAAGGCCTCACACCTTCAGCCCCCTGACCTTTGTGACATTCCTCCTCTGGGGACAGAGGAGGCCCATCACCTCAGTGGGGCCTCTTCCCGGGGAAGTCCAGTTTGCTCCACACTGGAGGAGCCGTTAAAGTCAGCCAAGAGCCGCAGGCCATAAATGCAGAATGTGACTTAACAAAAGCAGCTTTTGAGTGGGAAAAGCTGAGTGGAGTTGTCCCAACCTGTCAACTTCAGATTCTTTCCTCCTCTCCATAAATCAAAAAACGGTTGGTGGAAGGGAGGGACAGAAGCGTTTCATTTTCAGATTTTGTAAGAAAATAAAATCAAATCAAAAGAGCCTGTCCCACGCTGGTACCTTACATGCCAGGTTTCAGCCTGAGGCAAATTTTTGTGGCCATGTAATAAGCCTTTTTAAAATGGTGACAGACCCTTGACTCTTTGGCTTGAATTACATTGATAAAAGCCGTTTTATTGCGTTAGAGCCGGGGCTGGAGTACAGGACGTTTCTTGCCTGGTCGGTCCCTTTGAAACAGCATCAGCCCGCAGTCCACACACCGCACCACCTGACAAGGCTTGAGTACCATGGCGGCAGAGATCTGTGGGCCGGTGACAGAGGGGGCTTTTCTACTTGGCAGTTGAAGGTTGAGGCTCTGAGGAAAAAGGATTTCAGCCTGAGGGGTTTGTTAAGAGAGAGTGGAGTCTTTGACATTCAGTGTAAAGCCGAGGGATCTTGACACTGGGGGCCTGGGGTCACCCTCAAGGTTGGGATGGTCCAGATTTCTGGAGAACTTCCTAGACCCATTCCCCAAGCAGCCTCACAGATTTAAAATAAAAATAACCTCCAGGCCCTCTCAGTGCCTATGGTGAACAGCCTCCTTACCTGGGATGCCAGGTTCCCACACTCTGAGTACCCACGTAGATGTTTCTAGGGAGTGGAAAGGGAGTTGATGAATCTTGGTGTGAGGGGTTGGGTATTGTAAGATACCTCTCTCTCTCCGAATCAACAGCCAGTAAGCCGCAGAAGAGCCGGCAGCACCCTACTGGCTTGTATCAGTGTGCACCTCCATTTTGCTCAGGGCATTCTTTTTAGATTGGTCAGTTGTAGAAATGAGGGGTTTTAAATTGGATAAAAATCCAGGGAAATAACCAAGAAAACAGACCTATTGTTCTGTCCGAGAAGCTGGGCCGCCCTGTGCCTTGGCTGTGCTAAAGTGCCGAGGGACTGAGAAGACAGAGTGGCCTGTCCAGGGCGAGGCCTGTCCTGAAAAGACGAGCTCTCATGGAAGGAGGCCCCGCCCTGCCTTACAGAAGAACCTCCTAGATTGAGCCTCACCTCAGGCGAGAGGGCGGCCTAGTTCTGATCTTGAGGAAATGTCAGAACCTGACCTGCTAGACCATTTTCTTTTCTTTGCCTTTGGAGCTTTGACTCCTTAAATTAGCTCTGGTAATTTCTGAGCGGTCCTCTGCTAACCACGGGCATAATAGGTTTTAATTCTGGAGAATGGCCAGTTCTGATTCTTGGAATTTCTTGGCCAACAATGTCGCAGAATATTCAACTCAGACTGGGCCTTCTCCTGCTTTCCCTGAAGTGCACAGACCACAGAATCATCCCAGAAAATCAAGCAGCTATCTGCAGGGTCTCTGACAAAGAAGGGTGTTTTGCTGTGGCCTACCTTGAGGGGTCCTGAGGTGAACAGGGAGGAGCCATTGTCTCCCAGAAGGTGAGCAGGGCTCTGAGGGCCAGGCTTGACTGCACTACTTACACCAGTTCACAGGGGTCAGGACATGCACTTTCTGAAAAGTTTCGAAGACTTGCTTGGTATTCTGATCCTGTTTCCAGTGTGAGGTACCTTCCTGATTGTGTGTGTGTGTTGGGGGGGTCCATTTCTTTAGACCACCCCTGTCCTTTAAAGGGTTGGTTCAGATTGGTCCTGGAGGACAGACTCCACAGCTAACTAGACTGGTGTGTTGCCTGGGCCCCCTCACACGTATGATCCAAGTGTCTCTCTCTGTATCATCCTTGGGAAAGCAAGGGTCCTCTTGCAAGTTTGTTCTTTTAGCTTATTCTGGCATTTTCCCAAGGCCGATTAAATGATGACACAGAGGTTTGCTGTGAATTGACACAGATAAAAAGGCGAGGGGTGGCCTCTTCAGAGTAACTGGGGAGTTGTGTCTTCTGCTGGCATTGATAGACAAACCCATCTTGCCCCTGGCAGGTGTTATCAGAATTAAACGTTTGCTAAACAAATAGCAATTCCCCTGGACCCATCCCACAGTCCACGTAGTTCGTCCTCACCTTAGGTGAAATGACTGTTCCTCCTTCTCTTGCCATCTAACTGGGAGGAGGTGTATTTAAAGGATGGCAGTTTCCAAATCTTTCAGTCATTTTGGGGGATGGGGTATCTAGAACATGTTTGTGTGAAGCTAGACCAAGTGGCCACAAGAACCATGCTCAGGGCTGCTTCTTAGATTCTTTGCCCCTTCTACTCATGGGGTCACTGACCATGATTTTGCCCAGCTTTCAGAAGGCTCAACACACAGCCAACATTTCATGAATAGAAACTAATAAAGGACGAGTAATTTTTCATGTTCTAGAAAAGTTAACTTCTCCAAAGGTTCCAAAGAACAGCAGGGTTCTCCCACTGGATTCAAAGTGTTTGTTTACAGATCACTAACTACTTGATGGGTAGGATGCTGAGGGGTGCGGTGCACACTTAGAAGGTAGAATATTGGAAGACCTGCCAAGATTTGGTGAACTTGGGAGCATGAGGGAGCTTCTGAAGTTGTATCAGTTAGCCAGCGTGACTGAGGAAACTCCTCAAGTTGTATCAGTTAGCCAGCATGACTGAGGAAACTCCTCAAGTTGTATCAGTTAGCCAGCGCGACTGAGGAAACTCCTCAAGTTGTACCAGTTAGCCAGCACGACTGAGGAAATTTGTGAAGTATCAGTTAGCCAGCGTGACTGAGGAAACCCCTCAAGTTGTACCAGTTAGCCAGTGTGATTCAGTTTACAGAACTTTGTTTTATACCAGTTTTCCAGGAACACTCCATGATGACTGAGGACAAGAACTCTAGGGCACCTGGGCCTTGCCACCCCTATTGAAGGTGTCTGGGGAGAGACTCAAGTTTCAAGTCCTGTGTGTACTTTAACAAGCAGTGGTGTGGGCTCTGGCTTTGCCACTGGCCTTCTGGCATGAACTGCAAGGACCTTTTCCCTTGACATTTAGCCTGGGGGTGTGTGGGAAGCTTCTTCCTGGTTTTCTGACCTTCCATCTCATTGGCCCAGGACACACCTGGGTTTCCTCTCTGCCGTGCAGAGGGTGAACTGTTCAAGTCTATGCCCTGTGAGATTGAAATCCAGAATCACTTTCTCTGTCTAAAAAAAAGAATTAGCTTGTTATCCAAGCCCACATTGGCCCTGCAGGTCCTTTCAGCCAGCTGCCAGCTTGGTTACAAGAAGTCTTGGACAGGCGTGGGAAGCAGGGGAGAGGAGCCACTCAGTCAGTTGATCCAGCTTTCTCTTTTTAAAGCTGAGAAGACTTAGTGCCAGAAGGAGGATGGGATTTATTCAAAGTGAGAAATGGATGGTGAGCTGCAGAGTTAGGGCTGAAGCACCAAGGTCCCTGGCTTTGCTCCAGCAAGAAAAGAATCTAGGGACAGAATGTGGTGGCGAGACTCAGTGCATCACATAAAGGCATCTCTCTCTCTCTCTCTCTCTCTCTCTCTCTCTCTCGTTTTTGTATATTTGAGATAGGATCTTATAGCTCAGATTGGCCAGGAGCTCATTATGTAGCCTAGGCTAGCCTCAAATTCCTGATGCTCCTGCATCAGCCTCCTGGGTGCTAGGCTCACTGGAGGGGACTGTCCCACCATGCCTTGCAGCACTGTCTTTAGTATCTTTAAAATTAGTTCTCAGGTTCCTCCCAAACCGCCTGGAAAACACATCCAATAGAGACGCACATGCAGTCCTAAAAGAAAGGCACAGAGGCAGACAAAGGCCCCCACTTTGTCTCCTCTCCCCGTGGCTTTGCAGAGAAGAAAGGGGAAGTTTGGAGGGAGGGTCATACTGATGGGAGAGACAATGTAATGTAGGGAAATCTCAAAATTTCTCCACAGTTGTGCTGAAGACATTTCCACAAACACAAGGCTGCCTTAAACTGGGATTACATCTGAAATAGATTATTTAAGCCAGGGAGGCAATGTCTGTCTCAAAGAAGAACATGGCTGTCAGCACTGGCTTGTAGACCACCCACCGCTTCCTAGGAGAAGGGAACTTGAGGTAGGAAGGCTTTGGGGGGGGCGATGAGGCAAAGCAGGGCAGGTGAGCTTTCTGGGAGTCTGGAAGTAGTCCATTTCGGTCCCTTATTTAAGAAGAATGGCATTTCAAAGGACGAAGCTGAAGACTTGACCACAGTCACTGCTGTCACCTGGATGAAGCATTTTCTCCCGAGTGTGACTGTCTGGTGAGCCCCTCTATGCTGCCTACCATGAGGCTTGCTTCTGCAGAGCACCAACATCCACTCTTGCCTTTGTCTCGAAAGCCTTTCTCTGGGACTTTCCAAGTCCAGCTCGTCAGTCAGCCTCATGCTCAAGGCCCCTGTTCTCCCCTCCAAAGTGAAGGATGCTTGGACATCTCCATCCAGTGGCTTCTGGGTTCACAGGTTCTTCCAATCTCAGACTCAAAGTACTTTTAACAATCGCATCTATCCTGAGCATGTACAGATTTTTCTTGTCATTGCTTCCGAACAGTAATGTCTTTCCTTAAGCATCTGCAATGTTTTAGAGATGATTTAAGAACGTGGAAGGCTGTGCATAGTCTATGTAAATATTATGCTATTGTATCTGAAGGATTTGAGCAGCTGCAGATTCGGGAACCCTGCATGTGTGGATACTGACAACCCACCAAGATTTCTCTTCCTGTGGGTTCCCACGGCAGCTCTGTGCCTTTCTCATGATGTGGTTTTGATGCCCAGTGGGGGCATCTGTTCAGCCTGTGACTTCTGTGCTGGGTGCAGTCTCTACAGGATAGCCTGAACACTTTGTACTTCCCACAAAAGCCAGGCTGTAGCTTGGGGCATTATAGACATTTGGTGGATATTTGTTGAATGAGTGCATGTAAGAATGAATGAAGGGAATGTATCCTGGAGCACACATTTCTGCATAGTGTGGTACATGGTTAAATAAACAACAAAAAAATGGTTGTAAGACAATTTGTCTTTTTATTCAGCTGCCCTCACAGTCCCCTCAAAAAGCCCCACCATTCTAAGGCAAAATCTTAAAGTGTAATAAAAATTTATCTAATTCACGATCAAGTGAAAATACTTTGGGCCCAGAGCCAAAGAATATTATTGGAGTGAACTTTTTTCAACACCCTAAATTTAACCAGCTGGAATTCTTTTTTTAAGTACCATCCTATTCAACCTTTTGAAATGAAAGATTTGCCTTTTAGTGGGAAATCTGCATTTCAACACAGAGATGGAACACAATGTTTCTCAGCTTAGTTATTCTTCAGAAAAGCAAGTTCTTTTTTTTCCTTATTTTTTGAATTATATGCTTTGCTTATGTTAAAGACACAGATTGCAGAAAATTTTGTTTAGGCTTGACAGATTGGTGGCTTGCATTTTTATAGATAAGGGGGCATAAAAGATGTCATCTCTTCCTTTTTCTTCATTGAGAGGAGGCCTAGCATGAGAACTTTTTGAAGGTGACATTAGCAACCTGTTTGTATAATCACAGGCCTGAGAGAGTAGAATTGGCCAAGAAATAAAAAAAAGAGAGTATTTAAATGAGCTATGCAATTAAGTCACTGGTGTGGTATCAAATAATATAAAAACCAACCGAGTATCAAAGAAGAAAATTCTAGAGTGTGTTGTCTAAGATTCTTGCTGGCTTCTGCTTTTGCAGAATATATTTCAAGAGAATCACAGGAAACATCATGGTCTGGGTATGATTGTATAAGTCTTTAATCCTAGCACTCAGGAAGCAGAGGCAGGCCAATTTCTATTATTTCAAGGGCAGCCTGGTCTACATCGTAAGTTCGAGGCCAGCTAGGGCTACCTAGTGAGACCCTGTCTCAAAAACGAAAAATATAAGCAAACAAAACAGAGATCATCTTGATTTAGTGGAACCTTAGCCAATGGGGGAAGAGAAATGCAGGGGGGAAATGCTCACTTCTAGAGTAAAGGCAGTACGTCTTGACAATATCAGAAGGCTAACTAGGAATTCTGTAGGCAGTGATAACATTGGCATGCGTTCAATCCAGAGCTACGCAGCTCAGGCCACAGGCTTGATTAGTGTTTGTTCTAGAATGCGCTGGTAAGTCAGGCTCTCAGAGAGGGGCTGGTACCCAGTGTAAAGCTCTGAAGGTCAAGAGCTAGAAGTAGCGGGCCACAGAGGATGTTCAAGGACTGTCTTTGCTTTGAAGTTAGACAACGGAGCTTCTAGGCCGGACTGCCTTCTAGGAGAAGGAAAGACCGGAGGATTGTAGAGCTGAAGGGACTGTTCAGACCCTTTGTGTTGGCTTGTTATCTCTCAGAGTGGTTTGTCATCTGTTCTCTTAGGGGTGATGCAAGGAGAAAGAGGGCAGAACCTCCTAAGCTCCTTTGGGGACACAGTCAGCTAGATGTGCATGGTTAAGAGGAATATACACAAACACATTTTAGAAAACAGCACACATCTTTGTATTCTGTGGAGAGGATTGGGATCTTTGTTTTGATACTATTTGAAGAGGGGACTCGCTAGGGGTTATACCCTGAGGCTCATACATACAGGCCAGGAGAGTGCTCTACCACTGAGCCATACCCTCCGCCTTTGACTCCGCTTCTGACCCTTGGGTTCGTCAAGCATTGATGAGGTGTGTTGGAAGTGACGTTCAGAGCTTAACTGTGTCCGTGCACGGTGATGAGTGGACAGCCATGCGGTTGACTGTATTTCATGCCTAGCTGTAATGCAGCTGTTGGCTGCAGAAGCAAATAACATGCTAATGGTTGAGAAATCTTTGAGATATTCTTGAGGAAACCCAAAACCTGATTGAGCAGATCCCACTGAGGAGCACCTTGTCAAAGGTTAGTGTCCAGTGGATCTAGAAATCCAAAGCGACCACTGCACAGCATTAAATCAGGGTCATTCCCAACCTGTTGCTTTTCAGTGAGACCTGGAAGTGAAGTCGTTATTTTTGATTCAGTCGCAAGGAAATGTCGCCGCCTTACGATGTATAAACCATCTCTGAGACCCCCCCACACACACAACACACACCTAGAACAGGTCTAAAGGGAACTTTCCCAAGGAGCAGGAGGCATTTGGAGACCGTTTCTCTCCCTGGGGAGCCTTGGAGAGAAGGAACATTGTAGCCCTTCCTCGTGTCCATCGCTGCAGTTGTCGGGAAGCAGCGAGAACTAAGCTCATCTGACTTAGGATTGTTGTCTCACGTGGGCTTCCTTCTTGATGAGGAGCCTGGACCAGCTAGGTCAGTGATGAGCAGGTGAAGGGTGGACTAGAACCTTGAACTCCATATGGAGGGACTTTAGGAATTTCCCTGAT
Source organism: Dicrostonyx torquatus (assembly GCA_028555095.1). Lineage (NCBI taxonomy): Eukaryota > Metazoa > Chordata > Mammalia > Rodentia > Cricetidae > Dicrostonyx > Dicrostonyx torquatus. The sequence continues at coordinate 5,685,325 of JAQHUG010000106.1, read as the reverse complement.
TTTGACTCTCTTAATCTTAAAAGATGAGTGTTGTGGAAGGGGTGACAATCTCATGGTCCATAGGGCCCTGCCAAGGACCAGCAAAGCTTCCGATTTCCTTAGTTCTCTTCCTACTATTAAGTTAACTTGTGTTAGACTTGACTCTAAGTTATAGTCTCCTGAAGGGCCTACTTAGTGGAGACATCTCTCCACCCCATGGGGCTTCAGATTAGTAACTCTAAGGTTGACCCCAAGAATCTATTTCCGACAAGCACCAGATGAAACTGGTGTTGGCTCTGGGTCCGCACTTAGGAGCACCCACAAGAAAGAAAGCCATTGTAACTATAGACGTCACTTCCAGCCAGCTAAGGGGAGAGAAGAGAGTAGAAAGAGGGGTCCCCGGCCTGCGTGGCTCTCTTCCTCTCTGCCGGGGAAGGCAGGGCGATTGCTCCGGTTGATGTTCGGAAGCATTAATTGTGATACTTTACTTTGCCTAGGCTGTGATGAAATAATTGAAGGCATCATAGCAAGAAGTTAAACCCTAGGGAGGCTATTAACAATTTAACATTTCCAGTTCATGTATGAATGTCGATTCTCCTTGCTAAGGAGAACATTAAAGGGTGGTTTTAGTGGAAGAAGCGGCAGGAATCAGTTGAGTTCATAATCAGCCCTGCTTGACCCTCTTCCTGGAGAGGACATTCAGACTGCTCCCACCCCCTCGTCTCTGTCACCATGATGGTGTGCTGTTTTCTAAAATAAATTACCAGCTGGGGCAACACTGTTTCTCTTTAGCTCATCTGTCTGCAGAGGAAGCAGAGGGTGTGGTAGTGGGCTGAGGTCCTCTGACCCTTGTGCTCCAGTTCAGGACACCAGGTGAGTGCCCTCGGACTTTCTGAAAGCCTTGCCACATAGCTAGGCTGACCCACTCCAGTAGAGGTTGGCGAGTCTGCCCAGTGAGTTAGTAGAATGAGAATATTTTTTTTTTTAAAATTAGGTGTATGTGTGTAAATTTATTGTTATTATTATTATTAATTATTATGTGGTACACATGTGCTGTGGCACATATATGGAGATCTGAAGACAACTTATATGAGTCAGTTCTGGGATTGGACTCAGGTTGTCAGGCTTGGTAACAAGTGCATTGACTCCCTGAGCCATCTTGCTGGCTGGAGACATCTCCTTTATTGAGACCTTCCTAGCCAGTGAAGACCACAGCAGAGCCAGCAGAGCTGGGAAGCCGTTCAGGGCCAGAACACAGAGGAGGGTCTGCCAACTAACTCAGATCTTTACTTTGTTACTAATTATCCACATAGCCCACAAGTCCCTTCATTTCAGGACTCCAAACAAACTGTGAAGCCGGAGCAAGCAGGTCAGCCTTCATCTAGCAATGCATGTGAATGGTTCAGCTGAAATTTGATTGACAGCTCTCTCTCTTTCCTTGCTGGAGTACACTAGGGCCTCTTCCCAAAGTTGCAGGGAATTTGAAGTCATACTGCCTGCGGAGGGGTGCAAGGACCTTGTTGTTTTTTGCGCTGGGGGGGGTTACAGAAATACCTCAGTTGTATGGTTTTCTGAGAAAAAGAATTTCACGCTCTGCAACAGAAAAGCTTGCTGAGGCAGGAACAGGTGCGAGAGTGGCTTCTCAGATTTCTCCTTGAAAACCTCAAGAACTAAGCTGAGGTGATTTTTACCCCCACTTCCAATTTAGCACCACCAACAAAAGGTACACATATTTGTTTCTTGAGCCCAGTTTCCCACAGTTGCGGGTTCCTTTTTGCGGTTTTATTTTGGTTTGGATCCAAGAGGAGAAGGTGTCATCATAGATGACAGTGGTTCTCAACCTTCCTAATGGGAAACCCTTTAATACAGTTCCTCATGTTGTGGTGACCCCGACCATAAAGTTAATTTTGTTGCTACTTCATAACTGTAATTTTGCTATTGTAATGAATTATAATGTAGATATCCGATATGCAGGATATCTGATATGAGACCCCTGTGCAAGGGTCATTTGACCCACAGCTTGAGAGCCGCTGGCCTAAGGCTTGGTATGCCCCATGACAGCCCAATAATAATAGATGTCTACTGCATGCCACTGTTACCCATCAGGTTCCTCATAACAGGGAACTTGGTCCTAAGTGTCCTGACTGTAAAGTGACCACAGAGAATTCTTATGTTACACCCGTAACTCCTTTTCACCTAAGTTTTCATAATACTTTCAGGAAGTACAAATATGAAAAACATATACAACCAAACATTTGCTTAAGATAAATTATAAGGAAATTTATTTTTAATCATTTATTTGGTATGCATGTAATCTTAACACTTATTAAAGACTAAGTCAAATTTGCGTACTAATGAGATGGATGAGTGTATTTATTTTTACATAAATAATTAAATCTTGGTTAATGTTTGATACTGCAGGATGGAGAGCATCTTCAGTGTTTTTCAGAGTTCACTGATATTTTGATTTTATAATCGCTAATGTTGAGAACTTCTCATAAATATGTAGTTCAAAGTGGTGGAATGTGTAGGCCTAGCTCAGAGATAGTAGGAAATTCTGTCCTAATTCCAAGCCAAAATTAGTTTGATTTTTTTCCACCTTCTGAAATTAAGTTAGCAAGTCAAACTATGTTTAAAATAAAACATTTAAGCCAGGCGGTGGTGGCGCATGCCTCTAATCCCAGCACTCGGGAGGCAGAGGCAGGTGGATTTCTGTGAGTTCTACAGAGTGTGTTCTAGGACTTGCTGCTCCATACATAGCTACTGAGAAATCCTGCGCTGAAAAACCAAATAAAAAAATGAATGAATGAGACATACTATCTATCACAATCCAATCCCAAGATAGATTAATTTGATGCTTGCATGCTTAAGAATAGCAGTCGGGAAGTATTAGGTCTCTTTGTAAGAGACAGTCAACTCTGTAATAAAAACACAGCAGCTTATAATGTACCCAGGTGTCTCAGGCCGGCAGTTGCTTGGCCTGAGTGGCCTGTACAGTGTGGTGTGCACTTTGCCTTTTGTAACCAGGGCTGCCATGACAGGCCACATGTGGGCAGCCCTGGCCAGAAACTCGTTTGAGTTCTGAATTAATTCAGTTATGTGACCCCGATATGGGGTTGTGACCCACTGTGTATGGCAACTGTCCCAGAAGACACTGGAAGTTCTTTTAGGTACTATTAACCAGGCCCTATTCGCTCACCATCCAACTCAGTTTTCCTGAACTTCATGAACACACGAGCTTCATCTATCTCCCACTCCACCTCTAGGTCATCATAAGGGTAGTTAGCTGGGGTGTGTTTGGAAAAGCGGGACATTGAGGCCAGAATCGAGCATCCGCAGGGTTGCACAAACCCAGTTTCCTTTCCTACAAACATCCACAGCTAAAAGTGGTCCTATGGCTCCTTGATGTGCTGCTATGGCTCCTTGATTTCCATGCAGTGGTGAACAGTCGCTTAGTGTCGGCTGATGTGCGCTGGAATGGGGAACGCGGGACTTAGTTTCTGGGTGCTGCCTTTGGGATTTTTGTTGTTTGTTTGTTTGTTTGTCTTGTCACTTAGTAGCTTTATCCTTCACCCTAAAGGGATGTGGGGGACTTGGCCAAAGTTACTTAAATGCTAAGGGTCTAACCTTCATTCTCCTTTGTACTGTGAGAAGGCTTGCCTTCCTGGGGTGCCCACTGACAGGATTCTAGAGTGTGGCCCACGGAGCACTGAAATACTTACAGCTCGAGGAAACTAAACAGTGCTAGTCCCTGAACCCACTCTGTTAGCCTGCTGTTGGCATGGGTTTGTCTGTAGTCATTGAATTCCTGTAAAACAGCCTTGCAGATAAAACCCATTTTTCTGGCCCACCCTGTTACTGCCAGTTTCTCCTTGCGATTTCTCTATCTCTTGTAATAATCAAATAACAACAACAGATAAGCAAAAGGACCTGAGAACTGCCCCTGCTTCAGACATCAAACCAACCGCTTTCTTGTTGTCCCCCCCCCAAAAAAAGGACCAAAATAAAAAACCAAACCAAACCTGTGGGGGACAGCTCTCTGCTGTTGTTTGTCTCGGCCCTGGGCCTGGTAACTATCTGCAAGGCTGTTGTAATGATGTTAATCTATTTTAATGGAAGTGAAATGTGATATCCTGTGGTTTACGATGCACATTGTTTATGGCTGCAGTGCTTGATTCTGGGTTTCTTTCACAGATAAACTTCTGCACTGGAGGGGCCTGTCCTCCCCTCGATCTGCACACGGAGCTCTGATCCCCACGCCTGGGATGAGTGCAGAATATGCCCCGCAGGGTATTTGTAAGTTGAACGTTATCTCTTCTACAAATATACATGTGTGTAGAGATGAGAGTTCCTGAAAATGGTCCTTACTTTTCGGTACTGGAGGGAGTTTCTTCCAGCATAGACAGGTACCCCATGTGGGTTATTTCATTACTCACTTGGCACCAGCTCTCCTACCGTTCGTAGTCCTAAGAGTGACTTTCCCTCCCCTTGCACTGACAGCAGCTTGTCCCTGGGGGCTTCTCTCCTCACCGGGTCTTGCCTGGCTCCGTAGCTGGTAGCTGGTACATTCCTATATTCACAGCCCATCTTATTGCTGGACATCCACTCCTATGGCCTTGTAGATGCTTTGAATGTTTGGCACGCATCATTAGCAGGGGCCAGTACCACGGGCAACTTACAGGTACTCCCAAGATACTCTAATGCATGCTACGTATGCATTCACATGTGTATCTGGACATGGTATATTTATAGGTACATGTGGTTATTATATATGCATATATGCATACAGATACACAACAATATACTTCTGTTTTTCTCCTTATTTTAGAGAAAATATGTCCAGAAGTGTAGGTAAAATGTAGCGAGCCCACTGCCGCTTCCCACACTCAAGCTTCCACCGCCATTAGCTTCTGTAGTGGGGACCTCTTTGCAAAAGTCAGATTTATTCATTTATAATCTATGGATATATTCACATATCATCTGAAAGATGTTTTAGAAAGTAGTTCAGTTTCCCTTCTCTGGTTAGAAGTATGTGGTTATGAAACACATGGCCAAAATATTTGAAGGGAGAACTGATTGTACCCCAAATACACACACAAAAACAGCAGGTTCAAGAAGAGGGAAATATAGCATCTAATGTTTATCTTCAAGGCAACAACAACAAACGACTGTGGCTGTGGGAAGAAAAAAGGACAGGAAAGAGCACAACAAAATATAAGATGCAAAAGCCCAGGCTATCAGTGAGGCTTCATTTCCTGAGAGGGTCACCAGCCTTATCCATCTTGTGAACCGGGCCTTGGGGCAGGCCGCGCACCTCCACAGCAGATTCAAAGTCGCTTGTTTATTTTCTTACTCACTCCTAGGTAATCCCAGGTAGCAGGGAACTGTTGTAGGATTTCACAAGCCCTTGAGTCCTGAGGGCTGGGGGTGGGGGTAAAAGCACCCTTCTCCGCCCCACTCCAAGTCCGGGTTAGGTCACTACTGCAGAGAGTTTAGAGGGTGAGTTCACAGATTCGAATCCCTGCCCGCCTGAGGGGTGCGTGGGGCCTGCACTTGGCTGTGGGAACACAGTCAGCCTGGGAAAGGGGACTCAGTGGGGCAGTGGAGGGTGGAGTGGAGAGGTCAAAGCCGGATACGGAAGTCCTTCCTTTCCTCGTCCCGCCACTCACAGTGCACATTTAATAACAGAGCAGTGATCAGACGACGGTATGTGCCAATGGGCTGTGGGCTCCAGAAAGCTCTAGGGCAAAGCTAGTGTTCATCCTCTTCAACTGCATGGACCATCCTTGGCTTTCAGAGACCCGTGGCCTCCTTGGCTGTGAAATCATTAACAGCGGCTTAGAATTCCCCATTTGCTTCTGTTGCCAAAGTCTGGGTTGAAGTTACCATGGACCTTCCTTTCCAGGCTGTGCTGGGAGTGTAATGTGGTTACACACACACACACACACACACACACACACACACACACACACACACACAGACACCCCCATAATTAATCACACCCGGTGGTAATGAAAACCTGCATACTGGACCTGATAGATTACACCTGGCTGCGTATGAGTCTGCTGTTTTAGACTCAACCATTCTTTAAAGGTCCTGTTTTTAGTGCTCATTTTACATGAAGGAATCCCAAGGCCCAGGGAAATTTCATTTGTTGGGCACCAAGTCACATGCTAGGAAATGACATTCAAGGTCCTATCACAGACCTCCTTGCTGTTTCCAATTGTGAGGCCGCAGTCACATGACCTTTCACTTCAGTGATACATTTAGAAATGGCGATCGTTCTCATAAAATGAAATAAAATAAAAGTCAGTAGGTAGATAGGCTAACAGCTGGGTTTAACCCTTTCAGTGCCTTCGGTTCTTGTACCGGTGAGGGGCAGGGCTCAGTTTATTGGTTTAAATCAAAACAATCCTGGTAAATGCCCAATGAGGCTCTCAGAGTGAGAAGTTGATTTTCATCAGAGTAAATGAAGAATATTATTATATTTTACACATCAATAAATCAATGTAGCCCTAATTTTGCCGTGCAGGAAATCAATTCTGGTCTTTCTAAACCATCAAAGATGTTATGAACAAAGTAATTTCACAAATTACGGCGAGTAACACATTTATTGATGACTGCAGTTTAGGAATTTAGAATCTGTGAGCACTGTAATATAATGTGGTGCGCCAGCAGGAGCCGAGCGAAACACAGATTATATGGTGAAATTGTAATGCATCGTTTGCTATTAGTGGACTGGTAATAATTACCAGTTTCAGAGCGGCTCTTTCTATGCAATCTTTAGTCTCGATCGTAACAGCCCTTCTCATTGACACTATGATTACGCTAGCTGCCCCTCATGATCTAGAATATCTAGTTGATGGGAATATAGAATGCAGTAGTGAAAACTGTATGTTGTGTGCTCGTTATAAGATCAGAGCTGTTTTCTCTAGCCGGATGTATGAGAGGGGAAGGACCGCACCATAGCGTTAACGTTCTGTAACATTATCACATAGCTGCCTCGGAAAAACGGTTTTTTTTTTTTAGGAAGCAAAATAAAATGGACCTTCCTTAAGCCTCTTGGAAACTCATGGATGAGACGCTGGGTGTGGCTTAGCATGCACAGAATTTGGCTTTGATCAGGGCCATCACAGCACATTTGAAGCTGTCGTTGCTAATTATGGGTCCATCCCCAGCCTTTAAGAGATTATGGGGGTCAAATATGATTTTAAGGCATTTGGAGTGACGAAAGTGTTAAGGATTTGCTTCAGCCGACAAAGCTCCCTAGTTATCCAATTCTGATTGTCAGGCTAAATATATGATAATGACCCAGAGTCCTAGGGAGGCAAAGGAGAAAGCTATGGAGGGTCACAGTGGTTGGAACCAGATTTTTTTTCCCCTGCCTATTTAGGATCCAAGTCATTGTTCAATAACAACAAAAAAATTATGAAAATACTCTCAATGAAGCTTTTTATTTCCCTTTGAAGAAGAGAGGCAAACAAAAATAGGCAGATAATGTGATTCTAATGTCAGCATTTTCTTTCAAAATCTCTCTGCCTTTCTTCCGCCTTCTACATTAGACAAATGTTTGAAACCTAATTTTGGTATCTTCCCATCTAATCTTGTTAAAGAGATTTCCCCAGGAGTGGGCTATATTGAGTGAGATTATAAATGCATTGTAAAGTAAATTGCAAGGGCAGGGCAGGAGTCCATTATTTAGACAAGTGCTTGAGCGGAGCTGGCTTGTTTTGGAATATGAGTGTTTGGGGCTCCTCAGAAGACCTTGGCAGCTTTTCTTTCTGACTTGCTAAATGGAGGAATCATATAATTGATGAATTCCTCATGCCCACTCCTTAGCTCCCTGGTGAGTCTTGCCCCATTGAAAAAGTTACTTACAAATGCTAGCCTTGGGTTTAAGGGCCCCTTCTCATTTAGGGAGAAAGTGTATTTCTCAGTTATATTTTAAGCACAGTCCTTTTTATTTTTATTTTTAAATCCCTGGGCCATCAGCTATTCTCACCCTTGTCCCTAGGCCACTGTCTCTTCTGGATTATTTTTTAAGGTTGCAATCGCCTGGTTAACTCTTGATTAGCTCCGTCCATATGCTCCATTTTTGTGTGCACACATGTAAGCATATACGGGAATATACATTTAAGTTGAACTATCAGAAAAAAAATGAATGATTGTTGTGAAGTTAAGCTGGCCCCCTCTTTGCCAAAGTGGCATTTACCACTCTAGGGTTCTTTTCAGTAAGAGAGAAATATCGTGACTTAAGCAGGCCCCTCTCCAGACAGCTTGGCTACTGGCCAAAGAGTTGACTAGCTGAACTGTATCTTTCTGTTTCTTTCTCAACTGGAGCTGAGTCTCAGCCGAGGGCGCAGGATGTTGTATAATTTGGTTCACGTTGTTAGCCTCTCCAAATAATGAGGAGGAGGCTAGGGTAGCATTGCTCAGCCTGCCGCCTGTCACTGTGCTGGCTGCCTTCAGTGCTCCTACCACCAGCATGCTGGGGCTGCTGAAGCTGGCACCAGCCACTCCTAACTTCTCTGCGCTCTCTTTTGTTGCACTGCGACCACCTCCTAAGGATTCAATACAGGTTTTCGTTTTTCTTTGGAGATTGTAATCACAGCATCCCCTCGAGATTACACATGGGTGACCTTATAGGATGTTGTGGAACTCACACACCGGCTGGGATAAGAGAAGGTTTTTTTTTTAAGCACAGTCCTCTCTCTTCTTCCAAAGCCTTTTTGGGGGTCTCTTGTCATTTTAACAATACCAAGAATTCATGTGTGTTTCCTCCTAAGCCATGTAGGACCAAAGAATTGTATTCATTTGACCTTCCCTTATTGTTATCTCTATGCAGCGATTGTATTGCCTAGAGAGTAAGTTAAGTTCACCTATAGCTGGCAGGAGTAGGACCACAGGAGTTAGGGAGCAGAAGTTCCCTGAGTGAAGTCTAGTGGGCTCTGGCCTTGGCCTTGTCCCACTGCCCTAGTCAACCAATGAGACAGCAGCCCAGGCGTGAAATGACTTGCCCACACCACAGCAAGTGGGGTGGGGATGTTGAGAAGACATTTGCTGGGGTCCCTGAGATGTAGTGCTCCTGTATCAGATCCTGAAATGGGCAGGGCTGTATGCAATAGGGCTTGTATATGAAATTCTTAGAACAGAGTTAAATGTTGTGAAGATCAATTTGACAGAGATTTGTTGGGCAACAGATGTGGAGGACTCATGAAGGGGTGGATGGGTGAAGGCAAGGCTTGGGAGGTGGGGCCAGGAGAGGCTGAATGTTGGGACATGAATGAATAAGCAGTTGCTGATGCCTGCCTCAGTGATTAAACATTGATGTTGGTGTTGTATTATTTTGCAGGTAAAGATGAGCCCAGCAGCTACACATGTACAACTTGCAAACAGCCATTCACCAGTGCATGGTTTCTCTTGCAACACGCACAGAACACTCATGGATTAAGGATCTACTTAGAAAGCGAACATGGAAGTCCCCTGACCCCGCGGGTTGGTATCCCTTCGGGACTAGGTGCAGAATGTCCTTCCCAGCCACCTCTCCATGGGATTCATATTGCAGACAATAACCCCTTTAACCTGCTAAGAATACCAGGATCAGTATCGAGAGAGGCTTCCGGCCTGGCAGAAGGGCGCTTTCCACCCACTCCCCCCCTGTTTAGCCCACCACCGAGACATCACTTGGACCCCCACCGCATAGAGCGCCTGGGGGCGGAAGAGATGGCCCTGGCCACCCATCACCCGAGTGCCTTTGACAGGGTGCTGCGGTTGAATCCAATGGCTATGGAGCCTCCCGCCATGGATTTCTCTAGGAGACTTAGAGAGCTGGCAGGGAACACGTCTAGCCCGCCGCTGTCCCCAGGCCGGCCCAGCCCTATGCAAAGGTTACTGCAACCATTCCAGCCAGGTAGCAAGCCACCCTTCCTGGCGACGCCCCCCCTCCCTCCTCTGCAATCCGCCCCTCCTCCCTCCCAGCCCCCGGTCAAGTCCAAGTCATGCGAGTTCTGCGGCAAGACGTTCAAATTTCAGAGCAACCTGGTGGTGCACCGGCGCAGCCACACTGGTGAGAAGCCCTACAAGTGCAACCTGTGCGACCACGCGTGCACACAGGCCAGCAAACTCAAGCGCCACATGAAGACACACATGCACAAGTCGTCCCCCATGACGGTCAAGTCCGACGACGGCCTTTCCACCGCCAGCTCCCCGGAACCTGGCACCAGCGACCTGGTGGGCAGCGCCAGCAGTGCGCTCAAGTCAGTGGTGGCCAAGTTCAAGAGTGAGAACGACCCCAACCTGATCCCAGAGAACGGGGATGAGGAGGAAGAGGAGGACGATGAGGAAGAAGAGGAAGAGGAGGAAGAGGAGGAGGAGGAGCTGACGGAGAGCGAGAGGGTGGACTACGGCTTCGGGCTGAGCCTGGAGGCTGCGCGCCACCATGAGAACAGCTCTCGGGGTGCGGTGGTGGGCGTGGGCGACGAGGGTCGCGCCCTGCCCGACGTCATGCAGGGCATGGTGCTCAGCTCCATGCAGCACTTCAGCGAGGCCTTCCACCAGGTCCTGGGCGAGAAGCATAAGCGTGGCCACCTGGCCGAGGCCGAGGGCCACAGGGACACTTGCGATGAAGACTCGGTGGCCGGCGAGTCGGACCGCATAGACGATGGCACTGTTAACGGCCGCGGCTGCTCCCCCGGCGAATCAGCTTCGGGGGGTCTGTCCAAAAAGCTGCTGCTGGGTAGCCCCAGCTCGCTGAGCCCCTTCTCCAAGCGCATCAAGCTGGAGAAGGAGTTTGACCTGCCCCCAGCCGCGATGCCCAACACTGAGAACGTGTACTCGCAGTGGCTCGCTGGCTATGCGGCCTCCAGGCAGCTCAAAGATCCCTTCCTTAGCTTCGGAGACTCCAGACAATCGCCTTTCGCCTCCTCGTCAGAGCACTCCTCGGAGAACGGGAGCTTGCGCTTCTCCACACCGCCCGGGGAGCTGGACGGAGGGATCTCGGGGCGCAGCGGCACGGGAAGTGGAGGGAGCACGCCCCATATTAGTGGTCCGGGCCCGGGCAGGCCCAGCTCAAAAGAGGGCAGACGCAGCGACACTTGTGAGTACTGTGGGAAAGTCTTCAAGAACTGTAGCAATCTCACTGTCCACAGGAGAAGCCACACGGGCGAAAGGCCTTATAAATGCGAGCTGTGCAACTATGCCTGTGCCCAGAGTAGCAAGCTCACCAGGCACATGAAAACGCATGGCCAGGTGGGGAAGGACGTTTACAAATGTGAAATTTGTAAGATGCCTTTTAGCGTGTACAGTACCCTGGAGAAACACATGAAAAAATGGCACAGTGATCGAGTGTTGAATAATGATATAAAAACTGAATAGAGGTATATTAATACCCCTCCCTCACTCCCACCTGATGCCCCCCTTTTTCACCTCTTCCCATTGTCCTCCAGCCCTACTCCCTGTAGGATTTTTTTCTAGTCCCATGTGATTAAACAAACAGACAAACAAACAACAGAAGTAATGGAAGCTAAGATTATGAATGAGAGTGCTTGTCACCAGCACACCTGTTTTTGTTTTTTGTTTTGCTTTGTTTTGTTTTTTTCTTTTCTTTTTCTTTCTTCTTTTGTTGTTTTAAATTTCTTTATGTTCTCACCGTTTGAATGCATGATCTGTTTGGGGCAATACTATTGCATTTTACGCAAACTTTGAGCCTTTCTCTTGTGCAATAATTTACATGTTGTGTATTTTTTTTTTAAACTTAGACAGCATGTATGGTATGTTATGGCTATTTTAAATTGTCCCTAATTCATTTTGAGCAAACACGTTGCTGTTTCCAGTTCCGTTCTGAGAGAGTGAGAGAGAGGGGAAAGAGAAGCAAATCATGCTGCATAATTCTGTAATACATATCATGTACAGCTTTATTTTATGACGGAGGGAAAACAGTGTTTGGGTTCACAAACCCTCTACAGACAGAACAGAGAGCACTAGGGGAAAAAAGAAAAAGATGTGCTAAATGTCTGTCTCTAAAGGGTTACATGTATTAATTGGAGAGGGAAAGAAAGGCCTTGAATTGACAAATTAACAGAAAAACAGCAAGTTTTATTCTATCGTTTGGTTTTAAAATATGAGTGCCTTGGATCTATTAAAACCATGTTGATGGTTCTTTCTGCTTGTTATAAACTTGTAGCTGAATTCAGCCTCGGGTGAGGCAATGAACTTTAGGGCCTAGCTTGTAGTTCTCTGTTGTACGTTTCACTACAACGGCTACCTAAAATGTGACCCACTGCGTCCCGGCTAATCACCATCTTTCCCCTCGACTTTAACCTTGTGAACAGAACTGATTACACCGGCATAAAAGCTACTTTGCTCCTGGTGAGAGCTTAAAAGAAATGGGCTGTTTTGCCTAAAGTTTTCTTCTTTCTAAGTGACGATTAAATTGAATGTGAAGCGTGCAAAGGCCCTGGAAGGTGGTGAAACGACATTAGTAAGGAGTTGTCTAAAAGTAATGCATTTAATGACATTCTGGCACCCAAACGAACAGATCCAGATCCACGTGGTTGTCAAGTGGACAACCGAACGATAAACTTAACATCTTTCAGACTGCATTCAAAAGAAGAGGGTGTCACAGTGTGGCAGAGGGAAACACACACCGAGTGGGTTCTTAGCACAGTGTGGCGCTCCTTGCCATGTTAAACCAGAACAGGTATATAAGCTAATAGTGATGCGATGATGATTAACTATGAACTGTTAAGACGGACATCTAATGTGACATTCTTCAAAAGGAAGAGAGAGATTTAAGAGCAGCAGCATCTATGTCTGTGCTCCCTAAAAGTTGTACTGCATTCTTTTTCATACTCTGTGTGCTATTTGTGTTAACACGGAAGACGATTCATTGCTTTCATTTGATTTTATTCCTTTTTCTTTTTTCTATTTCTTTCCTTTTTTTTCCTTTCCTTTTTTTTTTTTTAAATTAAGCTAGCATCTGCCCCAGTTGGTGTTCCAATAGCACTTGACTCTGCCTATGATGCCTGTATCTTTTCTCTAATCAGAGATACAGAGGTTGAGTATAAAATAAACCTGCTCAGATAGGACAATTAAGTGCACTGTACAGTTTTCCCAGTTTACAGGTCTTTATTAAGGGAAAAGTTGCAAGAATGCTGAAAAAAATTGAACACAATCTCATTGATGAGCATTTAAAAAATTTTTAAAAAGTTAAAAAAAAAACACAAAAACAAAAAACAAAAATCAAAAAAAAAAAAAACAACCCACAAAAACCTTTGCCAGCCATTTACTTGACTAATGAGCTTACTTGGACGCAACATTGCAAGCGCTGTGGATGGACAAAGAACACACTTAACATAGAAATGAATGATGCTTTCGCTTCTACAGTGCAAGGATTTTTTTGTACAAAACTTTTTTAAGTATAAATGTTAAGAAAAAATTTTTAAAAAGACACTTCATTATACTTAGGGGGGAACAGCATTATAGGGTTCCATTGTCTTGGTGGTGTTGCAAGACCTGTCATCCATTTAAAAACGGTAGTGGAAATTCTCTGCCTTGGATCACACACCGCTCTTCAGGTTGTAAAAAACATACATGGGGAAAGGTTTAAGATTCTATAGTACTTAAATATAGGAAAATGCACACTCATGTTGATTCCTATGCTAAAACACATTTATGGTCTTTTTTCTGTATTTCTAGAATGGTATTTGAATTAAATGTTCATCTAGTGTTAGGCACTATAGTATTTATATTGAAGCTTGTATTTTTAACTGTTGCTTGTTCTCTTAAAAGGTATCGATGTACCTTTTTTGGTAGTAGAAAAAAAAAAAGACAGGCTGCCACAGTATATTTTTTTAATTTGGCAGGATAATATAGTGCAAATTATTTGTATGCTTCAAAAAAGGAGAGAGAGAGAGAGAGAGAGAGAGAGAGAGAGAGAGAGAGAGAGAGAGAGAGGTGTGACATTGTACCGAGAAGCCATATAATGGCTGTTTGGGGACCCTGCTAGAATGTCACACGGATGGCTGTCATAGGGGTTGTACATATGCTTTTTTGTCCCTTTTTCCTGCTGTATGCAGTACTGCAAGCTAATAGCGTTGGTTTGTTCTGTAGTGCGCTTTTGCCCCTCTTCCCCCGTCACCCACATTCCAGCATCTTTACCTTCATATGCAGTAAAAGAAAGAAAGAAAAAGAAAAAGGAAAAACAACAATGTTTTGCAGTTTTTTTCATTGCCAAAAACTAAATGGTGCTTTATATTTAGATTGGAAAGAATTTCATATGCAAAGCATATTAAAGAGAAAGCCCGCTTTAGTCAATACTTTTTTGTAAATGGCAATGGAGAATATTTTGTTATTGGCCTTTTCTATTCCTGTAATGAAAGCTGTTTGTCGTAACTTGAAATTTTATCTTTTACTATGGGAGTCACTATTTATTATTGCTTATATGCCCTGTTCAAAACAGAGGCACTTAATTTGATCTTTTATTTTTCTCTGTTTTTATTTTTTTTTTATTTGGATGACCAAAGGTCATTACAACCTGGCTTTTTATTGTATTTGTTTCTGGTCTTTGTTAAGTTCTATTGGAAAAACCACTGTCTGTGTTTTTTTGGCAGTTGTCTGCATTAACCTGTTCATACACCCATTTTGTCCCTTTATTGAAAAAAATAAAAAAATTAAAGTACAATGTAAGCTTCTTGTGTCCTCATTTGACACACTCTGTAAATTACTTCCAACAAAATAACAGGTTTGAGAGAAGGCCAGCCTGTCTTTTTCAGAATTATTTCAATGGGCATTTTGATGTGTGTATTATACCCTAAAGGAGCATAAAGTACTTACTATATTAATAGACATACCTCAAGCCATGGAAGTAGTTTTAGGCATTCCAGTTTTAGACGAATTGAAAAGTGATTTCTGTGTACTGTTCAAACCCTCTGCTCTGTCTTTAGCAGAACACACTAGGTACTCATGAGCCCGGGAGCAGCCCACTTACTTCCTTTAGATTCTCTGCTGTGCTCGTGTGTCTCAAAGTCCTTCCTGTTCTCCCCTATTTCCCTGTCATAGAGTGTGATACCAAAGAAGGGGTCCTTAAACAAGTAGCTCCCCATTTCCACAGAATGACCTCTTATAATAAATACGACTCTTTGCCGCCACCTAAAATTCCAGGAACAAAGGCAGCAACTATATGAAATCTGTTAAACAGTAGTAAGGCGAGGGGAGGAAAAAGATAGGAAGAGCAGAGTGCAGACCAGCAACCAGAGGTGGCTAGACCAAGCCACATCTCCGGAAGCCGCTGTTGGGCTCCTAAGATGCATCACGGTTTGCCTTGTGATTCCGAAATTCTATGGCCTGAACATGCCACAGGTGTGTGTGTGTGTGTGTATATACACACACACACATACATACATATATATGTATACATATATCTATCAAAGGTTCTACCTTGCTGGTGGAAAATAAGGGTAGATAACCCTTCGATTAATTATCTTATATTTTGAAATGGCTTGAAAGGCAGAATAGGTCTGTTTTACAAAATCCTCTCCTTAGAAATCTGTGTTGTCGGTTTTCCAGCTACTGCATGTTGCAGCGTCAATCTGCCTTATTATGGAACATGCCTCTGTGGTACTGTCTCTCCGTTTCCAGTGTAGATGGATGGATCCGACAGTGTTCTTAGTTTTGTAAAAAAAAAAAAAAAAGAAAGAAAGAAAAAAAAAACCAACCCAAACAAAAGCTGTTCTGTTGTCTTCTCGTGGTAGCATCTTTGTTGCATAGTTCTTCCCTCCTGGTGACCGCCAAGTGGCCTTTCCATGCAATGCCTTTTATACGAGGCCAGAAGAGTTTGGTCTTTTTCAGTAGAAAGTGAGGTATTTGGCTTTTACTTTTATTTTTTTAAGCCAGTTTGAGTGGGAAAAGGGACTTCACTGGGAGACGTTTGGAGGATTCTTGCCCGGGTGCTGAACTGGGGAGAGGGTCAAGCACCTTGGAAAAGTTTTTTTTTTTTCTTCAGTAAACTGGGGGAAGAAATCTGTGTTTTCTGGGTACCAAACTTATACCAGAGCAAATGGGAATATGTCCCTGTGCCCTGTTGGCTGTAGAGGGTGGTGGCTTCTTCCCCATATTAGATGTCCGTGCAGCTTCCGTGGGTCCCTATTGTGCTGTCCAGGAGAGCTCAGCGTGCAGCTGTGCAGATTTTATATACAGTACTTATTTTAATTCCTCGGTATACGATGCTCTTAGCGTAATTAGATTTTGCATCCTGACAGACAGAATTAATGGTGGATCCAGTGTCCTTATAGGTTGAGATATCTTAAATCAAACTGGGAATGGGGAGGGGTGTAAATATCTGGTGATAAATCACAGATTATGCTTGATTTACATGGTCCCAAAGTTAAATATATTTGTTGGGAGACAGCTTCTTCAGGTTACTTCCTCTTGTGACTTATTACAACCCTCTGATAAAATATTTTTTTCTGAAGCTCTGTGAGCGGCGGGGGCATGAAAACTTGGTCACCGAGAATAGAACTCCTAAGGGACATTTTCTATCTTAAACCCTAAACATTTTAAATTGTACTAGAAAGGAATTTTAAAAAAATCCCACCACATAACATGAATTACTGATAGATTTTTGAAGGAGGAAGTACCAAGATTGTCCATTACCACTGAGAACTCACGTTGAGCTTCGGAAAGTCTTGACA
The DNA here is from genome assembly GCA_028555095.1 of Dicrostonyx torquatus. Lineage (NCBI taxonomy): Eukaryota > Metazoa > Chordata > Mammalia > Rodentia > Cricetidae > Dicrostonyx > Dicrostonyx torquatus. The sequence goes on along the minus strand of JAQHUG010000106.1, from coordinate 5,668,658 downwards.
TGCCAATAGAATATTATCTATGCATGTGAACTCCTGATGCCCAGGATGCTCCCAAGGGAATAAACAAAAGAAAACAAGAGAGACCTCCATTTGAAAAAAATACTTAATAAACAGGAATACAGCAAATTCTAGCCCCCATAAATGTTTCCAGTGTGACTCTGTCCTTCCTGGGATCACTTGCTATCTTCTCATTTATGGTCTTCAGAAAGACTGAATCCGGCACATTTTAAAGGTTGCTCAGAAGTGGGGTGAACATGCCATTTTTTGTGTACCAGCCGTGGCAGGAAGTGTGAAGTAGTTGATTCTCCCCCTCCTTCCCCGCCCACACCAGGGCATTCGGTTTCTCTAAATACCATGTTTTGTATATGCAATAGATCCATATGGTAAATAGCCATAATGGTTGGAGTGAGAACTCAGAGGGAAGGGTGGACTAGATACCCTTTCAACTGGAAGAGGAAGGAAACAAGGTGGTTTATGCACAGACACTGGGGTTGGCTGCAAGACACCAGGATTATTTGGGACCAACCCAAAAACTAATTGAGAAGCCCCTGGGATGGTCTTGACCGCCTCCCCTTGACTCTGAGAGCTAGGGAGGAAATGCTGTGTCTTCTGGTTTTGTGCTCCTTTCTCCAACCAAGCGTGGTTGCTGGTGGATGTGTTCTCTGTGTTCTTTACCACGGAATTTACTCATTGTCCCCTGGCCTAGCGTGTTAGGGAATTTTTTTCTATTTTTAAGTTGTAGAAATTTTGCTGCGGTTGATAGAGTTTTCAACCTTTTTTTTTTTTTAAGAAGTGGACACTAGACTGCATAGGCTGTGCTCCAGAGCTTGCTACCCCTGCAGACTGCAGACGTGGATGGTTGGCCATTCACTCTTGCTATCTTACATCTCATTATTCCGTCAGCCCACTGTTTCATTCACTACAGCACATGACCAGGGAGTCAGTCTTTGGGGAAGGAGTCTGGCCTGTTTCTAATTCCCTGTGTCATCTGCCATGGGAGCTGCAGATCCCTCCCTCCCTCCCAAAGGGGAATAGGAGCCAATCCAGTTCACAAGGGTCATTGTACTTAAGTAACCAGACTTGGCTGAACACAACTCAGCGATTGATCCAAATACTCTTTTTTCTTCTCTGTCACATGGCAAAAACTATGTTAGGAAGGCACCATGAATCTACCAGCTTTTTCACAAAGACAATGAAAAAAAAAAGACATATTAAACAGTTTCTCTTAAGCAAGACCCCCCCCCCCGCCGGTCCCTGGAGGGCTGGGGGAGTTTTAAATAACCAGGAACATGGTATATGGGTATGGTGTGCTTTGTCTACTAGGGCTTTGTCTAAATAGTGGGTCAGACGAAGGGGTTTGGAGGGGCATCCCCTGAAAAGGCCCCAAGGGCAGTGCTAACACTGGGACAGGATCCCCCAGAGTCCACCTGGTCTCCACTGCTGTGTGTGTGGGGGGGGTATGTGGGAACACAGCTGAGCTCCAGACCCCAGGCCTCCTGCCTCATGGAGTCAGGGGAGAGGAGGCCCCAGGCCCCTGCTTCAGGTCACCATGGCAACGAGGCCTGGAATGCCACAGTGCTAGCCTTCATCCCCAGCACATCTGGACTCAGTTCTGTTGCTTCAAGGCAATGCCCACAGAGGGGGGGGGGGGAAGCCTGGAGGAAGATCGCCACTGCCCTCCCTTCACCATTGCCTTCCCCTGGACCAAAAACAAAAACACAAATAAAACAAAAGACCCCGCATGTCTGAAAGAAGCTCCAGGCAGTTTGGGTGCAATTTGAGGGCGATTTTTTGGTTTTCTCCTCAGAGAGTTGTTCACCTCTTGTAACTCGTTGGCTGCTTTGACGTTGGACTTGATGACATTTCATGTTTTCGTTGAGCTGCTTTCACATCAGTTTTGATTTTTTGTTTCCTTATAATTTCATTATCATTTTAAGAAACTGTCTCCCTTCCCTCGCCCCTCTCCCCCTATCCTTGACCGAAGGATCTGTTTGCTGCCAAGTTTTCCCAGTCGTAAGGAACAGTGTTTCCTTCCAGGTGTGTCCCGAGTTCAGTAGGCCTTCCGTATGATGGGGAGGCGGGAGGTGTGGGAAAGCACCTCAGAGGTGGACGTATCCAGGGAGGGAGAGATTACGTTAGAGATGATGCCAGTGGCTCACCCTGTGGTTGATTTAAGTCATAATTTTGAAAAGCTAGCAAGAGAACAGAAAATCACCAGGCCAAGTCACACCTGTACTCTTTTTCCTTCCTCTGTCTCCAACCTCTTTCCAGGTTCTTCACACACCCCCATTCGGCGTAGTGCCCAGAGAGCTCAAGATGTGTGGCAGTTTTCGGATGGAAGCTCAAGAGCCCTTAAGTTCTGAGAAACTTTGAAGCCCCCAGGGGCGGGGCGGACATGTGTCGCCCAGCCGATGTCAGCGTGGCCCGTCATCCTGCTAGCTTGTGATGTTCTCTGACAGTAACCCTCCATGAAGCCGTTGTGCGAAGACAAGAGTCCTGCCGAGTCCTTCCAGCCTGGGCCTGCAGTGCCATTTTATTTATATTTTTTAATAAAAAAGCTAAAAACAAAAAAAAAAAAAACAGACCCACATTGGAACAGTGCACCCGTCCCATTAGAGGGCCCTCGGACTGTGGCTGTCCGAGCGCCGTCCAACCCTTTTGAAACCAGCCAATCCAGCTACCCTTATTGTGGAAATGAGCATGAGCCCCGAACCCCTTGTTTCTATACATTCTTTGTTGTCTTTTAAAAAGTGTGCTTAACATTGACATAATAAATGTTGGAGCTTTAGGCAGCGTGTGCTTGTTCTTTAATTTTTAATGTTCGCAAGACAATGTGGCTGCTTTGGGCTTGGTGTTTGTGTACCTGTTCCCTGCAAGAGCCCATGGGGGTGGGCAGGAGGACCAGACTCAAGGGATGGGCAGAAGAGGTACAAGAGGAAATAGGCTTTCACTTATCAGATAGCATACATTTTCAAAGAGAATCAAGATGCAAAACTAGGGAATGAATCATAGCAAGATCATAATTAATGTAGTAGTATTGCTGTTTATTAATGCTGACGTGTGGTTTTCCTGTCTGACTTATAATTTGCATACCATTAAATAATGCATAAATATGGCACACTGAATCCTCTTTTTCAAATATATGCTTTTGGTGACTACAAGTAGGAGCTGAATTTGTTAATTTAGTTCAGGAAAGATAGCATCACAACGGATGGGTGGTAAAAGCCAGTAGTTGCTTGCGAAGTATCCTGATGCTGGGATCCCAAATTCCAGTGATTAGGTCTTAATGCAGATGAACAAACATGAAACTGCCTAGTATTTACAGCCGAAAATGCGGTAAAGAGTTGAACAAGGGAAAAGCATCGCTGGAGGAAAGAGGTAGCTAACTATCAGAACAGACCTTTTCAACCGTGAGCGCCTTCTATCCTAAAGATTCCTGACACTGCTGAGCTCTACAGATAGGTGCTAAATTCACCAAGGACTTTTCTCCGTTTGGTGTTTTCCACTGTCTACAGATCCAGAGGAGAACTAGAGACAATGTGGCATATTAAAATATGCTCATAAATAATAGATCTCAGACACCTGTGCATTGCAGATTTACATATTGGCTGTGAACCTAAGTGGGGAAAATCTTACCCATTCACCCTCTGGCTAGATTACCTAACCCAGTGAAAAGATAGCAGAATAATTGGCACCTGGATTCCTTCGTGCTTATTCATCATAAATAATAGTGCTCTAGTTTATGTTTGGGCAGTCCTTTCATGCACATTGTTTCATCTGCGCCTCGCTGGGACACATCCCACTGCTTCCAGTATGGAGGAGACCAGGGCTTGCTAAACCCATGCAGATTGGATTCTGGACTGGAGTTGATGCTGCTAAATTCTATTCCGTTATAGTCTAAGGGAATGCCCCTCCCTTAGTGCTTCCGCTGTTAACACACAAGCGATTCAGGCTCACAAACATATGTGAGTTTCCACATACAGAGGCCAAGGGTGTCCACTGATGGAGCAAGGGCTTCTCCTTGCCGTCTTCTCTCTCTCTCCCTCTCTCTCTCTCTCTTGCTCTTTCACGACAGATAAATAACTTACATTGCACACATTTTCTTCATGGGTTTTTGGTGTTCTTAGGTCAGAACAGGACTTCCAGACAAAGAGTTATTTCCAAGAGAAACTTCCCTGCACCACATTGTCTGGCTTGTTCAACTCTAAGCTCTAAGCCCACAAGGCATCTGGTGAACAGCATGGCCTAAATGTGCTAGCTCTTTGATGATTCCTAGAAAAAGTGGTGCCATCTCTCCTGGGACACCCAAGGGAAAGAGTTGCGTGGTCTGGCACAACTGCAGCCTTGAGAACCAGGCTGGGCCTTCTCCACACTTTCAGATCTGGTCTGTTTTCATCCCCACCTTGTTTCTTCTTAGACTCTGTGGCTAAATGAACAGGTGGTTTTCAGAGTCGCTTTGTTAGAAAGGAGTGACCCAATGTGGGTAAAGAGTATCCTCTCCTCCTCCCCTGTAGAGAAGAAAGACCCTTCACTAAAAATAAGCAAAAACCCACATCCTCGCTCACACCTTCTTTGGTTGCCAAAAAATTTTAAGATTCATATATAGGGCTCATTGCAAAAGGGTGTTAGCCTGGGTGGGGGTAGAAGTTTTGAAACCTTGCCTGGGATTGATGATTTGGGAAGCCATCTTGCTGTGTGATATGTCAAGGTCATGGTTATTTTAGGAGGGTGGAAGCAGGGACAGGAACTGATAAATCTGACTGGGGTCCTCACTGCACCCTCTCTGGAGAGAGAAACTTCAAATTGCAGAGAGATTAATTGACTGCCCAGCATGTACTTTTCACACATTAGAGGACACAGTGTTGGCTGCTGGGATGATGGGGACCAAATCTATCGGCATCATTCTTATCCTCTTCTCATCTGGTCTGTGCACACCAGTGTCATCATCTGTCCAACTGTCACACATACAAAAGTCTGTAGAACTTTGGGGCCTGTGATGGCAGAGAGCCACTTGGAGTGCTTACAGTACCAGCCTTCTAAATGCTAGCAGTGTCCAAGAAATAAGTACCAAAAGCCAGTGATGGTTTGATGAAAGCTCTTGATCAAGGAGTGCAAATTTGGCTTCTACTAGGGTTGCACTGAGTGCCCAGACCTTGGCAGAATATGTCCAGTCACTTATGCTTGGCATTTTTAAGAGCCTCTGGACTACAGCCAGGTCCTTCTGATGCTCAGGGATATTGTTCAGGTTTTGTATTTTATCTATCTATCTTAATCTGTCTATCTAGCTATCTCTTGTTAACAAATAGCATCGATCTGAAGAAGCTGATTATTAAGTTACTGAAGCTCTTTAAACCTCAGTACTAATAGTCATTCCCATAATAATTTCCCCCTCCAAATCAGTGTCCCAACTGTAGCGACAGAGGGTGCTGTACAGGTTGTCATCGTTTTTCTTGCAGTACCCCACATAGGCTTGGCTCCTTCTAGTGTGAAGGCAACAGACTTAAGGAGTTCTTTGTCTAGTGGAAACTCAGTTTAACACATGCTGCAAAGCACACCTACCCTCGTCCAGAATTCCTCCTGCCCAGGAGAAATAACATCACACTTCTTCTGAGTCCACGGTGGAGACACCACGGTTCGGCTTGCTCTCTTCCGGTTTCCCTTCAAATGGGAGAATGCGCTTCCAGCAAATTCCAGAAGCAGGGATTATATCCTTACCACCTCAGTGTAAAGTAAAGCTCCTTACGTCTAGCCACATTGCCTTTTCCCGTGTCATGTGTTCGCCCCTTCTACCGAGGGCCTAGAGAACACTTTCATTTACACGACGGTTTTTCTCCTGGTTGTTTAGATTCAGAAGAAAAAGAAGAGACTAAAGCTGAAAGGAACCATAACAATTATTCACTTTACAGACAGGACAAGAGGCCTGGAGATGAAGGAAGAGTCTATGCTCGCGCGGTGTACAGGAGTGGCATTGCCAAACTGGAAACCACGTGCCTTAACAGCTGAGCTGGAACTAGAATCCAAGTATTCCAGCTCTTGGGCAAAGGGATTCAAATGACAGACTTTGTCCTGTTGACCTGCTGAATACAGAAGCCTTGGTTACAGAAAAAAAAAGATGTGCACCTCAGAAAAAATGAAGAAAAAGCCAAAGGCTTGTGTCATAGTGCCGGCCCTAGTAGGAAGGATCACGCTGTGGTGTCTAATTGGGTTGGGTGCTCAGGCTACTTCCTGGAAGTGTTCTTGAATCTGCACCTCCTATGGTAGAAATAAACGTAAGGACGGAGAATTGCTGAGAGATGGTTTTTTAAGTTAAAAGGGCATAAAACAGAGCCACTCATCAAACCAAATTCATCACAAATGACTTAAATAGATTTCACAATCTGTTCCATTCTCTAGACAGGGTTTAAGAGAAACACCCACTTAATTTGAATTTCAAGCCTGCATCACATCCTGCTAGGAATCCAAAGAGCCAATCGTATGCCTTGAATCTTGTTACTGGAGGTATTGTTTTGGAGGTGGGCAGATGGAATGGCCTGCAGGGTGGACTGATGTGATGGCCCGCAGCATTGGCCTGTGAGGATTGTTCCTCTTGCCGCCCTATTTTTGCTGTCTGTTCTTTCCCTGTACAGGATGAAGCCTGCATCTCCTCTTTGGATCAGGCCCCTGGCTCTGTCTGGGGGTGTACATAGGCAGTCTCGCCCTTACTTTCAGCTCTTCTGCCACTTCTTGCCTTGGCGAAGTCGCGGGTGGACTCTGAATGTCTTAGGGTCTGATGGGACTGCAGCGATATCAGCATTTGCAAAAGCAAAGCTCATTCTGGAATAGAAAGGGGCTGGCATTGGAAGGTAGCATCCCTGGGCTCTCCTCCCAGTTGAGGAGAGTCTGAAGGGAAGGGTTTACCTGTCTCTCTCCCACCCTGCCGGAATGGGTTCCATGACTTTCCCTCCTGGTAATGCAAGCAGGCAGCCCATGTTGCCCTCTCTGGCCTCTGTCTTCTCTCCTCAGAGAGCCCGCTGAGAGGTGTGTGGAGATCATTGGCCTTCCTTTGCGCTCTAGGAGTTGCAGTGGCTTGGTCCCTGCTTCAGAGCAACAAGTTCTGCCCAATGGTTGCATGCACGTTCCCCTCACGGCCATCCCACTGTGTCAGCTGATCCGTAGTCACACTGCCTCTTCTGGCTTTCCTGCCTCTCTCAGGGGTGTTTTCTTTTTCTCTGACACTGGTGGACTAGGCAGCATTGGGGGGTCATTCTGTGAGCCTGCAGCTCAGGGCGTTGTCTCTCCTCCTTGACGCTGTTCTGAGCCTGCACCACCTTCTCAATCCCCACTCTCAGGCAACACGTGACAGTCACAACTGGAGAGGCTATTCCGTACTCTTTGACTCTGTAATGGATTTAGAGTACTGGAACACAGTATTCATGGCCATCAGGATGTGACCTAGGGTAGGGGGCTATGCTTTTGGCCCGGCAAAACCATATTCTTTTTAAGTTTATATTTCAGGGAAGAAAGTAACAGTGATTTTGATTTTGAATGGAAATTTAAGCTGTCACTGTGAGACTTAGTTTCCTGGGTCATTTTTTCTGTGCCCTAAGGGTAGAGGTCCCTCTAGCCTGTGTACTGCAAACTGGGAAGGCAAATAGCCGCATCCCAGCTACCTGCTGATCAAGACATTGGGTGTGTCCTACAGACCATCTCTGATGAAGAACTTAACCTTTCTTACCCTTAGCTGGCGAACTGCCTGCCTGGAGTGTAGATTAAAGGAAAAGACAGGTTAAAATGAAAATAATATTAGCTAATATATTATTGAGATTTTCCTACATTCTAGGCCCAAGGAAAGGACCCCTGTGACTAGTGCTTTTGTTATGTTCTTGCATTCTTCTGACTTTCTTGTGCACTAGCTACAATTATTTCTCCCCTTTGGCTGAAGCCGGGAGAGACCTGACAACCTCCACTGCTACCGCAGTATGACCCCTGCATCCTGTCTCTTTCTCTTTGTGTGTGTTCGCATGTGTGGCTGTTGATGTTGAGTGACTGCTTCAATAGCTCTTAACCTTATTATTGTCCTGAGACAAACTCTGTCACTGTACCTGGATTTGATAGTTCCTTTCGACCAGGCTGGTTGGCAGTGAGTCCAGGAATATTTCTCTCATATTTAGAAAGAAATCAGCACCAGTGCTAATTAGAGTTAAAATGTCCTTGCTTTGAAGGTTTGGTTCTGTTGATGGTTGAGCAAGGCCAGCCGGCTTTCTTCCTGTCACTCTGAGAGGACCACTTCGACTTGGTTTTATGAAGCTTATCTAAGGACTCACTCATGAATCTTCTCCATCTGTGGCAAGGCTCATTCATTTGTTCAATCAACAAATATTTATTGCATCCCTGCTATAGGCAACCGACTGGGTAAAGTGCTGGGGAAGGGATACAAAGAGGTAAAAGGCACAGTCATTGCCCATCAGAAATTGCCACCAGTGGAGAATTAAATTAATTAGAATCCCACTAAATAACTGGTCTTAGTTAAGCTGATGTGGTGAGAACAGTGGGCCTTTTAAAATGCTAATATATAATTCACTTTGCCAATGTAGACAGCAGTTCCAGGGGAGGGGTTTTAGTACTGTGGGGTGAATGAGAATGCTATTCTTTATGTAGCATCATGGGCATGCAGACTTACAAACTATTTTTCAAAGGACAGAGATGGGTATAGCTTGAAGACTCCTCATATATTTGGCTCAGTCTTGCTTATAAACACTAACACCACGTGCTTTAGAATGAGAGTAGTATGGGGACATAAAGTCTTTGTCCTACTATCAAAGGAAAGTGACCTGTGCCGGGGTAAAGCCTGGGTATTATCCCCCTCCAGGCTGAGCTGGAATGTCCTGCTAATTCTTTCTAGTGGAACATGACTAAGAAGCCTAGAGTTCTCCCATGTCCAGTGTTACAATACCTCTTAGAATAGCAACACATAGATGGAGTTTTCTAACACCCTCCAGTATGCCAGGTGGTGTCCCAGTCACTAGAGGAACCATTCGGAGGTACAAGACCCTCCTCAGAGTTAGTCAATCTTCTGGTGGATAAGATTGTAGGAATAAGAACACATAATGTTGGGTCTGATGGGATTAGTCCAGATTTCACCACGAGGTGAAAGCTGGAGGAACGCCGAGGAAGGGCATTATTTTCTGGGGTCTGCAGAGATGGTAAATTGTGATGGCCCTCAAAAACAGGTTAGAGTTTTGGTGAAAAGTCAAAACGACAAGTCAGTCCAGCTCAAGGAAGCACTGCTCCGATGCTGATGGCTCGACCAGTGTGCTGGAAGGGGCTCCTCTGTGAAAATGCTGGAAGGTAATGTTGGAAGCTGATTCGGAGCCGTATGTTAGAGGCCTTTTAATGGTGGATTAATGGACTTGTATTTTTGTTTTATATACCTTAAAAATGTGTATGGTCAGTAAATGCCTTTCCAGAATTTTGTCCACAGGCAAGTTTAAGGGATTTCATAGCAGGATGTCAAACGGACTGAAGTAAAGTTGATCACAAGTGACCAACGGGAAGCCAGTTCTATAAGTCTGGCCAGCACTCTGACTCTGCCATGGGGACAGCATTTGGGTCGCTGTATTTAGTCATCTCTGCTAGTGAGCACCCTCTACAGTGCATCTAAATGTCCTATTTGTGCTTGTCTAGGTTCATCTCAGGCTGTCTTAGAAACCATCCAAAGGCCTACCTTACGGGTTGACCATTATGAGAAACTTATAAGAAGAAGATCTTAAAGACACAATGGGGCCCAGACAAGCCAGCCAGTTCCTATTTTTAACACACAGAGGGTACCATTTATCACCAAGCATCTAACCCTTTAGCATCATGCCTGGAATGGAAATAGCAAACCCAACCAGAAGAACACAAAGTTGAAAGATTTTTGTAGGTCAGCAAACCCCAATAATTGTAAAGGGGAAGATTTAAAAATGATCCAACAGGATTTAAGCATCAAATCAAAATAGCCTCAAACTTGTAAAAGTTTGTAAAAGTTGCGTTATGCTGATTTCTCTTAGCAATGCATGTCAGTGTAAGTCGTGCTCCACAGTTTTACCTCAATGCCATTTGGTGTGTCATTAAACGAGTTTCCCAAGGACTGCATGGATTAGGGATAAACAAATGTACAGGCAATCAGAGAAGAATTCTAAGAACAGGCTGGGGCTTTGCTCTCTGGGAGGTGATGTTTCAAAAATAGAGACTTTGGATTTTTGCTTTGCAGTCATGCATTATATCATGGTATCCTTCCCTACCTCCCTTCCCCCGCCTCCTACTTCCTGTCTTAGATGCTGGCCTGCTTTGCCACTGTCCAGTGTCATAAGTCAGGGTATTTCAGGCACCCAAAGGATTTGGGTTTGGGACTGGGTGGCAAACTGCCTCTTTCACCCTAGACTTTCTCTGAGAGTACAGAACTGATTTCTGTGGCTTATCCATGGCCTCATCCTTCAGCTGATGAAAAGCAAGGATGTAACACTAAAGTCAGTCAAAAGAGTGGGGATTATCCCATAGATACAACATGCATTGATATTGCCGGGATGGCCTCAAGCTCTCCTCTCACTGAAGTACAATAAAGAGCAAGCGAAAACAGTTAGTATCTTCATGGACCTTGATGGGGAAGTGAGGTCTTTGAGATGACGTCTTGTGAGAAGATAGAGCCCCCTTGTATACTAAACACCCCTTTTCTGGGTTAGTGCAGGGCTCAGCCCACATCTTAGTAGTGTTACTCATATGTGAGTACCAGGGACCTGTTTGCATTCGTTGCCTTTTCTTTTTTCCCAGTGAGTGCGCGTGTTGGCTTATGTGTAGGAAGAGGGCACATTTCCACAGTTGCACAGAACATTCCTTATGGATGTCTTCTTTGCAACACATACTTATTTGTATTGTGTCTTCCCTTTCTGAGCAGAAAGACATGCCTTACCTGAGATAGCTGTCATGATCTCAGTAACATTTGGGGCCTTGGTCTTTGGTGGTCATTATTCTCTTGTTTTTAGGGTCTTCCTCTGAGAGACTGTATGGCCCCTAGGAATCCACCTTTCTTCTTGAAGCAGTCAGGGTCACAGCAAGCCAGCCAGGCTGAAGGTCAGCTGGCGCTCTCCGAGCCCGAGGAGGCTTTGCGTCTACAGAACAGCTGCGGATGGGCTAGAGCAGAGTAAACCTATCCCCTCTCCTACTAGAAATCACATTGAATTCTGACCCAAGGGGCCTCCCTGTTGCAAATGGAGAGGTAATCAAGTCACCAGACTGAGTCTTGTGAGGGGAGAGGGCTTAGCTTTTCATATCCAGTGTGTGATTTTAGAGAACAGAGGGTAGAGGTCAGAAAGACATAGGAAGTCTTGAGGAAAATAGAAACTAGATGGCAGGTGTCGGCTGTACTGCCACTAGGTGTCCTGGATCAACAGAAAACATTTCCAAGTTCACATAGTCTTAAAACACTCCAAAGAATCCTACAACAAGCCGGGTGGTTGTAGGGAGCCAGCACACGGGAGGCAGAGGCAGGCGGATCTTTGTGAGTTCAAGACCAGCCTGGTCTACAAGAGCTAGTTCCAGTGCAGGCTCCAAAGCTACAGAGAAACCCTGTCTCAAAAAAGAAAAAAAAGAAAAAGAAAAAGAAAAATCCTATAACGTCCTCATTGGTGTCCCAGAAGTGTCGCCAGCTGCCTCGTGAGTGCTGGCATGTGTGTCCCTTCTTCTAAAGTTCTTACTGCTTGTAAAACCATTGCTGGTGTGGGAAAGTCTCACCCGCAGAGACCTGGAGTGAGACCTGGAAGAAGGTCTCACGGGGCAGGAGCCTTCTGCGGATGATGACATTTGGTTGTTAACCAACACAGCCAAGGACAGTGCCCAGTACCCAGAGGAAGGTGGTCAAGGAAACCAGTCCCCAGAAGCTGCTGTTCCTCCAAGGAATGACGGGCCCATTTCACCCTGCTAGCTTGGAACCCTCCTCCTGCTGCAGCCCTCTGTGTCCACTTGGGTCTCTCAGGAGTACTGCTACAGAGAGCTTGGAAAATCTGAAGCAAGGGAGCCAACTCAAGATGTCCTTTCAGGAATGCGGACACCTCCTGTTGAAAGGATGGGCACCTCCTCCTGTTCAAAGGACGGAGTGTGCATGTGTGTGCATGTGTGTGCATGTGCGCCTTAGGCCTGTCCCAGGCTAAGTGTCTGTCCTTTCACTACCACGTGGTTACGTTAGGCCTGGCCCCATGGAGGGGGCTCCCCTTACACTGCTCACTCTCTTTCCTCACCCTCTTTTGGAAACAAGCGGAGAGAACTCTAGCATGGGCACCTCTTTTTTTTTTTTTTTTTTCCTGTGGGCCAAGCTTACAGTTTTCAAAGTGCTATGACAGGATGGTTGCAAAAATAAAAAGCTAGTGAAGGCTTAGTCACAATATTTCTATAGCTGGCAATCAAAAGATCATATTGCATGCAACTGGCAAAATCATCCTAGGGAAATTATGCATTTTCCAGAATACCTTATTCCCTTCTGTGTATTAAACATTACTTTAATATTCTGGTGACAATGTTTTATAATTAATCTAAATGTAAGGGAGTGAGCACACTAGAGATTACGTCTTAGTGTGAAGAGGTGAAAGAAGCCGTGTTCCATGGCAGCCCAGATTACGGACTGTTTTCCCTTAAAATCAAGCCTGGAGGACTCGGCGGGCTCGTAGCCCACCACACCCTCCACAGCGGCAAACGTTCCGTGCACTTCAGGTCTAAACCCCTTTCACTCGCGAAAGTGTTAATGTGAACATGGGAGAGAAGTGTTTTAAGAATTGCATGAGTTCGTAGACTTATATTGAACTCACGAGGGGGAATCTAGCCCCTGAGAGATAAAACTAAAGAGCTGAGCCGTAAACCAGTATGATAGCATCCTTATTATAAGATGCAAATTGAGGGACCCAATTCACTGAAACACATGTTACTGGTATTTAATTTTGCTTGTGGGAATATATCAGAAGATGGCCTATGCCTTATGCACAATGTACTTAAAACGAGGGCGAGTAACTTTAGCTATAAAAAGAAGCGACAAAGACGCACGGGGCAAGTCAGAATGGAGAGATAATTGCAAGGATCTAATTTAAGTGTCAGTGTACACAGCTTGCCTTCCTGGCTTGGGCTTCGAGGCGCAGCGTTGGTGCAGTGAAGGCAAGGAAGGCCGGCTCTGGCTGGAGAGGCTGGTTTCCTGAGATCAAGCAGGGGTCTGGCCAGCTCCCAGAGAGGAAGCCCCTCTCTGGGTGGGGCTGCAAGCGGTAGGCCCACACCCAGTGGCCATCACAGGAACTTCACTCCAGCTCCTTCACTGGTGGGCCTGTGGTTTCTAGAAGAGAAGATGCACTTCCCCATGAGAAAGAGGTCAGTTCCTCTTTCCTGAGTGGCACAAACAGGCTGCGGGACACTTGGACTTCCTGCCACTGTCCACCCCAGCAGGTGAGTTTTGCTTTCCTTTCGGGCCGACAATGAGGCATTAGACCCTGTGTTTCTCCTGGGGGTTGACTCTGTGAGCCCAGCAAGAAATGTCCTCAGCTCTCACATTCTCTCAGAAGCCTTCCTCGGCTGGGAGCATGTGCTGTCTGAGCCTCCAAGTGTGACCATGGAGCAACGGCCGCTAAACATCCCTGGAGAGCCACTAGAAATGCACAGACAGTAGCCTCGCCTCTAAGCAAACCAAGTCACACTCTCTGTTTTGACGAAATACCTGAAAGTCTGAAGTATGGCTAGCCGAGGATCGCAAAGGACTACCGAAAGTGTCATTTGTTCTGACAGTGATATTGGCTTAGTGTAAGAAGGTAAGGCTGTGTCCCCTGCTAACTCATCCCAGAAGCAAACCCCACCTCCTTGAGAGTGGGTGTTAGAGAAAGGCACAGAAATGAGTAGAACAGGGCACCCCAGGCTGCCTTAGACCTCTACTAGGCTGAGGTTTCCTGAAGCTCCTCTAATAAGGCAGAGAAAGTCTTACACAACAAAGGACAGGAGTGTGGTAACACTTAGGTGTGAACGAGTTAAAGGGTAACCTGCCAGTCAATCAGATCTCAAGGACTCCAGAGGAGGCCCATCTGGTGCTTGTGTGTGGGCAGAACAAACATCCTCGATGCTGAGGTAGGGCGCAGACAGGGGAGTTGCTCAGAGGGTTGGCGCATGAAGTTGGATCATGAAGTCCGAAGACTTTGTTCACTGGCCTTGAGGGCCCAGTTTACTTCACAAACATTTAGTCTCCCAGCTAAGGAGACTGAGGAGCAGGCGCCTCAGCTTTGTGTTGTCTGGGTATTTGTTGAGGTTCTCCAACCCAGGGGACTTCCTCCAGAGGGTGAGTCTCTTGCTTCACAAACTCCAGCTTTACATTGCAAAGTCCCCTCTCTCTACAAAGCCCAACCCGAACTCTTGTGACGTTTCCTACAGCAAGCCCAGTGTCATGAACATAATTCTTGAGCAGCGAATCAGTCCTATACAGATGCCCAAGTAGAAGCGGCCTACAGAAGGACTTCCACAAACTCCCATGGGATAGTTTCATCTCTCCAGGATGGATTTTACTCCTGTGTACACCTGAACAGCCCCATGTATCCAGGACTCTGGAGAAACTTGCTCCCCCATCCCTTCTATTAACAAAAGAAAAAGAGTGGTCTTTTTTTTTTTTTTCTTGAGGCTCTTAAAGTTCACATTACCCCTTCAGATTGATCTGAATGTTCACAGATGGGCCGGGGCCTGAGGATGGGTGGCGTGGGATTGCTAATTAGCATGTTCCAGTGTACGCATCCAAATGTGATTTTCCCCATAGTTCAGATTCAGACTGACTTCACTCTCCCACTTGGTCTTTGAGAAGTCATCCCCAGATGCTTCCTGGGGAATGGAGAGCCCACAGTGTCTTTCTGTGTTAGGCCGCCACTCTATTTGGCCTTGACTTTGTCATGTGAGACTCAAAGGAACAATATGTGACGATCTGTGATGCCAGTTTGTGAAATCCCCAAGCAGCAGCTGTCCAGTGTAGCTGAAGCAGCCCCTGGGTTTTGGAGGAGAAGTGGGTAAATTCATGGCGGGCCACCGTTCTCTTTCCAGTCCTGCTGTAAGTTTCTATGCGTGTGCAGTGCCAGCCTGTGAGGCATTCTCTCCTCGAGTGTTCATCACAGCACTGTGGAACTGACCAGAAACAGAGCAGCTGCTGTGCCACAGGCTCACTGACTGGAAACTGAGACCTGACACGGTTGGGGACTCTCCTGAGGTTATAACTGGCTGCCATGGTTTGAGGGCTCTCCTGAGGTTATAGCTGGCAGCAGGTTGCATCTGACCCCAAGGCAGATGTTCCAGAGTGGCAGGAAGGTGGCATGGGATGAGGTCTGTGGACCACTAGTTTTGTCTGACAAGTTTGGTCTTCTATCTTGTTTTTTCCAGGTGTCACACCTGAGGCCTTTGCCAGTGTCTCCTCAGCACTGGCCTGTGGCTTCTTGGGCTTTCTTCATTTTGGGTTGATTCTAGTTCAGGAGAAATGCTTCCCGAAGTCACAGTCTGTCATCGTACCAACTAAGATGGATGGCCATTAAACAGAAATACACAACCAAACAAATGAATAAAGACAGAGAGGCACGTAGGCATCGGTGAGGGCACCAGGGAGCTGGAAGCTGTGTTGCCGATGGGAATGTGAAGAAGAGCCACTGTGGGTTATAGGTTGGCAATCCCTCGGAAAGTGAAGCAGGCCACGTGATCCGGAAGTGTCACTCCTGGGAGTATCCTCCAAAGGCCTGAAAGCAGAGGTTGCAGCAGGTGTCTACAGCATCAACAAATGCAGGCTGAACAAACCTTGTGACCAGATGCACCATGAAGTGATATTCAGCCATTGGAAGAAATGAAGTATTGACACATGCCGCAACGGAGATAGACCCCGAAGACATCACGCTGAGTGAAATAAGCCAGATATAGATTCTCAGTCTTGGAAAACTCACAGGCACAGAATAGACGTCAGTAGTAGCTGACGCAATGAGCGGGGGTTACTCTTTAATGGGTACAGAATTTACTTGGGGACAGTGGAGACATTCTGGGAAGGGTTCAAGTAATAAATGTTACAATATATATGCTTTACTGCAATTAAAAATTGATTAAAAATCCAGCCAACAGGCCCGACTAGGAAACAACCACAATGTCAATGCCACAGCAGAAAGACATGGAGGCTGACACTGGAAGACCCAGGGTGAAGGGTGGGTGTTGTGGAAGGGACGGTGGCAGCAATTAAGAGAAGGAAGGAGAGAAGGGAAAGGGTGGCTCTAGAGACGGTACAGAAAGCCCAGGGATCTGTCCCTCAGGGAGATGGCCCTTTGCCACCACCCCACCCCAATCAGGCAGAAAAGGGCTGGCTGCTTTTGCTACATGGCAGCATGCCTGGAGCCTGGGGCAAGATCATCTCCCTGGGGCAGGAGAAGTGTCCATTTCCAGTTTATTTATGTGTTTTATCCCCAGAGTGGGATACACGACTGTGAAACTGACCTGATATTTATGTCCACTTTAAGGCCCGGACTTGATATGAGAGCTTTCCCAGTGAACTGCGCCCTTGGAGCCATTTGCTTTAGCGGAGGGGAGACTAGGGGGACGCGTCCTCCTGATTACGTCCTCACGTCTGAATAATTTCTGAGCCCTTTCAAAGTGCAAGAAATGGGTTCTCCGACGTTACAGGAATACCCAAGGATAGGGAAAATGATTCCAGTCTCCCGAAGTGCTTCATGCTGATCTGCCTGCCCCGCTTTGCCTGCCTGTTGGGTCCATTCTCTCTTGGGGCACCTTCCAGGGAAAGTGGTCCAGTTACATGTACATCAGTCCAGTCCTGAAGGTTGAAGTGTTAGACGGGTTGGAGAGGTAAGGTGTAGCAGGGAAACAGCAGGGCAGCTGCCTGGAGTGTATCAGGATCTGGAACCCCAGGGCCAAGAGTGAAGAACCATCAGACACTCAAATCACACAGGGAGGTCAGCTCCTAGGAGGCGCGCTCCCAGCACGGTGAGCCATACCCAGGCAGAATCACGCATGCTCAGGGATCCGGCGGGTGATTAGAATTCATTTTTGCCAAATTATTTTGTTTTCCGGTTCCTGAGAAATGACCTGGACAAATATTCCCTTGTGATCTTGAAACAACTTCAGTTGGTGGAGGCTGAGCCCAAGGCAAGGGAATTTAAGTGAGAGAAGCTAACGCTGCCAAGTGACTTAGTAAATCTGGGTTTTTTCTGCAAAATTATAGGAACGCCCCGCCCGGGGGGAGGACGAGGAATGACTGCTGGCTGTAAGAAGAGTGAGGAGTCCTGGCTTTGCAAAGGTTCTGAACCGCGTTGAGGAGACTTTATCTTCTCATTGCCACCCTGCCTCCTTAGCTGTCCCAATGCCCACATCTTTTCGGGCTTAAATGGAGACCCCAAACAGTCTGATACTTTGTCAAGGCTGCAGAGCTGGGTAGGAGGAGTCGGAGATGGTGACCCAGGGGCTATGGCAAGCTGCGAAGCTCCTTGGTACTTTCTAGTGTGCTTGCCCATAGGTTTGGCCCCATTCTAGATTCTGGGTGAAGGGAGCATGTTGGGTGTGCTGGGAGTGAGTGCAGGGTGGAGATGGTTCTTGAAAAAGTTAATGTGCTCAGTGTGGAGCTGGTCCCAATCTGCTGTAGGAGGAGGGGACAGAATTGAGGCCAGCCTTTTCTGCAAAGGAAGAATTCCAAGTATCAGGATCACAATTCTGGCTCACAGAATGTGTATGTAGGTGTGAAAGCAGATTGCTCTGATGGCCTCCTCTGACCATAGCCTAGCCTGGATCCACACCTCACCCTCAGATGCCAGCTTCTCATGAATTCTCCAATTTCAAATGCTCTCCCCTACAGTTACTTTTCTGGTTGGGACGACAAAGCTGAACCCTTCAGAAGGCTTATCTCAGATTGTCTGGGAAGTGTCCTTGGGTCTCCTCTCCTTGGAGGCCTTAGCTTGTTTGTTTCATTGGAGCTATTAGAGCTGGGATTGGGGGAGGGTGGCCATGTGACCCTCCCAGGTAGCTACCACAAGGGCCAAGCTAGGGGGAGGAGCTGCTGAGTCCAGTCTGGGCAGGTCAGCTTCCAACAGGGATCCCTGGGTTCTGCTCTAAGCTTTTTGAATTCTTTATCTTCTCTAGGCCTCAGTTTTCTTAACTGTAAATTGAGTAGAGGAATCCCAAGTTTACTTCTGACTAAGACCCTATGTTTTTCCTTGTTTCCTTGGAAGGAGGAACCCAGAAAAGGCAATTTGGAGTCCATTGCTCCATGACAGGCAGGTAAGAAGCCACTAGCCATAGCTGTAGGAGGAGACAGAATTCGGAATTCGTGAGGAGTCACTGGCCCTGTGCAAGATGGGGTGCATGAACTAGGCCGGGCAGGTTGGGAAAGGAAGGTGCCTGCTGTAAACACCAGGGGAATTCATGAGGAGGATTTGCCCAAGGATCGGCCGGCAAGTGGATGCTGTCTGTAAGCAGGGTCTCCTCCACACAGCCAGGAGTGGAATGCTATGGCTTTTTTTATTTTTTATTTTTTTAAGGGAAATAAATCCAATCGGGTCTTTCATCTTGTTTAGAAATCATAAATTTAACATGTATTGGGGTTAGCAGAGCAGTTCAGGGGCTGTTTGGGGGCATGGGTTCATTAGGCAGAGAGTATTTATGAGGCAGGGTGTAAAGGACACCATTCAACACCGCCTGGCCCAGGGCTGTTCTGGCTGCAGCTTCGGGTGATCCTCAGGAGCTTTGGAGTTTCCATCTGTTGAAATATGGTTTAGAAACCAAAAGCTAAATGCTTCTGAAAGCATTTCCCTCCCGCTTTAGCCTGTTAAATTTCCAACTCTTGGGAATCATGACATAAGTGAATTTACACACATACACCCGGTGCCTTCCATATCCTGGGATCTACAAGAATCAGGGGCGATGAGGAAAAGAAAATGAAGGCTGCTGGGATCGAGGGTGACTCAGACATTTCTGAACGATGACAAGAGGTGGAACTTTCTCTTCTTAGATGAGAAGGCACAGCAGCGCACATCTGCATCTGGAGCTCCAGGTGTCTTTATTTGGGGATATTTGATCTTGGTTTTTGGAAGCTTCTTCATAGTCAATGAGTCCAATTCCATCCTAATCAACTATAATAGACATGTCCCAGAGTGAAGAGTTAAAAAGAACAAAAGACCGTGGAATGTGGACTGGTTTAGACAACCCATAATGCTATAGTGGATGCAAAGACTCATGATGGATCAAAGTGCTGAGAATAAGTCTCAAAGTGCTCAGCCTTTATCACGCCCTCCTGTCCCCGCAAAAGCTGGGGAACATTGCAGAAGAGCAAGCAGAAAGAATGGACGAGCTGGAGGATGGAAAAGAGAGCTGGACGGGACAGCTGCTGTACCAGTTGTTCTTATCAGTCGGTGTAAGATTTGTGTTAGAGCAAGTCAGCCAGAACTTCAGCATTGATGAGGGAGAAGCTAGATCAGTGGTTCTCAACCTGGACAAACCTCTACCTCCAGAAATATTTACATTATGATTCATAACAGTAGCAGCAAAATTACAGTTAGGAAGTAGTAGCAACAAAAATAATTTTATGGTTGGGGGTGACCACAACATGAGGAGCTGTGTTAAAGGACCACAGCATTGCTCTAGCGCCTACCAGTTGAAGAGCTAATGCTAGGTCAATAGCCGCTAGGGGAGGGAGACTCATTCTTCTTTGGGGGTTTGGCTAATGGTATGTTGCTCATACCCCCAGTGACTCGCTGCACACCCATGCACTATAGGAAGCACTAAGTGGAATTAGTGGATTATTAGAAGAAAAAGAAGAGGAGGAAAAGAAGGGGGGAGGGAGATGAGGTTTGGAGGTGGGTATGTGGGAAGGTCCAGGAGAAGTTGGAGGGGGAAATGACGGATGATGGATATGATCAGATTCACACACTTTGAAAATTCTCAAAGGATTAAAAACAAAGAAGGAGAAACGCCAGCTCACTGGACACTTGGCAAAGGAGAAGGGCATGCTCGCTTTGGAAGCGTTTGACACGGGTATTTCATTTGTTCCTCTAAGTCATGTGGTGTTATTGCCATTTCTTCGGATAAAGATATTGAGGCTCATACTAATTAAGATGCATTTGATACAGGTCAGAGGTCGTGTCTTTCTAGTTGGAAGATCTATGTTTGCGGTCATTTATTTACTCATTCATCCATTCCACACATGAGTGGAACACTGCAGACTGAACCCTCTGCCTCCTTACCGGCCATACTGTGTATGCTAAACTACACAAGCACTAAAGAGCAAAGTATAACATTATTTGCAATGAGAGTCTGCTTTAAGGAAGGCATGAACTAAAGGAGAAAGAGCCCTGTCGGTTAGAGGGGCATGGCATGATGTTTAGAGAGGATTCTTAGCTAGTCTCAGAGCACAGCGAGTCTACAGAAGTGGGAATGGGGAGAGATGGGAGACTGTAGTGTCCTCAGGGCGTGGTGAAGTTGGATGTGAATGGAAAGGGTACTTTAACTTTGTAAACTCACATGCTTTGGGGTTGAAATGTATCTATCTTTCAACCCACAAATATTGGTCAGGGTGGGAGGAGCCTTGTACCTTAAGAGTGGCCACCTCTGAGCTCAGAAAAGAGACCATAAACTAATTACTCACTGCTGGTGATGCTCAGATGCTACCTAAAGCAATACACTCCTGCCGTTCCACCCACACAGGTGGGGCTTAAGAGATGTCACAAAAGCAAACCTTTGAGAACGGTACTCAACTTCATATGGAAAAGCAAAAAATCCTGGATAGCCAAAACAATCCTGTACAATAAAAGAACTTCTGGAGGCATCACAATCCCTGACTTCAAACTCTGCTACAGAGCTACAGTACTGAAAACAGCCTGGTACTGGCATAAGAACAGACAGAAGGACCAATGGAACTGAATCGAAGACCCGGATATTAATTCATACACCTTCGAACACCTGATTTTTTGACAAAGAAGCAAAAAATATCAAATGGAAAAAAGAAAGCATATTTAACAAGTGGTGCTGGCATAACTGGATATCAACATGTGGAAGAATAAAAATAGACCTATATCTATCACCATGCACAAAACTTAAGTCCAAATGGAATGAAGACCTCAACATAAAGCCAGCCACACTGAACCTTATAGAAGAGAAAGTGGGAAGTACAGTTGAATGCATTGGCACAGGAGACCACTTCCTAAATATAACCCCAGAAACTCAGACACTGAGAGAAACAATTAATAAATGGGACCTCCTGAAACTGAACTTAGACAACAGTGAGGACCCTAAGAGAGACTCACATAGATCTAATCTACATGGGAAGTAGAAAAAGGACAAGATCTCCTGAGTAAATTGGAAGCATGGGGACTTTGGGGGAGGATTGGATGGGGGAGGGGAGAGGCAAGGAGGGGAGCAGAGAAAAATGTAGAGCTCAATCAAAATCAATTAAAAATTTTAAAAAAAAGCACTAGTTCAAAAGACTCCTTTCTGGGAGCCAAGCCTTTTTTTGTCCCTGGAAAAAACTAACACACTGGTAAGCAGGTGCTTGCTTGAAGCACTTTCCTCTGTAGCGGGGTGACCAGGTATTTAACTCAGTTTCTCTGAAGCTGCAATGAACTTAAAGAGATCCTGAGGAGGCTGGTATCCATGACCCTCCTTCCTCTGCCCTGGCCCAGTGTGTAGGCTTGAGGGGTGCCTGGGGCTTTGATGATGGTTGGGAGCTGGAGCTGTGAAGTCCCAGAAGATCGTGGTGTCTCATGGTGGTGTGCTACATCGTAGCCTCACAGGTAAGCATACTGGAGCTGCCTAGGAAAATTCTACCGTCACTACCTTGTCTTTTGTCACCAGTAGTGACTAATGGGAATGTTCCTCCAGAGACCTGCATAGGTGTCCAGGCTCATCTCTTGGGGCCCATTAATTTGGTTGCTTGGGACTCCAGTAGCCAATTCACGTGTGGTGGGCTGAGCTCTAGATGAGAAAGGAATGCTAGGCCCGAGTGGGTTGCTGTGTAGATCAGCATCTCTTCAGGCTTCTCCAGCTCTGCTTCTTCCTCATTTACCATATGGCCTGTTGCTGTAGATGGTCTCCAAGCTCCTCCCACTCAGGTGACCAGAAGCCTAAACTGTAAATTCTGTCCTCATGGGGAAGGAGAAGTGTGGTGTTCCAGAGACTCTGATAGCTGACCTAACCTGTCCTCATCTTGGTCCTCTGTGTGAGGATGTCCATGGTTCACTTGTCCATGACAAGGTCCCTGTTTATTTTGTATAAAATAACTCCTGGTTGGTGCTGTCTATGAAGCTGCTGTCAATCCCTGGGGACTGGCCATGCTGGTCTGCATCGGACAGAGGGGTTTCCTAGGCCAACTGGGGAGTGGTGGGCACCCTAAGGATGATGCACCCTGAGATAGTGGCAAGTTGCTGCTCAACCAGAACAAATGAAGGTATAGGTGAGAATCTAAAGCATCTAGAAAGTTCTGATGTCTTTTGCTAATTATCCTGTTTCCCCAGAAGTCTGTTAGCAAATTACTGAAGTCTGAATGATGAAATGCTTTCTTCATTTGGCCCTGGTCTTATGTGACTTCCTGTCCCAGGGACTGGTATGAAGCCTGTCTAGATTCACACCACATGGCCCCCCAAACCAAAACCTTCTTCCCTGGCATCCTGCTCTATCATTCACTTGCCCTAGGTACTGCAGACGGAACCAAGTGGGCAGGTTTGCCAGGGTTCTGCAGACCCTCCCAACCCTTCCCCTCGCTATAACAAGGAGCCTCTCCCAGGCCTCTGCTCTGAATGGGCTCCTGCATGAAGAAAGCTTAATCACAGTAATGACAGGAGCTTTAGCAGGTGGGCAAGGCAGTTCTGAGCCTGGGAGTCTAAGACACCCTGGTTTAGATAGCCTATCTAGAAGGTTTCTGGGTGGCTCTGGTGTTGGGAAAAGCTCATTGCCAATGCTGCTTGTCAGGGACGTATGATCGCCTCTTACTGATTCCTGTGGGGATTTGAACACTACCCTTTCTGCTGAACCTCTTTTGAGCTGATGGACTGTGTGAACGGTGCTTCAAGTCTTCTCCCTGGGTCTTATTCTCCTTTATCCTCACCTCTGATGATGAGGGGATCTCTGTGTCCTCTGAGGCCAGGAACACAGAGAAGGGCTGTGAGATGGTTCTGTGGGTATGGGAGAGAACTGCCTCCCTCAAGCCGGCCTGTGTCCCCCACATGTGTCCTCCACATGCATGTGTGATGCACATGTCTGCACATGCTAGGTAAATGTCGAAAAACAAATTAGCAAAAAACCAGGATATAGAGGTGCCACTTCACAATTCCTAAGATGTATGTAAACCACACAATTTATACACACATACCTTTTATTGTAACATTTAACTTCTTGTCCATCTGACCCTTAAGGGTGGTTCTTGGTTTAATTTGCATCTCCCTGGACCCCCGGATGGTTGTGTGGAATAGAGCTCCCCTATCCTCCTTAGCCTACAAGGACCCACATAACTGGAAATACAGCTGTCCAGTGTTAAAGCAGCAGATGCCCCGAGTGAGTGAGAACATTCCAAATCGTGGCAGAATACAGAACCTTTTGGCCTCTTTAAGCCCTGCCGTGAAGGTGCTGCCCCAGTGGAGGCTGTGTGTGATGCTGACTCTGAGTTCTTTCTTGCAGACACAGGTCACTGCGGGGGGCTGGGTAGCCCTTCCCTGGCTCTCACTGCTGTTCCCCCACTGTCGTTTTGAATATTTGTTTTAAAAGAATATTTGACTTTATTTAGCTTATAAAAGTAAGATGGCATCATTTAAAGGTTGAAATAGTCACGTCGTTCTTTCGGGTCATGTCAGCATGTAACAAAGTAGGGTGACTTCTCACAATTAGAAAGAGTAGTTTTGCATCTTCCTTTGACCCTCCTGCCACCGAGAGAGAATCCCTGCCTCAGAAGTGTCTCTTCTCTTTCCTGTGGCCTGACTCACTCCTCTTTGGGTACGTGTTTAGAAACAATTTCAGTGCCCAGAACGGAGATCCCCCAGTGAGAGCACCAGCCCCTTGGAGAAGGCCTTCCCGTTTTGGAGAAGCTGGCTAGAGAGGAACAGATCCAGATACTGTGAGAGTTTGATTATCAAGTTTCAAGCTTATTATCATGCAAATGTTTCCATTTCCCCTCTTACTCCACCCAATCCCCTCCTACAATCATGATAAAATGACGTCGGGGATGCTGGGAATTGCAGCAGCCAGTTCAGGAAAACTGAACAAGTCTTCCTCAGGCAGGGGTCACAGGCTTCCTCAGGCGGCCCTTTTGGGGGAGCTTGAGGAGCTGTTCCTTTAAACAAGATGTCAGCTTATCTCACACTTTTAAACTCCCCTTGCTTTCAAAGTTGAGTGTTTATCTCTTTGGGAATAAGAATTGGTACAAGCTTTCAGGGAAGCAATTTGGCAACATGCATTAGGAGCCTTAAAGCAACGTTAACTTCCAGGACCCGGCAGTCCCACTTTTAGCAGTGAATCTTAAGAAAACAGTCAGAGATGTGATCACAGATCTTCGCACGAGAGGGCTCATCATAGATTTAGGAGAATGAGCCCCAGGAAGTAGCCCTAGTACTAGACAGGTAGGACAGAGTCTGTCTGCTCAGTGATGGAATAGTATGCAACCGTTAAAATAAGAAGATTCAAAAAGTGTAACAACATAGGGAAATGCTGGCCCACCAACCGAGACAGTGTGCCTGATCTATTGGGAGCTCATCAAATCCAGCTGGACCAGGACTGAATGAGCATATTACCAAACCGGACTCTCTGAATTGGCTGCCAATGGGGACTGACTGAGAAACCTATGATAATGGCACAGGGACCTATCTCTTCTGCATGTATTGGCTTTTTGGGAACCTATTCTATATGGATGCACACCTTCTTAGAATGTGATGGAGCGGGGAGGGCCTTGGGCTTCCCCACAGGGCAGGGTATCCTGCCCCCTCTTAAGGAAGCAGGGGGAGGGAGGTGGGGTATTGGGGGAGCGGAAGGGCCTGGGACAAGGGGAGTAAATGTAAATTTTTCTTTTAACAATAAAAAAAAAGAATAAAGAAATAACAAAAAGCTGTCAAAGTCAACAAAAAGATTTATATTCCAAAAAAAGGGTTCAGTGAGAAAAAAAGAACACAAATAAACATATTTTAATTTGATTAAAATAGTTGATTTAGAATCATACACAAATGACAAGAATAAATAAACACAGCAAAAAAGTATGTCTAATCCCAGCTGTGACAGTTTCTAATGGTTTACCACTGGGCAAGTGACTTAAATTTGCTGAGTTATTCTTAGGACGGTGGTTAGGGTATGAGAGAATGGTCACAAAACTACTGGCACACCCTGCTCAATAAAAGACTCATATCACTATTATTAGTTGGGGTTTAACATTGAGAGAAGCCAAGGAAGAGCAATTTCCCAGAGTTAGCCTCCCTGTGACCGCCAGCTGCCTACATGCTAGCTTTGGTGAGGAGGTCCTACCTACGAGCAAAACCGTGAAGTCCAACTCATGGAGGGGATACAGTGTTCAGGACAGTAGACTTGCTACCTAGAGGAGGCCAGTGTAACATCTAGGAATGAGACTTGTTGACTGGGCCCCAACCAAATAAGGCATACTATAATCCTGTAGGTGCCTTACAATTTACAGCCCCTAGGTGTAGGAGATGTTGATCCTCTGTGGAGTAGTCTCTCAAGTTTTATCTGTTGAATAATAAGCACTATTAGTTATTTACGACTGCAGGTCAAAGCACCCCAAATGCAGCAGTTGGGCCAACTGGCTTGTCATCTCATGGTCTTGGTGGGGAAAGAGCCCAAGTGCCCAGGTGCAGTTCAGCTGGAAGATGAGGGAGGACTTTTCACAGTCTGGCATCCTGGTGCCGCTCAGAGCTGCAGTCTCTGGAAGCTGAGCCTGATGGGTCCACTTCCAGGCTGATGAAGTGGCTCCTGGCAGAATCCAGTTCCTTATTGTAGGGTGGAGGGACTCGGACCTCCAGTGGCTCAGCTGCAGCGCTTGTGTGTTGGCTTCTGTGGTGTGGTACTGGCTTGGGGGGGCAGGGGGAGGGGCAAGGGGAGAGATCCTTCTGCTGGAACGGGATCCTCCGACCGATATCCACGCACACACTCTTCTCAGAAGCAAAGCACCGGAACCATTTCACTGCGAAGGGGCCCGAGGCCAGAACCGGGCCATGTCAGAAGGGGGAGGAGACTGAGGCCCTTCTGTTCCCCACGGAAGGAACTGCGCGTCAGGGCCCTGGTCTTTTGTGCTATCACAGTGACAGAACTATCCAACACTATCAGCAAGCGAAAGGGAGGCACGTGGAAAAATTATTGAACATTTGAGGATCATTGTACAATTTTAAAAAAAATCCTTGAATATCTACAACAATTTATGATATTCTAGGACAGAGGAACATTCTAGAGACAGATAGGAAAATGTGGTGTTAATTAGAAAAATATTCAGAGGCTCCATTACCTTCAAATGCCATCTACAGTTTCCACAGAGGAGGCCCCAGAAAAAGAGTTCTTAGGCCATTCAGGGTAAGAGCAATGATTAATTCCAAGCTGTTAATGGCATTTTATTATGCATATATTCCAGCCACCCAGCCGTGGAGAAAGTGCGGCTCCGCCTCCTCCCCCATTCACTCTGGACACTTGATTTGCATAGAAATGTGGGGCCGTCCCTGGGGACCGGACTGTAAGTTCTGCTGGGGGAGGGTGTGGGAGGATGTGGGAGGAAGGTCCAGGACCCATTAGTGACAGGTATTACTATAATGTCATTGTGCTTAGAAAAACAATGGAATTGCCTTAATTTAGTAATTAAACTGTTTCTAGCAGAAGAGGTAAGTGGTTTCTACATCACTTCCAGGCACCTGGATTTGGGCCCTTCCAGCATGTGAGCCCCATCTGTCTCCTTACGACAGAGGGTCTTTTCTGTGGAGAGAAAACCTGGTCAAGGGAGGTCTTTGGGAACGAGATAGGCTTGATCTGTCCCAAGTCTAAATAAAGTCCCCGCTGACGGCAAGGGAAGACTTTGGGCTCAAGTCTCCTAAGCCTTGGTGATGTCAGGTTTCTAGGGTATTCAGATTCCAGGTGTCTAGGCAGACAACGAGGAGGAAGGTCAGAAGTGCTTTGGGATCCTCTCAGAAGGGGAGGGGGGGTCAGGACCCTGATGAGACAGACCTGGGAGAGGGAGGGCTGTCATAGGCCCAATGCCCTGTGCGTGGCAGGGGTTTCCCAGAGCACAAAGGTGAACTTACGCCTTCGGGGTCCCTTTTCTGGAAACAGGATGAATTGGAGATACTTTCAGAGAGTTGGAGTCCACTCCCATGCCCACAGAAGACCCCCCCCCCCGCACATTCACTTGGAGAGAGTTGGTCTTTCCCATCAGGAGGGAGGGGAGGAGTCAGCTGAGAGGTCCCAGTCTAGCCTTTGTGGCCAAGTTATTGAGTTCGGTTCTATGAAGCAAAAGGGCTTTGTTGTTGAATGGGGGAAGACACACACAGCCTGGAACAGCCTGAATCCAGCAGGTGCCTTGGGAGAAGACCTGATCTAACGGGTAGAAGACCTGATCCGTTGAGTTCGTGTTCATCTGATTAAAGGTCCCTGGGCTTTTTGATGACACTGATGAACTGGTTCTCAAATTCACATGGGGATGTAAGTACCTAGAACAAGCCAGAGCAACTGGGAAAATAAATCCAAGTTTAACTCGTGCCTCCGAGTTCAAGATGTAAAGTTATATTGTAAAGGCTGTGGTGCTTGTCTATAGTGGACACCGGACAGATGGAGCTGAAGGGTCAGAGGGCGACCACGTGCCAATCATTGGCTGGTTTCCGAGAAGGAGGATGGACAAGACATCTTTTCATCAAATGAACAAGAATGACTCGAACTCGTGTGCCTACAGAAATTGTACTCCATGTCAGGGAAACTTACCTACTGTGCAGAGGGCACTGCCAACTGACTGAGCATCAGCTGCTGACTGGACAGACTGTGGCGTATCCATACGCTGGAGGACCACCTAGCCTTCCAGGAGGAGTGAAAAGCACAGAGACACTGCACACATATAACACTTAGGATTGAGTCCCAAAGACAGCGTTCCAATGGCAAGAAACACACGACACAGTCAATGACCCCACCTAAATGTGAGTTCTAAAAGAGGCAAAACGACACACTTTAGTGACTACTGAGAGCCAGGGGTGTGGCTAGGCCGGAGGACCCAGTGTACTTCTCTTCTCACCCAGCATGGTGGCTGCCCAGTGTGAGCCACCCGGTGAACAGCACACCTAAAATTGGCGAGGTGTCTTTGTATAATCCGCCTCAGCAACACTGATGAAGGAAAGAAGTGGGGAGAACATACGCTTGAACAGAATGGACAATGCTACCTACGGAGTCAGAATGCCCAAACAATTAAAAGGTGAACCCTGGGATCCCCCAAATCTACGTGGGGTGATCACAGATGAGTGGAGAAGCCAGGCTGTGGGGATGCCACCTGGGCCCCCTTGCAGGGCTGATGTGGTCCTAGGCTGCAGCCCAGGGGCGTTCCGTGGTGGTTTTGACCGGCACCTTTACAGTAAGCTGTAGGGAAGTGTGGAGCCCTCGAGTGTGACAGGGCTTTCGGCCTGTGTTCCCCCTTCCTCCCCGTGGGTCACTTTCATCAGAACAGGAAAACGAAACAGGCTCCCCCCTCCAGTGATTTATGGGAGGGCTTGTGTTTTGGGGATGTGATACCACAATTGGCTCTGTGGGGCCAGGACATCTGTTTCCAGGGAGGTGAGTGCTTCCCACAGGGGATCCTTCACCCTCTCTGAGGGGATTCGTCTTGTCTTGGTTGCCATTAAGCAAACAGAGCCTTCTAGGGCCAACAGGCCTCCCCAGTGCAGGAGGATGCCTGTTTGGGTCCACTCAGCCCTCAGAGGGAGACCTGGCATGCGGTGAGCTGTAGGCTTGAGAGTTCATTATTGGTCAGCCATCACAGACTCCCACCTAACCGTTACAGTGTGGACATTGACAGGCTAAAACTTCTGTTATGCTACATGTCCCCATCTGGATTGTGGATTTGAACTATTTCCTGGATGCCTTTACTACATGGGCACCGTGGCCCATATCCGGCTCACTTCTAGCCTCGCTTCTCCAGGAGCCATGAAGCCACAAGGGTAGACTCCCCCAGGGCCTTGACAAGCCTCTGCTCAGCTACTCACTCCATAGGTGGCAAAACTGAAGGTGGCTTGGCACAGGAAGACGCTTGCCAGTGTCATTTGGTCTATGTACCTAGCATGAAGTCACCCAATCCATATTTCATTTATTCGTGATGGTACATGGCCTGGAACAGAACTCTGCTGAGGTGTATCTTGGCAGCTCTTCCTCTGCTCACCTACTTGGTTGAGGAAAATCCAGTCCTCATTTGGTTCTCCGTGGAGACTCAAGACAAGCCACACCCTATTTTATTTATTATTTATTTTTGCTCACTTCCCCCCACTCTTAAAAGGAAATACAAGTTCTCAGGTTTCTTTTGTGGAGGATTTTTGTCTAGGGGACCTTGTTGGGTCGGAAGGATTTTGGAGAGTCTTGAGCCATACCTGACTCTGTCACCATGGTGCCCACCAATCTCTTCCAGCCTCAGGCCCTGTCCACAGAGTGGGTGAGGCTGCCAGCTCCACCCCACAGCCTCCCACAACTGATAAACCTCGTGAGCATATGATGCAAGACCTTGTGAGTGTGTAAGCGCCTCCCCCACCTCGGATGCCATCAAAGACTCATTGTATAAGTAAAATTAAAATGTATTACCTCGCCTTCCAGATGCCCCCTGATAGCAAGTTTAATTACTCTGGACATAATTAAATGAGTTTAAGAGATTAGAAATATAACAGGGTAGGTAAAGAGCATAAATTTATGGGGAAAAGGGAAAATTTAATTCTGAAATCTTTTGTCAGTTGCTAGTTAGCTAGGTAGACTGCTGGGGACCAGAAGGATTGGAGGACTAACTAGGGTAGAGGGTTTAGAGGGATGAACCGGGTAGGGTGTGTGTTTCTTGGTCCATCTGGTAACATGCAGCCCCCTACCTGGGCAGGTCTCTCACAGGGTGAGGGAGTTTTGGTTGGGCACACTGACTAGGGAACTCTTTAAATTCAGGGCAAGTTGAGATTGAAGTGACCTGGAGGACCAGAGAAACAAGGCAGCAGTTTCTAGGGGGTCAGTTCAGTTGCTGAGGACACTGAGCATGGGCGGATTTCATTGACTGTCCCAGGGTAAGCCAGTCCTGAGAGGGAGAGTCCATGGGGGAGTGTTTGGAAGTCCCAGGACAGAGGCAGGAGAAGTGGTGGGCTCTCAGTGTAGCTTTCTGCTCATATTCTGCCGGCACTACAGTTTCTGCCTCACCTCCCTGGAGGAAGCACAGGACCCTTCATCTAGCTGGCACATCTGGCTCTGCACATCCTCTTTAGACCCTCCCCAACTACTTAGTGTGTGCAGTGATACACACCCATCTCCACTCCCAATTCACACACATTCGCATATCCATACAAATTCACACGCATGTGCAAACACATCCCTACACAGGTCTACACGCTTGCACACATATGCATCCACTCCCTCACGTGCATATACTTAACTTGCAGCTAGGCACACGTGGGGCTCCCTCACTCAGACACACGCACACACAGATCCACGTAAGTTGATGTTCAGCACTGAATCGTGAGCACTGTGGGGAAGAACCCTCTTTGGGGCTGACTTTCCCGCAGGTCTGCTCCAGAACCCACTGCTCAGCGGGAGGGTGTCTTGTCTCTGAGAATGTCTGCTGTGGTCTGTTGGATAGTTCAGCAGCGCAGGGCAGGCGGAAGGAAGAATAGTTTTCCTAGCGGTTTAGGGTTACACTCTTAGAAGGCTGCAAACCAGATTGGTGCCCACTTTCTTTCTCCAGCTCGGGGCTTATTTTAAACAGGCTAGCTCTAGATAAGATTCCATATTTTTTTTAAAGTGAAAACAAACAACACAAAAGAAAACAAAAGTACCAGGACACCTAAGGAAGAAGAAAAAAGGAGGGCCAGAGCAAGCAGGGGAGATAAAGTGGGAAGTCCCTGGAGCTTGCTGCTTGGGCTGGGGTGGGGGCTGGGACTGCCAAGCTCTATAATGGTGTTTAGAAATCGAGTCTGTGTTATGTCTAGCGGTCCTAGTATTTTGTGTTACTCTGACCCCGGCATTGTATCACTTCAATGCAGTCAGAGTGTGTGAACGCTCAGCTCTGGCCAGAGGAAGGTATTTGTATTCAAGCCAAATCTACATTTCAGATTTGAAATGGGGGTGGGGGGGGAAAGGACAGATGGGGGTGGGCCTGGAAAGGGCAAAGGTCAGTGTTCACAGGTCCGAGACCATGTTTAATATCACACGACACCTTTGTCAAACAGTGTGTCACCCCTCCCCCAGACATGCAGGCTGTCTGGGCTTCTATGCCTAAGGGACCTTCCTCTGCAGTCGGCTTCCCACCCGAACTCACAGACTTGCTTTTTATAAACCAGAAGAAGCGAACGAAATTTGACCTGCTCCATATTTTTCAAATGTGGTGGCATGAGAAGCCTCAGAGGGTCATGTGCTCCCTTTTCTCCCCCAGGCCAGCCTGTCTGCAGCCCCCCACCCCCCTTGGGTGCAGTGGCTCTCTGAGGCTTTAGGACTGACAGGAGGCGGGCGGGGAGGGGAACGGAACAGTGTTGGATTTCAACTGTGCCCTTGAAGGTGAGATGGGGCTGCAGCACAGGGTCCAGTTGTCACCAGAAATCTCAAAGGAGATGAGCAGAACCCCAAGGTCAGATGCGTCCAGAAGGGCTTAGGGAGCAGCATTAGGGCTGCTGGTTTCAGGCGGCCTGTAGCCGTGTGGTGAGGGTCAGGGAGCTCTGACAGCTGGCTTCTCCTCTGTGGAGCAGACTGCATCTCTGCTTTGGTCACCGGAGCCTGATAATCTATGTTCACATAAGCCTGGGAGGCATCTGTCCCATTCACCGCAGCGCTGCAGGCATCCCACTGCTCTGGGAAGACCTTACCTATGCAGGTGCTGCAACATAGCTCAAGGAGGGCGACATGCATGCAGAACGCAGACATGCATGTAGAGTGCAGACATGCACGCAGAGCACAGACATGCACGCAGAGTGCAGACGTACATGCAGAGCGCAGACAAGCACGCAGAGCGCAGACATACATGCAGAGCCAGCGAAGGCGAAGGACTCCCGGGGAACAGTGCTTCCCTGGGCTTTGCTTAGAGATTCAGAGGTTATTGGGGTTTGCCAAACGGGGACACTTCCATGAGAGCACCCAGTCATCCAAAGCAGTCAACTTGGTTCAGATGCCTAGGGCTCTTGGATAATGGGCCTTCTCTCCTCCTCTGGCCTTTGTCTGAGCTTCATCTTGGCTATCTTGAAACGGGAGCAACACTGACAACTATGAAAAGCTGTATAGTCACGGAATGAGTTGTTCCAGGCAAGGTTCTTCGCCCGGAAGAGGCTTTCAGGAAATTCAAGTCACCATTTATTTGGTGGGATTTATAGCTAGCCCTTACTGGCAAGTGTGAGAGGCAGTTTCTCTGTACATCTCAGGGAGGTGTGTGTGTGGATGCAAGCTGGGTCTGAGAAAGTATATTTGGCAGAGATAAAGACACTGTCTCAGAAGCGACCTCTGAATTCCTCCATCAGCCCATGCTTCTGACCAAAGCAAGTATTCTCCAATCTTAGGAAGCTGCAGATTCTCCAGCCCTTCATGCACAGTGCTGAGAATACTTCGTCCAGAAAGCACGCAGGGTCCCTAGGATGGGCATGAGTGCTCATTGCCCCATTTAGACCAGCTGCTGCTTTGCACAACGTCTTTAAATAGATCAAGGTCAATTATACCTGCTTAATGACCTGCTTGGATAATAAAACAAGAGGTTAGGCATGAGCTGGAAGACTGGGCAGAGGTGCTGCAGAGAAAAGCACCAGCCTGGGGCTGGGGGCTTGTGCTGGCGGCCTAGCCCTGATCATCTGCCCCAAGCCAGCTTCCAGGTGCACACACTGCTCTTTAAAATAAGTGTAATCTTTGCAACATCTGGAGACATCTAGAACTCCATACAAGCAGGTCATGGAGAGTCTGTCACCTTTGCCCGTAAAACAATTGAGTTCTTATCTGTGAAAACTGTCTGCTCGCTGCTTGATTTGAAGAGATCGGAGCCTAGGAAAAAGCAGAAAGCACATAGAGGTGTGACAGGGCAGAGAAGCGAGGATTGAGATTCATTTCTGGTGACCGCCTGGCACCTCACTTCTGAGGTCTGTGAAGTGGGCTAACTGTACCTGCTATTAATATGTCTTACAGCTTACTTTGCTATGCACCCCAGAATAGATAAGACAGAGACATTTCTGGTCTCCTCAACCTTCGAGACTTTCTAGAAGGTAAGCCATGCTTTACATGGCCAGTTAACCTGAGGTCAGAACTCGGCACACCGCCCAGATGTTACCAGCTGGATGGAGTGTGGTGGTGTCTTCGGAGGTCACCATATGATGGCCATCAGAAGTCACAAACTTAGTTTGAGTGTAGGGTCCGCCATCTGCAGCTCAGGGCCACATCCACTCCACACTCTTTTAAAACATTAAAATTTCCCTCGTAGGTATATATTTTATGTTGGCCACCTCCTACCCTGCCCTATTCCAATCTACCGTCTCTTTTCTATCTTCCATCCATTAATCCCTTTGTTCCCTTAGACAAATTTACTTACATTTTCATTTAGTATATATGTACTTGATTTTATGTAACTATATAAAGTATAGGAACTGAGTATGAGAGACAAAGTATGATGCGTGTCTGTCTGAGACTGGCAGAATTCACTCAATATGATTATCTATAGTCGTCTCTATTTTTTCCCCAAGCGACGTAACTTCATTCTTCTTCAGGGCTGAAAAGAATTTCATTGCGTACACATAGCACAGTTTTTTCACCCATTCCTCTGTTGCTGGACACCTAGCCTGGGTCTGTAACTTAGCTGTTGTGCACGGTAAACCTGGGTATGCAGCGTCTCTGTGAGATGCTGACTTGGGAGTCCTGCTGCACAACCAGGAGGTTCACCTCCTTTTCTGAGTACCTGCTGTTCTAACCTTTTCTGCGCTCTATAGAAACAGGCAAGTTTGCCTCCTTCTTGTTCCCTCTACAATCCCCTCATTCCCTTCACCCCTTGTCTCTCCCCAACTTCTTCTCTTTGGAGTGTGTGTGTGTGTGTGTGTGTGTGTGAGAGAGAGAGAGAGAGAGAGAGAGAGAGAGAGAGAGAGAGAGAGAGAGAGAGAGAGAGAGAGAGAGAGCGTGCGCGTGTGCACACGTGGAGGCAAGCATGTGCCGCAGTTGAATACGTAGCGGTCAGAGGACAGTTTGTGGGAGTCAGTTCTCTCCTCCTTCCGTGTGGGTTCCAGGGTTCCAACTCAGGTCATCAGACTTGCCAGCATGCATCCTTACCTGCTGAGCTACCCCACAGGCCCCCTGAGAGCTTTTGAGTGTAGCTATGTTGTCTACAGTCGTGACTGCTTTCAATGGCAGGGTCTCGCACCTGTGACAGAGGCAGGCCCTTGAAGCCAGAAGTATGCCCTCTCCTACCACTCATATGAAAGGTCTGCCAGCTACTGGTGCAGCGTCTAAACGTGTTATCACTTAAGTTTCCCAAGAACGTTTAGTTCTCCATTTTAAAAAATGTATTTTACTTACAAATTTCTATTTACGTCTCTGGGGGCAGATAATACTGGTTCTGGGCTCAATGGAGAAATAAATATCATATTGTTTGCATCTTTGGGAATTTCCTTTCTGCAAGAGAAGGGAGCAAATTGACCATCCACTTATGCTATTGCCTTTGCCTTTTATGACAACCCGGTATAGAAGATGCCTTCTACAGAGAAACCGACTTCTGGAGAGGCCAAGTAACCAAGTCAAGATCATATAGCTAGTGCAGCGTGGAGTCAGGATTTTCATCCAAATCTTTCTAACTAAAATTTCAGGTTCTTCCCACCAGATGTTGCTGCTTCCATGCCTTTTGGCACCCTCTCTTAAATTAGCTAAAGGACCAGATCTAGCTCTCTTCTACTAAAAGCGTAGACAAAGGCCAGGGAACCACTTCTTGGGAACATTTGATCATCTCCGCTCTGAATGTGGAGTCAGAGTCTTTTGACCTGGGGGAGGGGCTTTGAGCTATCATCCAGACTGTTGAGAGGGTTATTCTGGATGTGAGAAACGGCTCTGTGGACCAAGATGTCCCTGTGCT
Source organism: Dicrostonyx torquatus (assembly GCA_028555095.1). Lineage (NCBI taxonomy): Eukaryota > Metazoa > Chordata > Mammalia > Rodentia > Cricetidae > Dicrostonyx > Dicrostonyx torquatus. The sequence goes on along the minus strand of JAQHUG010000106.1, from coordinate 5,633,410 downwards.
TGCTGGCATGCTGTCAAGGTTTTTGGTGGCTCTGGTCTTTGTAGGCGGTGGGAAAGGGCTGGATTCTAGAGCCAGTCTGGACATAAGAGGGTGTGTGTGTGTGTGTGTGTGTGTGTGTGTGTGTGTGTGTGTGTGTGTATGCGCATGCATGTGTATGAGTAAGCTGAGCTTGTGAAATGGAGCAAGCATGGAGGAGAGTGACAGGTCTGGGCCAAGGACAAAGGGCCAAAGGTCACTGCAGGGCCATCTTCTGATGGAAAAAGACTACTTCTTGTGCCCTAGGTTCAGGTAGGATGGCTCAGGGTAAGTGCATTTTACTGGGAATTAGATAATATTAAAAAAAAAATTACAAAGTGAAAGAGAAAGGACCAATGACTCTGCTCTGGGCTGCAGATCCAGCCAGGACACGCAGCTAGTCATTTGAAGGCTGGATGCTCCTTGGCTTATCAAGGGCTAATAAATAATAAATACCAATTAAGTCAAAGATGTGCACACTGTCCCCTTCTAATTCCAGGCAGTTTTAAAAGTGGACTTTGTCATAATGAAAGCCTTGGGCTAAGGCTGTCCTGCTGTGCCAGACAGAAAGGGACCCTGGGGAGCTTCCTGAGCTGTCATAGGCTTGTGTCATCTGGTTGTGGAGAGGGAGGAGTGGATGAGTCTGGAGCAGGGATGGGGTGCTCTGCTCTGCAGGTGGGAGGCTCTGGAGCAGACAGACAGACATTTGTGGGGCATCGCCATTCAAGCTGGTGGCTCCTTCAGGTCCATGTATACTAGGTCTCTCTCCATTAACCAGAGAGAAATTTCACCAGTAAGGACTGCTACTAAAACAGAATTGGTAATTCACTTTGCACTAGGGGCCCAAATCGCCCACAGGAAAAGCCAGTGTTGTCTCCGCAGCCTACAGGACGAAGGGTTGTCTCTTCCGGTACAGGTAGGATCTCAGCTGTGCTGCCACCGTTAGGCTACGGTCTAGCTCAGTCGGTGATGGCCTGTTGTTGGGGGTCACACATCTGCCCACAGATCACCAGGGACCCTGGAACTGTTAAACGCACAGGGGCCTCTCCTCAGTGGAGGAGGTGAGATACTTGTTATCCCACCCAGAAAACTGGGAGTGGATATTGTTAATGACCTAATGAACCTTTGCTTTCTGTGATGATGGGCCTCACCCACCTTTTGCTATAGAGGCAGATTTCATTCCCCCAAGCTCCCCGGAATGCTTATCTTAGACTCTCTCTCCCTGGTTCCCAGTTTATAGAACCAGTCATTATGGGGGTGGGGGGTGTCCCCTGAACTTCACAGCCTGTTGACCTCTATACCATCTTGGTTAGAGACCACGTCAGATCCTAGGCCCTTACGCTATAGAACTTATTTTCATGGTCACGTGTTCTTTGTCGAGAGTCTGTGTAGTCACACATTAAGCGTTGTTGTGCGCCTGGAATCGGAATAATTATTGCCTGGAATTTTCCCCCTGAATTGTACTGTGTTTTAAATAAACTGACAATGAACCATGGGAGGCATTAGACTCCCGATGTCTGACCCAGGGTGCCAAGTCAATCTGAACTGAGTTTTCACTCTCATTTCTCGAGGGTTTGCTTTCTCGCCTGGACACCCCGGCAGGGTTCCCCCCCACCCCCAGTCTGCTGCAGGTTGCATTAGGCCAGTGCTTTTGCACAAATCTGGGTCGCCGAGAAGGCAGCTGCTGTGATGGTGTCCTCCTGATAGAGATGTGAGCCAGACTTCACTGAAAGAAGAGGCCAGAGGTACAGGCAGGGTCAGTGGACACAGGGAGGGGACAGCACGGAGAGTCTCAGACTGAGGGGGGATTTGTGGTGGGGCTGTGGCAGGCAGACTGGAACTTGGACCTCTGAGTTCAGGAAATGTCATTTTCTTTCCTTAAAGAAGAAAGCCCTGACCCTCCCATGCATGCCAAGAAAAAAAAAATCCAGCAGTTCATGGTCCTGTTTATTCTCAGACAGGGAGGGGATGGCCTTTTTCAGAGGTGTCCGACTGTGCGGTCCAGCCAGCCTGACATCTGTGGGAGTTCAGGGCTTGGATGTTTAGTCTGAGAGAGACCCCAGGCCCCAGCGTGCTCAGCTCCTCATAGCTTTGCCTTAGCACTGACCCCACTCCCTCTTGAGAAATGGAATCCTGTGGGCTTTACATGAAGGAAGCTGCTCCAGCAGCCCCTGAAGTGCAGCCCACCCCCTTTCTCTTCCCCTATCCTGCTCTAGGACAGCCATAGAAGTCTCAGGGAGCTTCACCCTGCCTTCCCTTCCAGCTGCCATCTCCCGGGCCCTGCATACCTGTTGGGCCAGGAAGTGCTGTCCTGACACACAGCCCTGGGACTGTAGCCCAGCCTTGCAACTTCCCAGCCTCTTGCGTGGTACCCAGCACAAGCCTTTTGCTTTGTTCCTGGAATTGGCCTGAACGGAGCTCAGCTGAGCCCTCTTGGGAACGGCTCCACCATCTGCTGGACTTAATGGCACTGTGGGTCTTAGGAGAGGGCTCTGCAGGTCTCCAGGCTGGCTCTTGGTAGAGCTATGATCTCAGAGTAACAGACAGGCCGGGGCAGGGACTCCCTGACTTCATGTTCACCCAGGGTTCCATGTATTTGATAGTGGGATTCAGAGGGACCATGGGGAGTGGGGTGAGGGGTTTCTCTGTACTGAGGGTCTGCATGCTCGCAGTCACCCTGCTTTTAGTATGGGAAACCCTGCAGGGAACAAGCCTGGCTCCTGAAAAATGCAATGACAGGGTCCTTACACAGCTGTGGCTGTCCTGGAACTCACTCTGTTGACCAGGCTGGCCTTGAACTCACAGAGTTCCTCCTGCCTCTGCCTTCTGAGTGCTGAGATTAAAGGCGTGTCCCAGGACTTCTGAGTTGAAGATACATTTTCTGCCTTCCTTCCTTGTTTTTTTTTTTGGTTTTGTTTTTGTATTTTCTTTTTCTTTTGCCAAGACAGGGCTTCTCTGTAAAGCCCTGGCTGTCCTGGAACTAGCTCTGTAGAACAAAGTTGTCTTGAACTCACAGAGATCCATCTACCTCTACATCCTGAGTGCTGGGATTAAAGGCATGCACCACTGTTGCCCAGCAGAACATGCATTTTAAAATCAGTTCTTGTAACCCTTTGTCCCTCAGAATTCCCAGGGACTAAAGTGAGTGAAGACATAGGAAGCAAAACCAACAAGTTCAGGATGAAAACTGTTTATGTTGATAGTCATAATTTATACAAACCAATTAGCATAATGGAAGCTGCAAAAAGAGAAACATACCTATTGGATCATGTATTGAAATAGTGGCCAATAGTGGTCTGTTCTGTTTATGGTAAGGTGTTTAGCAGAATTCTGGGCTCTAGCCTTAGATACGAGTAGCAGCGCCCTCAGTCAGAACAGTCAAAAACATCTCCAGACATTGGCATGTGTCCTGTGTCCCCTGGGTTCTGCTAAAGAACTGTCAGTTTAAATGGAGACAGATCGGACACAAAGAGAAGTGCTGTTGAGAGCTCCGGGGACCTCTCGGAGGATTGCAGGCCTAGAGGACGTCTGGGCTGCAGCGTGAGGGGTGTGTGGAAGTGTGTGAGGCAGGAGAGGCAGGAAGGCATGCACAGGCTTGGTGGGCTTCTGCAGGAGCTGGGTGGTGAACGAAGAGGGAGCCGAAGCTATTCGGTGAAGAGAGCAACAGGCAGGCCAGCACCAGCTGAACCATACCCTCCAGGAACAATAATCCGGCCTTTAGTCTTTTCGGACACTGCAGCCAAGATCTTGACACTTATCCTCTCCTGCTCTCTGTACTTTCATGCTTTCGCTGCTTGCCTCCATCTCCTTTCTTCCCTCCTCACTTGTATCCACCTTCCCACTATCAGAAGCCTGCATCCCCTGAGAAGCAGAGGGAATTGTCGGGCTAAAAGTTTGCTGAAGCGCCTTGCTTCCTTTTGGGTGGTCCAGGTCCTTGGCTGGTCCAGCCGTGCTATCTGGTCCAGGTGATTGTACCTAAACAGCAGATTCCTTCGTGTGCTTCTCCAAACACAGGGATGCATGTGTGCATTTGTGCGTGTATGTGTGTACATGGCGTGTGTGTCTGTGTGTGCGTGCGTGTGAGTGTGCGTGCACACACACGTGTGTGTGTGTATGTGTGTGTGTAGGTGTGCAGCAGGCCTGATCTTAGACAAAGGCTCATGAAATTAAATGCATTTATTACTGGGGATGGAAGGTTGACTGGGTGCAAGAATCACAAGGACACACACTTGTGAATAACCTGCACTTTTGGAGTGTGGGGAAATGATCCAGGAGCTGTATGTGGGTCTTCACAGGGCACGCTGCCAGCGTGATAACTACTAGCAACAGACATAGGAAGGGCAGCACGGCCTCCATACTACATTCTCCAGGGGTTCTTTCTTCCCCATCCATCCATCCATCCATCCATCCCTGCTTTAGGACTGTCCAGCAAGGAGGGAGCAGGAGGGAGCAGGAGGAGGCGAGGCGGGGGTGAAAACCGAAGGGGAGCTTGAACACACCTCTCCTTTCCTTTCCCTTTCTCCACCCTTAACCATCATTAACAGAAAAATATTTTTAAAAGATCCCTTGATGGCATCCCCAAATGTGAAGTGTGACATTTTCTTAGCTGATGGCCTCCTTTGTGAAGGGATTTTGTGTCCTCCCAGCATGCCTGCTGGATCCCAGTTTGCTGCGGTTGCTAAGGTAAATACTCTTTCCATTAAGCGCCACAGCCCAAGAGTGGCCTAAAGCTCAAATAAATGACCAAGGAGCAAGTTAAACATTTCCCTGGGGTGATTTTAACCTATGCAATGGCTTTTTGGGAAAATTGCCTATTTCCACCCCCCATGTTTTGGCCAGGGGGTGTCCCTTATTCTCTTATTTCTTTTCAGCCAAGTACATCTTTTTCATTTATTCCTGTATTGGATGAAGGGCAGAAGTGGGATTAATAAACCAGAGAAAACCTCTCCCCAGCAAACTGGAGCAGAAGGCATGCATTATCTTAACTTTGGGGGCAACCTGGGGTGCGTAGCTGATTCTAACAGAGACCCCCCCATCTTCTCTTTCCTGTGAAAAACACCATGACCCAATAGCCACTGGAGTACAGAGTCCTTCTGGAAGGTTCCTTTATGTAGGGATAAGAGTCTAGGATCTTGGTGGCAGTTTGTGACTTGTGTGGCTCGGCGACATGGCTTTGCCTCAGGAAGGTGTCCAGAGACGATTCAGCGTGTATGATGGCTGTCCTGATGCCACTTTATGAGGAGATGGCTGGATAGCCTCGTTCATCTCTTCACCTTTGTCCCAAGGAGTCAGAATAGCCTCTGGCCACCTGAAGGAAGCCACGGGTGGGCGACGGCCTTTAGGCATCTGCTGAACTCCTGAGGACGAGCAGACCCCACCCGGAAGTCCACATTTGTGTTACCTCTGATGATGTGCTGTTTTCCATGTGTGTTTGTGTGTGTTATATCTGTGCAACTGTCACACGTTTTGAGTGGTCTGTGAATGCCTTTTTTCCTGAGGCCAGGGGGGATAAGCAAAACCACGCCACTGAGCCACACAGGGCATAAGATGCTATGTGTGCGGGTGTGGGGGCCAGAGGCTGACGTCAGGTGCTTTCTTCTGTTACTTTCTACCCTGTGTTTTGAGATAGGCTGGTTGGCCAGAAACCCCAGGATCTGCAAACCTCCTTGTTACCCCTGAACTCCAGCTTGGGTTACTAGCATGTGCTTCTGTACCTGGCTTCTGTGTGGCTTCTGGAGATTCAGACTCAAACCCTCTCCCTAATCCAGGCTTAGTAAGTTTGTCTTTAGCAAGGGAACATATACACTGCCAGGACCATTCCGTTTCTCCCTATGCTGTCCATCCCAGCTTCATCCTGGGGACATACTGGGGATGCTTGTGGAAGCCTTGATAGAAATGGAGATGAACACTGCAGCCCTTCAAGGTGAGGGCGTTCAGCTCGAGGACTGAGTAGACTTCCAGGGGTTGTGGCCAAGTAGCTCTCCTGCTGGAGGGAGCTCTCTGAAGACGTTCGCTGATGTTCATTGCACATCTAAGGCCACTGCCTCCTGCCTCACCCTCAGAGACTTGCCCCAGCTCCCCATTGACCTGGGTAGCTGCCATCCATCCTTTGGGCTCCCACTCAAGTGTGTGTTCTTTGCCCGGCCTTCCTCCATCCCCTGACGCTTAGCTCCAGGCCTGCAGTAGATACTCCGTGGATGATGTCGAGAAGAAAGATGGCTGCGTTTGCACCTGCAGTGATGCTTGGTTTCCTTTGTCTCTTCATTCCCACCCTTCACATTATCAGTCAGAGGACAATAGAGCAGATCAAAATCGTCTCGGTGCCACACTTTGAACAAGGGATTGGGGGTGGGGGTGGGGGACGAGCCTTTCAGAGCCTCTTGTTTAGTGAGCCCTAAGGAGAAAAAAAAACCTCTGTCTTTCCCTTCCTGGGATGGGAAATCAGAGCGTCTGCTAAGTACATACAGGGCATGGAACTTGGATAACTTGCTTGTGACCTGGACGTCCGGGAGGCCATCCAGGGCCTGGAGATGGATGAAGAGTCATGATGCCCACCACTGAGGTGTGCACTCCTTGTTCAAGAAACCTGTTTGCTAAACCTCCGCTAGCCCGGGCACCATGCTCCGGAGAAAGGCTTGGATAGAGATATTAGAGGATATTCTCCTCCCAGAAAAACCCAACTTTACGGCCTTTTCAGCCAATTTGGGAGGTGAAGGCCAGGAGGTTACTGGGACAGAAGCAGAGGTGGGGCCGACGGAGGAGAATTCCTGGTTTGGGTTCCTGACGCTTGGTCAGTCTGGTTTTGTACTTGTGTCTTTTAAGCTTTTCCACATGTGCCCCAAGGGCCCATCAGTGAGCATGTTTTATAAACTGGAAAAATGAATAAAAATCAGACCCAGGAGGGAAACACCAGGAGGAGCGTGGAGGGAGAGTGTGAGTTTCTCTCTACCTCCCAGCTAGGCCTGACCTGCCTTTGCAGGCTCCCAGGGTAAGGCTTGGCTGGCTTTACGGGCCAAATGTGGAATTTCTGCTCCGAGAAAGCCTGGTCAGGTTTGGTACTTGAGCGGCTCTGTTCAGCATTAATTAACTCCAGGAAGGTAAAAGTAATTCTTTTTATTTGGCTATCTGGCTCCACAAACCCCTCTGGCTTCCTGTCCCCGAGGTGCTGGATTGATGAGACCGCAAATGTGTAAAGTCTTGCACAGGAAGCCCCCACCCCCATGGCCATTCAGAAACTCTTGACTCCTGCTGTCCCCAAAGGCAAGAAACTTGGAGGCCCGGCCCCCAACTCTGTTTACACCTTTAAAAATGGAAGCCACAGGAACCCTCCATTTTCTTCCCTAAGGCTCTTGGGTTGAGCAAGAGGTCTGCAGTGGGGGCTGGGACTATGTGGAAAAGAAATTCTCCAAACTGCTTGGAGAACCATCCACAGTCAGAGAAGCAAATAGGACAGAGGCCAATTTGGGCTGTCTAGGGAAGCTCTGAAATATCCCCAGAGGTCCTGTTTGCCCCATCACAGGTCCTTGGTCCCATGACCCCAGCTTGGACTTCCAAACCTTACTCCAGGAACTTTAGCACTAAAAATGCCTTTGGGAGAGCTGAGACACATGCTTATTTTATGCTTCCGTATTAACACATACTTCTGTACCAACCTGTGTTCTTAAAAACACATCCCTCAGAGGAAATTGGAGAATTGGCACAGATGAAATAAATGTTTAACAATTATGATTTTATCTGTTAGCTCTGTATGGAAATTTTGTTTTCTTTTACTTCTTTTATTAGTAAAATCAAACTTCTAGTGGGAGTGACAGGACTGGATCAGCGTAACTTCAGCTTGGTAGTACAGGGTTCCTTTGTGATACAAAACCCAACATCCTGTTCTTATCTGTGTTTTCAACTCTTAGGGTATTACAGCTAATAAATGAAGGTAAGAAGACATATAAGTCCCCACTGAAGGACACTGGCTCTTATTTCTGAATCCCAGCCACAGAGGGAGCACAGATTTATCATTATTAGTGTATGCTATACACAAAGATGAGAGGTTCATTAGGGCATCTCACAGGTGTGTACATCATATACTCTGCTTATACTCACCTCCCCCGTTTGCCCCTTTTTATCCTATTGCCCCAGTCTCCCCACTGGTCCTCTTCCTGAGATGGTAGAAAGAATAATCTGATACCAGGCCGAAAGCAAACCAACAGATGAGAGCATCACTGTCAGTCTGCCTTGCTGTGGATGGAATCTTTTGGTCAAGACCTTAAGTGCCATGTGTTCTTCTGTACTCCTGCCCCAGGCTCTAGAACAGTAGGAGGGCTTGGACTTTCTAGTGTGGTGACCCGCATAAAGCCTTCCAAAGGTGGCCATGCCCCCATCTCCAAAACCCTTGACATGATACCTTCTGAAGGCCCGCCCAATGGAGTGTTCTACCTAGGTGGTCTACCTAGATCAGCTTCTCTTGTTCCAGAAGACTTTCAAAGCAGAGAACTTTAGTTGGCTGGAGTTAGAGATGAGAAAAAAGAGGTGGCCAGAGTTCTACAATATTGGAACATAAGACAGAATATAATTGACTTGGGACCAAAGCTTGATGACTGGTGAGGAGAGACCCCAGTGGTCCAAAGCTTGCCTGAGCGAGAAGAGAATGTTTCCTTAGAATTTTCAATGAGGAGTGTGGTCTTGTAGACACCCTGATTTGGACTGTGTGAGACTTCTCTTAAGGACTGTATGGGGTGTGACCCTGACCTCCAGAAGGTGTGCTAATGTTTTCAGTTGTTTAAGCTGCTGGGTTTGTGGTAACTTGTTACAGCAGCAATAGAAAAACAATACCAATTCTAACAAACCTGTGTGAGGAAGTTTCAAGACTTTCCCTATCCCAGGGTTCATCAGTGCATCCTTTAAGGGTGCAGGGACACCTTGTTAAAGGCTGCCTGGAAGAAAGAACTTTAAATGTGCATTTTGTAGCATTTACAGCTAGCCCGGGGAAGCAGGCCCTTGCCTACTGTGAGGCCGCAGAGACGGTGACTTTGGGCTTTAACCACTTGAGCTGCTGTCACCTATCATCTTTCCTAGTGACCGAGCCGGCAACCCTGGGGGAATATGGTGATGAAGTCTGGGATCTGAAATCAAGGGCCATGGCCAGAGGTTCCATTTTAAAGGAGACAAGTGCTTCTGCTCTTGGCCAGATCCTATCTTCTCGGAGTTTGATATCTGGCTGCATTCCAGATGTTCATGGAGAAACAGATGTGCGGGACCGCTTTCAACTCTCGGAGTGACTCAGTGTGGACTACAGCTTCCGTGCTTATGACAGTGGTGGGAGGGAGTGTGTAGTCATCCGCATTTGCCAACCAAGAAAATGAAGACTCCAGGGGGAGTAAGTGGCCTGCTCCAGATACCAAGGTCTGAAAACCCCGGAGCAGGTACTTCCGGGGCATTGGCTCCACTGGGCGTCTGGGGAGAGGGAGGGGCTGGGCTACACAGGTCTCTTGTCTTCAGGGCACTGGGAGAAGAGAGAGCACTGGTGAATGGTGCAGCCAGCATACTCCAGTCAGGATTGTCTATGCTTCCCAGTTCTTTAAAACCCTGGCTGTAAATGCCTTTCCCAGGCCTTCTCTATCCCATTTAATTCCTTCAGATTCTCATCACATTCATGTCCTCAAAAGATGGATTCTGGTGCCAAACGTATACTGCTTTGTCGTTCGGTTAAAGCCAGCAGCCCCCTTGGCCCACAGGTGCTGCACATACCATCCCGTGGTCCGCTGTCCCTGGCATGGTGGCATGCACATAGGGCTTCATAACGGGCATACACATGTGCTGATGGAATGAGGAGGTGCTGTTGATGTCCCGTGTTTCCCTGCCTTCCCTTTCTATGGTTTTATGTCCTAAGTAATAATTGTCTGATGTGTGGACAAAGAGGGAAATGTGAGCCTCCATGGTTCCCGCTAGGTGAAGAGTGGTTTGCCCACCTCTGCCTGAACCACACACATTGAGACAGTGTGCCAAAGGCGGAATGATTCGGTGGGGCTGCTTAGGGCTCCTCCATGTTTCCGTGCAGTGTCTTAGCCCAGGCAAGAGCGGAGTTTTTCTCCTACAACCAGGACCAGAGAGTGAAAGTACTGTGTGTAAAGGCCAGCTCTCGGCCCGGCCTCACGAGGAGCTATGCCTAAAAGTTCTTTCTGGAGCCTTCTCTATGAAACTGGAACCGCTGAATCCCCATCCAAAGGGGACTGGAGAAACAGTTGACATACAGTGACATCCTACAAATCATCCTGTGAGTGCACTGTGGGGAAGTCGTGGTGTGAAACCCAATGTGGCTGCTAAGAGGAACATGGTGAAGTCATAGGTAGCAGTTCAGGCAATGTTGAAGAGGCAGGGTGGGTAATCAGCTATATACAGATAAACACACACAGAAATGGGATATTCCAGGGTGGAAAAGCTGTATCCAGGGGGTCAAGTCCAGTCTGTCCACCTGCTGTTGTGTGGCAGTGAACTGAGAATGGCCTTTTTATAGTTCTAAATTGCTGAAAAATATCAGGAAATTCCTGACATCTGAAAGTTACTTGAAATTCAGATTCTGTGTAATAAATAAAATCTGTTGGGCCAACACCATGTCCTTTCTTTCCCATCTTGCCCAGTTCTTGCCCCAGATGATGTGTCCACCAAGTTGAAAGTACTTGAAATCTACTATCTGTCTCTTTTTAGAGAAAGTGCCTCAACCCTTGGCCTATATCAAATTTGGGGGCATAGTTATCTCTGTAAGGGAAGAGACCAATGGAACCTGGTAGCATAACGGTTGCCATTGGCCATATTTATCTTTCAAGTTGCTGGAGACTCACAGCTTACTATATTTTGAATACTTAATATATTTTATGCTTTAAAATGTGAAAGATAAAGCCATCTGTAGTGGGTCATGCTATAATCCCAGCACTTGGGAGTCTACAGCAGGAGGATTGCTGTGAGTTTGAGACCAATCTGTATTATAGCCAGTCTGGGCCACACAGAGACGCTCTTTCAAAATATCTTTTCTCCCCCGAAGAAACCCCTTTGTCTTGCTCCCCAGACTCAGTAATAGGTATGATTATAGTTTCCAGTTTACAGATGAGAAACGAGGTTCTGGGGGCATGTGGGTGGTGCATGCTGGGAAGGGATGACCTCTGGCCGTGTGTCTCCAGAGTGTCTGTCTAGCCTAGGCTGCCCACCAGGAGTCTGTGTGCCAGTTAGGGAGAGCAATGTTAGTTGGATCTCCTTCCTGGTAGACATGCCCTGGGACTGTTGTTTGTTGACGTCTCCCCGCATACTGTCAGCATGAGGGTGAGGAGAGAGAGATACACAGGTCACCGTTAGCCACATCACGTTTGAGCACACTGCCTAAGTGATGACAAGACCTGACACTTTGTAGAGCTTCTCTGAGCCTGCCCCCTGGCCCGACTCCCACAGATCCTCACAGAAACCTTGTATGAAGTCCCCTACCCAACCCGCAGATCCTCACAGAATCTCTGTAAGGAGCAAGGTGGTCACTGTTCCTGCAGGTGGAGATGGAAAAGGCTGATTCCCAGTGACCAGTGACTTCTTGGGCACCGTCATGTTCATGGAGCTCAGACAGAGCCCACCTTGACTGTGGCCTCCCAGCTGAGCACTTCAACAAGTCCCACCTTCTCATTGAGACTTAGGAATCTCACCTGAGAAGTGGGATGGCAAAGAGTTCCCAGATCACGCGTGTGAGGATAACATGAGATACCATGGGTAGAATGTTTCACTTTCTGGACCAGCGGGTGAACTGTCTGCCAGACACGTAAGGTATCCCTGTCACCTCTATTGTCATTCCTAAAAGACCTTTCTAGGACTTCCCCCACAGTGCTGTTATCTTCATCAAGGCTGGGCTGTGTCTGGGAAGAGTCTTCTTAGCCGCAGCTCTAGCAGTCAGCACAAAAGTTCCAGCTCTAAGGAACCTGGGCTCCCAGGAGCCATCTCAGGGCCACTGCTTTGTACGAGGTGACGGCAAACGCGGGAGAAGTGAGAAGGTCGGAGCAGAGGTGCCAGCCACCGGAACCTGCCTGGCTTTTCTCTGCGAACCCCAGAAACCCAGCGTGAGGCAGCCTACGGGCAGGACTGCCCTGCACAGCAGCTTCCAGCTATGGTTCCTTAGAGATGGCTCACAACAGCCAGAGCAGGGAGTCCTTTTAGAAACAAGAGGGACTCCCAACTGGCAAGGCATGGGAGACAAAAGTGAAAGGCAGAAGCTCTGGAGTCATGGAGATAGGTGGAGGGGGAAGGGAGGGCAACAGTGGCTTTGGCTTCTCAGGCTGGCATGAGGATGAATCTGGGAAGTCCTAAGTCCTAACAGTGGCTGTGCCCTGGTGGTTCAAGTTGGCGTTCTCTGGGAGACAGTAACTGAGTGGGTCATGGAGCTTGGGGATCGAGAGCAGCATCTACCGAGTCTTTGCGAGAACCTAACTGGAGATGAACACCTTTTCTGGGATTAGCAGACAGTCTTGTTTAGGGAATAGGTGACAGTTGCCCAACTTAAACTACTAATACATCAAAAGGAAAATTATTGGCTTGTGTAAATGGGAGGTGAACAGCAACACTTGATACAAGGATGGCTGGATCCAGGGGCCAGCACCAGGTTATCAGAGATCTGTCTTGCTTGCTATCTCTCTCTCTCTTTCTACAAGGCAGGCAGCTCCAAACTCACAAGGTGTCTGGTGAGATGAGACAACAGGCCTGTTCAGACAATGCTTGCAGGCTGTTGGTCTGGTGGAGGGGGCCCTTCCTTTTTAGAACCGTTTCTAAGAAGAGGAAGAGCTCTCTACTGTACAGTATAGACAATGGCCTATACTGGGCTCTTATACGGAGCTGAGAGTTACCTGGAGCTCAGTGTGGGAGCCCTAGGGACCATGTCCTCCCCTCCTGCCCTGCCTTTCTACAAAGGAGGCAGATGTTCTTTAGCAGACATGGAGAGATGCTCAGTTTGGTGTAACTGGAGGTTTATCTCCTGGCCACTAGTTCCTGAATAACCACTCTGAGACTTAATATTAATTACAAACTGTTTGGTCTATTTGCTCAGACTTATTATTAACTAACTCTTACAACTAAACTAACCCATTTCTATTATTCTATATGTCCACGAGGCTCGTGTTGGTTTTTTTTTTTCCCTCACATTTTGCTTCTTTGGTGGCTGCTGGCATCTTCCTGACTCCTCTTTCTTTCTCCCTTTCTTTGCTTGGATTTCCCAACTGACTCTATTCTGCCTGGCTATTGGTCAAATCAGCTTCTTTCTTAACCAATAGTAATAAAATGTATTCACAGCATCCCACATCAGTTTGGGCTCCAAGAATAACACAATGAGATCTCAACATCTGCCTCTTATCATGGCCCCAGATCAATAGTTGAGTCCACATGTTCTGGAAAGACACCTTTGGTCACCTTCAGCTGCTTCCTGCTTTCCCCCATTCTAGCTATGGGGGCACCAGGGGTGCCTTCCTTTTCTACATGCTCTTTGCCCCTTTCACTGGTTAGGAAGATGCACTCCCCTTGGAGCCAAGTGGACTTCCTTCACCAGCCTGACTGTCCTTCCTTCTCCTTTTGCCCTGGAAACCCTTCTATCCCTTAAGGCTTCATAGTAAGTTGAACTTTCTTCGTGATCTGAATTCAAAGAGTTTCTATTCTGTCTGTTCTCCTTGTTTTTCTGGACTGCTCTCCCTTTTTTTCCTTTCACATTTTCTACATGTTCTGCTTTTGTGCTAAACTCAAAAGGACAAGGAATTCAGCTTCACCTCCTTCTCTCTGCCCACCTGGATACTCACCCTGATGCAGAAGGACTAATCTTGTGGCTTCTTTCTTACTGCAATAGAGTGCATTCAGATGCAGCCTGATGCTTGGTAGAGTTTACGACAGGAGAGTAGGACAGGAGACTGCCCAGCTCTGCCCACCTCTGCCCAGCTCTACCTAGCCCTGCCCAGCTCTGCCCAGCTCTGTCCAGCCCTGCCAAGCCCAGCCTTATGGTCCCTCCCCAGACTCCCACGCCTGGACCAGTGGGGCTTTCTGCATGTCTGCTCCCTCACTCAGTGATGTGCACGTGCTTCTGTAGCTTGAGTCACTGGCATAGAGTTTCTGTGGAGCAGATCCACTGTGAGGTGCAGTGCCCCTAACTGCAGTGGGGGAGTGGGCCCCTCGGCCTGCTATCTTTCTGAACCAGGGGTTGAGATAGGTCTGGAAAGGAGATCTTTAAGGCTTCGGGAGCCATATGGTCTCTGTCACAATTACTCAATTCTGCTCTTCTACCACGCAAACTGTCGGAAAGGATTCATAAATGAGCGGCCGTGGCTGCAACCCAATAAGACTTTACAGAGAAAACAGCCAGTAGATTAGACTAGGCCTTTGAGCTTGCTGACCCCCAACCTGGTCCAAGGATCTTTCTGGGTTCAGGGACCCCCTACACAATGATCAGAGGGAGGAGATTGATAAGGCAAGGTCACTTACTGGCATCCCCAGCATACCTCTGCCTCCAGTGTCTCAGCTCGGGTGTCTCCCTTTACGCTTCAGCAGGGCAGACAAAGGTCATTTGGTTTCATTTGGAGGGGCTGCCATTTTATGCTGTTCTCACAAGCTCCTTTCTTGGAACTTTTGTGTCCCTGTCATTGGCTGCCTCTCGTTTATGGGAATGATGACACAAGCCCATTACTCTAGGTGATGGGACATTGTTGGAAGGACACCCAGAAAACTCCAGCATTCACAGCTGGCCTTTGCAGGGAGCTGGAATATCAATTGTGGCCATATGGGACCTAACAGGAGGGTGTGCGATCTAGGGAGTCAAACCTCATGCTTCATAATTAAACTGCCTGGGTTCAAATCTCAGCTCTACCATTCATCAGCCATGGTGCCACTTTGGCCTCAACTTCCCACCATCTTAGTCATGTGATAGTTAGCACAGGTACGGGTAGGGGTGTGAGGGGTGTGAGGACTCCTGATATGTACCAGGGCCAGACTCCGCCAGGCACAAGGTCATGCCAGTCAGGACGATCTGTAGCAGCTGTGTGAGCCCTGCTGTTCTGGTGGCTAGAAATGAGCAGCTCTTGTCTTTCTCAGCAGGGCACTCTTCTGTGCGATGTGCGGATGGATGCTTGCAGCATCATTTGCTCCCTTTACCTCAGATGTCCTCAGAGAAGACTCAGCTGGCCCTGTGACGCATCATCCAGTCGGTCCTGAGCAGCCTACGGGCAACTTTCACAGTAGGCCATCTTTAGTCCCGTTTCAGCTTCTGAATAAAGCTCTTGTCTGGTCAACTGTGACCAGGACTTCCCAGAACTTACTCAGAATGTGGGTAGGAAGACAGTCTTGGGAGCCCTGCCCCTCTCCAGGCCTCCCTGTGAAGATCACTTCCTGTCCCCAGGATTTTGTTTCACATGCCTTCTTACCACCTAGAGTAGAAATCACCTGGGGTGGACAAAAAAAATACTATTCTCAAAGCAAATGATTGCAGTGGTAATGGCGGCATTTGGGGCCCTTATAGTAACCCTGTAATCCGAGTGATGGAGCAAAGACAGAGAAACGACCCTGTTACCATCCCAGGGTAGCCTTCACACACACACACACACACACACACACGCACGCACGCACGCACGCACGCACACACACACACACACACACACACAATCTCTCTCAAAACATTCTCCCATGAAGAAGCAAAAAATGAACAGCCTTTCCAGTCTTCTGGACTGGCCTCTTGAAGATGCTTCTGAGAGCTGCTTCTGGAAAGCTCTGTGGATTTGAGGTGGGCCATCAGTTGAGACTTCAGAATCCTTTCTTTTATTCCTTCAGCAGAGGCCCAGCTATTGACCTTTGAGTCCCACCGTCGAGCTTGCCTCTGGATTTATCTACCCCACTGGGGCCGAATGCCCGACTTGTTAGCCATGCTGAATGGTTTGATTTGCTTTGGTTGTGCATTTTTATCATTTTTGTTCATGTGTCTGGAGGCTTTCCTTACAAAATGATGGATGCGTTTTCATAAATCAAAAAATAAATGAGAAAGGATATAAAGGCAAAAAATAGACCCAAGCCTGGAATTTACCACTAGGATCTGCTAGCTATTTCCCAAGGAAGGTGCACTTTCTGATTTTACAAGGTCAGATCCTGGCTTACTTCACAGAGCATGGTTTTTGGAGCATTTCTTAATAACAGTAGCCACCGTGGTGACGAAAACAATTCCAGCCGTGGCTACTGTGGGCTAAAGTGCTTCTAATCCATCATCACACTTAACGTGGCAATAATCCGATGAGCCCGATTCCGTTAGCACTCCCGTTCCACAGATGACTGAAGAACGCTTTAAACGGCTCTGCACCAAAAGCTCGTTGAGCGTTGCAGGGTACGGAATTCAAACGCCGGTCTTGTGTTTGGAAAGATCTCTCAGACTCAGGTTTCAGGGCTTACTGGAGGGGCCGAAGCGTTGCAGCAGTTGGCAGAGGCGTGGCAGCTCCAGTTGGAGGGATTTGAGGAGTGACTCTGCTCTCATCAGCTCTGTTTGAGGACAACTTCTGAGTCAGGATGCTGGCCGTGGAGGTGGCACGCGAGGAAAGTTTCCTCATAGTGCCTTGGACAATGCCAGTGTTACCATAGACAAAGATCCCCGCTTCTAGCCTCCTTTCCCTTAGGGTGTCCTCTTGGAGCTGGCCACAGGGTGGGGGACAAGCACTGACCAGGAGGCAACTGATCACAGTCCGTATGTTTCTGATATTAGTTGCGAATCCTGTTGTCAGGAACACTAGAATGGCTGCTGGGACCCCTTTTAGGAATAAAGAAGGAGGGGTGGGGGACTTACTGGTTCACACCCTCAGTAGACAATATTTCTTTTTCTTGTGGGGAAAGGCTCCATGCTGATGCTTTGACCAGTCAGAGGGACAAGGAGACTGACCCGTTTCGGCCACCAACTCCATCCTCTGGTTGGAGGAGGATGGGTTACAAGGATGGGAGTGGAAAGCCTGGCATCAAGGCGGGGAAGCAAACTGCCCCCAGAGGCTGTGTTCTCATCAGGGGCCTCCCTCTGTGGCTCTTCTTTCCCTGTGGCGTTACCTGGAGGTGGTGGAGCCTTGGGGATGTGTGGCCTAGTGCAAAGACGTCAGGTCACTGGGCATGTCCTGAAGGGGTTGTTTGGATCCCAGCCCCTTCTTTGTCCTGTCTTTGCTTTCCTGATGCCATGAGGTAAGCAGGCTTCCTCTACCTTGTGCTCCTCCCTTCCAGACTGTGCAGTGCCATCGCAGGCTCAGAGACATAGGCGACTGTGGATGTGAACGGAAACCTCCAAACTGAGGGTTAAATAGATTTTTTTTTCTTTTTTGGTGTTTTGAGACAGGGTTTCTTTGTGTAACAGTCCTAGCTGTCCTGGAAACTGCTCTGTAGACCATGCTGGCCTTGAACTCACAGAGATCTGACCATCTCTGCCTACCAAGTGCTGGGATTAAAGGTGTGCGCCACCACTGCCCAGCTTCAAATACATCTCTTGGTTGGGAGCTGTGGAGCATGCCTTTAGTCCTACTACTCAGGAGTCAGAGACAGACATACCTCTGGAGTACAAGACCAGCCTGGTTTACAGAGTGAGTTCTGGGCCAGCCAGAGTTTCATAGTGAGACCTTGTCTCAAAACAAAACAAAAAGCCAAAAACCCAAAACAAACAACAACAATCCAACCAAATAATCAACCAACTAAACAGCCCTCCAAACATTGCGAACAACACCACCAACAACACCACCAACAACAACACCCCATCTCTTCCTTAAAGATGACCACCACAAGGATTTTGTCACGTTTATGGAAGGCTGGCCAACACACCTCCTTTCTTTGGGCTCAGCCGAGGTCGAAGCAGACCCCTGAGGAGCTTTGGAGCAATCTCCTCCTGTTCCTTCCCTGGGTCGCCTTCTCTTTGGCAGTTCCATCTCACCAGCTGTGTCTACAGTGGGTCTTCATGTCTGACTGCTCAGTCCCCGTGTTTCACGTAGGCTGGAGATCCCTCAGGTATACTTCCATGCTGTGCCCAGAGAGTACCGAATTGGCTATGTCTGGAATGTTCTGTTCAGCAAATATTTTGCTATGAACCTCTTGCCCTGATTTTTGCGTCCTTTTTCAGACTTTGGAGCAGCCACAGCTTCTGTAGTTTCTGTGCGTATAAATGGGCTAATTAGCCCAGTTGCCTGCTAGTTCTCTGTTTGTGCGGCCCCACCTGGCCCGGAGTATGTCACCCCTTCGGAGTTCCAGACAATGAGACAGGGCAAACGATTACATACCAAGACTTCCAATTAGAAATTTCAAATTGTTTCCCTGGAGCTGGCAAGTAACCCTCTCCTTGACAGGAGAGGTGAAGGCTTTGGGACTTCCTAAGTAAAATATTTCTTTTAAGGCAGCTCCAAAAGAACAACTTTCAGAATGCAGCCTGTCTTTTTCACGGCCGATGGCTCTCACACTTCCTACCTGGCGACCCTATTACTCAGACTATCAGCTGCTCACCTCTACCCAAAAGCAGTTCAGTCCTTGCCAGATCCCCTCTTGCGTTGTTCCAATTTGTTTCTCATGGTTGAACTTGTCTCGCTAAAGGTGCCCTCAGCTTTGAGGACAGGAAACCAGCCTGTCTTTGTATTTCTTTGCCAGGCATGTGGTAGCTGTTGATAAGTCTTCCTTCGCCAACGTGTTGAAATCACGTGTGTGCGTAGCTGTTCAGGGTGTGACAATGACATGTGAGTCTCCTGAGTGACGTGTGACTGGCTGTGCTGGGAACATCTTCATGGCATGGACAAGAGTTTTCACTGCTCTCTAGCTGTTCCGGTTTCAACTGACCCTTTCCCTTGACTGTCAGGTCAAAGCATGCTCTCAATTGTACATTGGAAATGTCACCATTTTCTGTTAGAATTACACACTCACACGGGACAGACCTGAGGCCAAACACTTCCAGCACTTATTCCAAACTTTAGAGACTCCCAGCAACTTTCTGAAAGAAAGGACACAGAGCCTCTTCTTCTGACTTCTCTGAAGATGTGTCCAGTCTTGGTCAGTTTTCTCTTCATTTGCATGTGTCTGTAGGTGGCTGTTATGGGAGGGGTATGTTGGGAGGAGTAGGGGTAGGGTGGGGAAGGGAGGCAGAAGGGAAGAGAAAGGATTGCTCCCTGATGGTACCCCAGCCAGCTTTCTTCTTCTGAGTCTGAGTGGGTTCATGGGATCTAATGGGGCTGCATGAAAAACATGTCTTAGAAAAAACACCATCAGTGTTTGAGGCTCTGCCGTTGAGGAGGATGGGAAAGCAGTGGTCACTGGCTGTTCTTAGCCCAGGCAGGGGAAAGGGAAGCATATGTGAGTCTCTGATAATTCTCTTTTCTTTCTTCCCCTCTCCTTTGTTCTCCAATAAATCACTCAAGACAACCTGCTTCTCTTTAGTGGTGTGTTTTTCTAGGGTTTAGCCTTTGTTTGAAATTCTAGAACAAGAGTATTCCGGTAAATATGGTCAACCTACGTGCAATTATCCTGGTATGTCAACTTTGCCCCTCAGTGGGTTTGCTCTGGTTAACCAGAGCTCTTCCACCCCACTCAGAAACTAGACCTCCTGCAGAATCCTGCGGAGGGCCCACCGGCCAAAGGCCTGCATCTGAAGGGAATAAGCAAGCCCATAATTACTCTCATTGTTTAGCTCAGAACTCAGGAGGCTTTATATTCAAGACCTCAGATGGCGCACAAAAGACGTTGGTCTATGGAAAATGAGCCTGCTCCCGAGTCCCAGAGTTGCTGGTCCAAGGGTTTTTGGTTTCACAGGCATCTTCTGTGACTCTACTTTGTGACAATTAGAGCCTGGGTTTCCTCAGTTGCCAGAGTCATCTCAACGCTGAGTTTGGACATTGTACCTTTTGAGAATCACAGAATGCAGGGCTCGGGAAGGATGGAGAGGTGATGGGCAGAAATAGTGTTTTGTGAACCGCAATATTCCTAGCTACCATCTGGGGATCTTGTTTCTCTGCAGAACTGAATGTAGCAACAGGGACAGGCTGGAGGTCCATTTCTACAAAGCTCCCAGGTAGTGCTCCACACTCGCCACTGGGCCACACCCTGAGCAGCAGGATTCTACACTAAATTCTTTGTTTTGGAAAGGAAGTGAAAGGAAGACCCAAACAATTAGTGAGCTTGTTGGGTAGACTAGAGCAGGTCATGGTAGCCTCATGGCTGCGTAGGTGTTAACAGCAGGGATGGTGAGGTTCTGGAGAAAATCTATGGTCCTGAATACATCTATGGTCCTGAGGCAGATGGCTCTTTTCCTGATAGTCACAGGTGGATTTGGATCCTCAGGGACCTCAGGAGAAACCCGTTGGCTTCCAGATCTGGAGGTCTGGATGAGAATAACTTTCTTGCCATCATTAAAGAATTGGAGGAAGGATAGATTGAGCCTCTGCTTTTGAGAGATGTGTCTATTTCCTAACCCTACCCCACTATGTGACAGGTCTATGAGGGGAGCTTCAGGCAGGTAAATAGGATCTGAGGGCAGTGCCTGGGGCACCATGGATGTGCTTAGCAGGAAACACAGGATTATAGGTTCTTTCCTTGGCCTCTTCTTACTTCTAGACCATGCTTGAAATTATCAAGGTTTATTTTGGGATTAAGCCCATTAAACCTCTCAGGGTCCAGAAAACTTGTGGGCTTATCACGTGGAACAAGTACACGGTATTATCTACCTGAACTCAGCTGTGAGGCCTTTGAAGCTTGTTTGTGGGCTGCTGAAAGTGTATTCCTATTCTCTTCTGGGAGCCCTGGCCACAGGGTTGTCAGACGCTATGACTTGTGATAGGTGCTTTGGAATACAGCATCAGTTATAACTGCAGGAGGAACTGGGGACCAAAAGTACTGGTCTGAATCTCTGCTGTGAGTTGTCAACTAAAGGTCAATCATCTGGGTACTGCCACATTAAACTCCAATAAAATCTCTGGCCATTGAAAACTTGATTGAGCTTTTGTGGTTGCCAGCCATACACTGTGGCCAGGAGGAGGTAGCACATGACTTCATGGGCAGAATGGAACCAGAAACTGGTGTGTAGTTTCTTCCTTGCTCTTTCTAGCTCTTCCCTTGGGTGACTTAGATTTATATACTTTTGCTATAATAAAACTTGACCTGAATGTAGTGCTTTCTTGAGTCCTGGGTGAATTTACTGAAATACTAAAGTATTTGTGGGGAACCCCAAATTTGTAGCTAGTTGTGGGATGTGTGGATAGTTCTGCATGTCCCCAAGTACGCAGTTAGTGTCTGAAGTCAGGGTGATCTTGTGGGGACTCTTCTCTCAGACTTTGAAGTTAGCTGAACTCATAATAACAGTAACATGCTGATTTATCAAATATTCTTAGGTAAACAAGCAAAAGAGCTCCTTTGATGGACACTTTCCGGGTGGTAGAGTGGATTCAAGTTCAGGGCAGGACTTCATTTTAGAGAAAGACGTGTCTCATGACAGAGCCGGGCACCACTCTTCTCTGATTGGCTTGCTCATGCTACTTAAACCTTTGAACCTGAGTTTCACAAAGCCTTGCACATTTGTGTGATGGACTAGCTTGGGAGTGACCTGAGAAGGGATTATACACGCAAAGCACAGGGCACACATTGTCACCGCGGCTGTTGTTATCATTACCTATGACTTTGTTGGTGGTATTATTTTGGTATTTAGTTACTAACATTTTTATTAACACATTGTCCTCTACAAATAGGTATTTGAGTGGTTCAGATTGATACAAATATGGTAACCTGATAAAACTGCCAGGACCAGGGAGGTTAGAATTGGGATGTTAGACAAAGCTGGAAGAGGAAGAAACGGGGTATTCTCTCAACAGTCTCTGGTAGGGCTATTTACGGCAAAGAGGAAGGTAGGAAGATTGGACCTGGTCATCCACAGTTAGGAGAACTGTTACTGATGTGATATGCCTTTAGGTCAGCGGGAAGGAACGCCCATAGGGTAGGGGAGAAGAGATGAAAAGATCAGCATCTAGTCTGCCTGGAGCAAGGGAGAGAGGTGGGTCTTGATTTCTTGGTGTCACTCACTCATCTTTTCATTGTCATTGATCCCTAACTGGTCAGCAGAATGCTCACTAACAGAGTGTATCCCATACTGTAAAACACTGGGGTAGGAGTGAGGTGGCACCTGTTCCCATCCTTTAGTCCATGCGTTCTCTCCTGGTTACCTCCAGGTTTTGCTGGGTGACTCCAGAGGCTGTCTCTTCTCCATTTCTTCTGTTTTCTGCTAATGTGCTATTAATAAGCATTCTAGAGAGTGTCCCCAAAGCTTATCATTATGGAATCTTCTTGAGTTCAAAGAACAAAGCTGTAGTGAAGAGTTATGGTGCTGAACACCACAATAAACAGTGAAATTAAAAAAAAAAAACTCACAAAACAAACCCAGTCCCATCTTCAGGCCTTCAGTGAGATCTTTATAGACTGCTTGTCACTTACCATTGAGCCTTCCAGAGTCCATAGCTCAAAGCAGGACCCTAAATTGTAATTTCAGGTCCAAATCATGGTTCTGACACTGACCTCAGATTCCTCAACTCTCCAGACGTTAGTTTTGCTATCTATCAGGAGGGGGATACCAATGGTATCTCATGGGGATTTAACAAAGGATGAATGACTTCATACTATAAAAGGTCATGGGATTTTGATGGCCAGTAAAATTTTAATATACTCAAACCAGGACTAACAGGGTTCATATTTGGGCAGCCAGGCTCCTGATCACGCAGTGCATGGATTGTACAAGTTGACCACCGGCATCTTGGGATTCCTTAGAGTTTAAACTAGTGGTCTGAGAATCAGGCAGAACAGATAAAAGCTTTGAAAACAATAGCCTTTTATGATTCACCAAATTGGATTTATGGTTGGAATGTGCATGGCACAGATCCTGTTTGGTTAAATGATGGAAACCAACATTGTCTTGTACTTGGCTGTAGTGCATTTGAAGCACTGGGGACGAATACTCCCTGGTTTGATGGTCTAGATTTTTGCCAGCCTTCTCTTTGAACTTGACCTTTAACTGCTAGATCCGGAACCAGAAGACATTTGAAAGAACCTGGCAGAGAAAGCTGCAATGAAACAAAGTCATGGGACTTTAGATTCATTCCCACTATGGTGAGACTCAGCTTCTTCATTTCAAAAGTGAACATGCATAGATCTTTACAGTGCTTGTAGGTGGATGAAGTGCTGTGATGTATTTGAAATGTTTTGGAATTGATTAAGGATAGCTCATGTGTTCATTTTGCTCTGTTCTTGAAATGCATTGACTCACGTCTTTGCTTCTAGGAGATTCAAATAGGCTCCATGCCTTGCTTGAGGTGACTTAGAGGAAGGGCACATGCCTTAGGGCTACTCTTGAACTAGCTTATCAATCAACCCCCCACTGCTCCCCCATACTTGCTGCTCTGATTGTCTTTGGATCACGAGGAGATGTATGTCTTTAGTCTGTGGGGTTTTGTTTTCTCTGCTTGGTTGAATTCTAAGGCTCTGGACTGGGTGCTGGCTTTGGTTCTGTTCTATGTTTAACAAATACCTGATTGGTTTTGTGACTCAAACTTTGCAGGTCTCATATTTTTAAGAAGCGGGTAGTCTGCATTCTGTCTGACAGGGGATTTTGAAAATCAAGATAACCGGAGGCTTGTGAGCAAAGTCAGAGAGCAAGGGAGGAAGTACACTTTGACAGTTACACCTATTGACACCACGACCGCCATTGTTCCTGAGTGAGGTCCTCTAAGAAGGCTGCTGGGGGCTCACTTCCCTCATCTGTAGGGGAAGGTAACAGCAATTAATTAAGATTCTTGTAAGGATTAGATGAGTTGATAATATAAAGAGTCTCAAAAGGTACCTGTCAGGGAGAGAGCTTGGCAGGTGTTACTCTGAGTATGTCCTTTATGTCCCCTTTGTATACAAGGCTCTCAGAGGAAAAAGCGGCTGAGCTGTTTGGGACCCTGTGCACCCTCTCTTCTGTATATTTCCTGTAAGTCACTGTCTAAAGGACAATTGGTCCAACACCACCAAATTTTGTAGAAAAGTGGCAATAGGCAATAAAATTGTAGAGGATGTGGGGAAAAAGGGACCTTAGTCACTGCGGGCAGTAGTGAAGATGAATACAGTCATTGTAGAAATCAGCTTGGAGAGTCCTCAGGAAAGAAAATAGAATGATCACATGACCCAAATAACTCCATAAGTGGAACCAACCTAGATGTCCATGAACATATAAATGGATGCATTTGCTTTATATATATATAAGATAGAATGTTATTCAACTCTAAAGAAAAGTGAAATCATGAAATTTGCAGGAAAATAAACACACTTAAAATATATAATAATAAGTGAATGCCACCCAAACTCGTTCATATGTGAGTCCTAGCCTATAACGTGTGCATGTATGCGTAAACAGACATATATGTGGACATAGTATCGCATTCAGCAAGGAGACAAGAAAGGATTAGATGACAAGGAAGGATGGAATGAGGGCAAATGACACAGATGTCATGAAAGGATAGAAAGCTAACCGTTCTTCTAGTTTCAACTCTGTCATAGATAAGCATCTAACAATATAACTGTTAGAGAGAGTACAAAACCCTAAGAGAAGCTCCACAACAAAGTGATTTTTATTTTAAGAAAAGCAGTGATTGAAGGTGTTTAAAAATGATTTCCCAAACAACAATTTTCTTCTAACCTGCTCTTCCTAAGATCAGGTTTGCGGTTCTCTGAGCCTGTTAGGGGGGTGAACGCATCCTGGTATCAGCCGGAAGGGCACACGGCCACAACTGAGCTGCAAGGTGCACCGGTTGGCCCATCTTTTGTTTTACAGTCCACTTTCTCAGGGCTCCAGGGATGATGCCTGTTTTCTGCCCTGTTCTTTGGGGCTCACTCGAGGTGTGCAGTTCCTGTTTCTTCTAGACTGGGCTCCTAGGCCCTGTAGCTCGTTTATTGATAACTGTAATCACCAATACCAGCGATGGTTGCATTACGCTGAGACTAGGAGGAACATTTCTGGGGGCTTCTTGCTTTGGCAATCGCTCCCACTTGGAAGGTCTTTGGAGGATTTCCCAGGGAAACATGTTGGTCTGGCTTGGAAAATTTAGCTATCGTTTATTATGGTTTGTTTGCAGGAATATTCAATCAGCATGCCCTATTGGACACAATATTCCACCCTGCACCCCCGTATTGGTGTTGGATTTCAAGCACTCAGTGTAGATGCTTGGAGGCCCAGCCTGTGCTGGGGCTGAGCTTCCTGCCTGAGCTGGGAGCAGCGCCCCAGAGGCCTGGGTCTGGCGCTGGGACAGGACTATAGGCATGTACCTTGAAGGTGTGGACCTAACAGCGGTGAGTTTTCCAAGAAAGCTTTGCACTGCACTCTCTCACCTCTTAAAACTGTCTTTATAATACTTCATAAAGAAAATAAAGTTTGCTTTGTTTTTTTCCTCTCTCCAAACACCCAGTTGAAGTTTGTCCAGTGGAATTCTGCCCTCCTGGCCAGAGAAAAGGGAAATGCCGTCCTGGTGATTTCTTATTGGCAACACCAGTGGTGGTTAAATGAGGCTGTCCAGGTATAGCATGGCACATTCTTAGAAACTGGGAACACTCGGTCTGCGTCCTGGCATTTCAGACCCAGGAGCTGTGTCAACACCGAGGTGGTGGCCCAGCAAGTCCCCTATCCCCTCTCCATTGGCTTCTCACACTTTCTAGAAAAATTACTACCTTCTGAGAGGCTGTCACAAAATGTCTGAGGGCCCTGTAGTGTAAACAGTGGTCAGCTTCCCCACTTGAAGACCCAGATACTTGTGCTCAACCACTGACAATGCTGGCTGCCGACCACTTCAGCTGCACTGTCCCCTCAGCCACTGCCGACCACTCCAGCTGTTCTGTCCCCACAGCCACTGCCGACCACTCCAGCTGCACTGTCCCCTCAGCCACTGCCGACCACCCCAGCTGCTCTGTCCCCTCAGCCACTGCCGACCACCCCAGCTGCTCTGTCCCCTCAGCCACTGCCGACNCTGTCCCCTCAGCCACTGCCGACCACCCCAGCTGCTCTGTCCCCTCAGCCACTGCCGACCACCCCAGCTGCTCTGTCCCCTCAGCCACTGCCGACCACCCCAGCTGCTTTGTCCCCTCAGCCACTGCCGACCACTCCAGATGCACTGTCCCTTCAACCAGCCCTGGCCGCTGGAAGTGGCCTTCCCACTTTTTGCTGCCTCCACCTCGGGGCAAGATACATCCAGCTAGTTGTTGTGGGTACAGGAAAACAGGGTCCATCATCTTTACTTGGGACAGTTTAGGAGGGTGTCTCACCTGCTGAGCTCCCTGTGGGACTGATTGAAGCTTTTGTTACAAACACCTACACAGTTCAGCCAAACACCCCCAGCTCCCCCACCCCTGCTATCCCTTTTTCCTCACAGAACCTTTCCGAAGAGTGCTGCCTAGCCTACTCAGTGTGACCCTGAACTCGGCGTCCTATCCCTGGGGGACACTGAAGTGGTAGCCCCAAAAGAAGGCCAGAGGGGCAAGGGTAGACATTTGCCTAGTGAGATCAAAGGCAAATCCTGTGTCCTGCTTCTGTCACTGCTCTTTTGGGGCTTCACTGGGTCAATGGATGTGGCTGTATAAAGCAGAATGCATGTTAAGTTAATATAACTAGAAATGAAAAATATCGTTGACTTGCTTCAAGTAAACAACTCCTTAGAGGTCAGATGCTGTAATGTGGCAGTCTCATGCTAGACAGACGTGTACAGCAGAAGCCATGCTGTGCTGGGGCACTGTTTCCAGACTGCTCTGTACACGCTGAGTGTAAAATATGGGGCTTTGGAAACAAAGCTCCAAGTATGGATATGTGCACTCATGTGTGCACATGTGTGTGCATGTGTGTGTGTTGCGATTGTGTGCATTATATGATGTGCTAGTTTGGGATATAAGTTATGCATTTTTGAACAAGGGAGGCTGTGAAAATTAAGTTCTAGGAGAAAAATAATAAATTCTGCAACTTCTCTTGTCCTGGGACAAAATACGTGACAGAAGCCATTCGAAGAAGGAAGGGTTTATTTGGCATATGCTCACAAAAGTTCCCGTCCTTCGTAGTGAGGAAGGCGTGCTGGGGTGGCAGCATCCATGGGAGTGAGCAAAGCTGTGACTTGTCACATGATTGCACACCGAAAGCAGACGGTGATGGCCTGCCATACTTGTGTGGGCTTGCTTTCTGCTTCTATCTGTGGACTCTCCTCCCCTCTTCATATGACGGTGATTTGTAATAGTTTCTCCAGACAGAATGCAAAAATGATTGTCTCTTTACTTACCCTAGATAGTTGATGGAAGTTTATCTTTTATTATAGATAGTTATAGAAATGTCAACATTGTTACTATGCTGATATAAATGTTAGTATTGCTGACAAATTTGGGGTAATTTCTATTTTATATTTATTTTTTCTTGCTTTTTTTCTGGTTTCTCTTCAGATCGTATATATCTTTCATCTCTTTTCTTTTTTTTATTTTCCTTTCCTTTCCTTTCTTTTAGACAAGGTTTCTCTATGTAGTCCTGGCTGTCCTGGAACTCAGTTTGTAGACAAGGCTGGTTTCAAACTCACAGAGTTGCCTCTGCCACCCAAGTGCTGGGATCAAAGGCGTGTGCCACCACTGCCAGGCTCTGTTTTTCATTATGTTTGAGCTGTATGTATTCAGCATGTGTTATGTTTTCCAGAATAGCAATTCATTTTTGCTGCTTTCTAAACTTATCTCCATTAAACAGGTCCTGAAGGGCCCCATCTAGTATGGCCCTGACCTTCCTTTTTTCAAGATGAGTTTCTTCTTGTAGAAGATCTCTTTTCTACCCCTCAAGTATTTGTTTAGAAACATTTAAACACAAGGGAAAAACTGAAAGACAGTACAATGTCTATTTGTAGAGCAATCATAAAGGAACATATTATAAAGTTGGCTTCATCTTTTTCATTCTCTACCTATTCTTCCTACCCCATCTAAAGACACACTCACATATAACAACACATGGCACATAGCACACACAAACACACATGAATACAGGCATATTCACTGACACACATACATAAAACACATATGCAAGTTCATGCAAAGCACACACGTAACATATAACATGTACAAACACACATGTACATGTAAATGTACATATAAACACACACACACAGAGTAAACTCCACCTGTGTTTTCTAGAAACAAGGCCATTTTCTTACATAGGAACAACATGGCTATTATGTCTCATGAAATAAGCACATACATAATATCTGAACTACACTACCTACTTTTCAGCATATGAATTAGCATACGCATAATATCTAAAATACATTACCTATTATATTTATAACTATTAAGTTTCTTCAAAAAGCTCTTTATATCCTTTTTTCCCTCTCCTTCCTTCCTCCCTTCCTTCAAGCTTCAACGACCACCGCTCTCTCATTTTGGTATGTCCCTGCTAATTTGACTCCTGCCTACTCTCTGGTTCACTCTGTTCCGTGATCAGATTGTTGGTTTTGGGTCTCAGATCTAGAACTGCCTGTATCCTCTCAGGGATTCTCTTTTAAAGACGCCCTTCAACAGAGAAATCTTGATTAACAACTGGGGGGGTTGCTGTGTCGCACTCCATAGGTGAGCAGCATCCTGTTAGATCTGGGTTTTCATCATCCCTTCTTTAGTGTGTTGAGTCTGTGGGCATCAGACAAAGTCCTGGGAAACTCTGGATGCTGGTGAC
This sequence comes from Dicrostonyx torquatus, assembly GCA_028555095.1. Taxonomy (NCBI): domain Eukaryota; kingdom Metazoa; phylum Chordata; class Mammalia; order Rodentia; family Cricetidae; genus Dicrostonyx; species Dicrostonyx torquatus. Next base: position 5,604,675 of record JAQHUG010000106.1, on the reverse strand, counting down.
AACCAGAGACTTTCTGTCAGGTGTTTAAAGGTACAGTTTGTTACACGGAAAAGAATTCTGTCTGCACATCCTCTGGCCATCTCTTGTATGTATGCTCCTGTGCCTGTGAGCACGTGGGAAGGAGCAAGCAGCCTAGAGAAACAAGCTATAGGAAATGTTTTGCAAGTTTTTTTTTATACACAAACACATTCCCCACAGATGGACAAGCTGTTGTTTAGGGGACTAGGTGGAGCCCTTTCTTAATAGTAAGTGTTGGATGCCTGTGCCTCTGGGCTTATGGAGAAGAACTTGAAACTTTTCCAGGACTGTCAGTCATGAGTTTCGATGTAGTTGAGAAGGAACAGCAGGTTTTCCCTTAGAATCTCAGAGGATGGACAGGCTCAGAGACCCAAGAACACACCCAAGTGGAGGAGAGGCAGCAGCTAACCCTGAGATCTGTGGTGCCTTATGTGGACCTGTTTCCCTGGGCTGCTGAAGGGTCACTTCATTGGTAAGCTTCTTCTGAGAACTGCCCTTTGAAAGGCTCCTGTGGTCGAGCAGATTCTGTAAATTGAGTGCCATCCAGAAGCAGAGGGCTAAGCAAAGCTGGCAGAGGAGACTGGGGACCCTGGGCGGCCATGCCAGCTGACTCTAGGAATGCTCCGGGAGAGGCGTCCAGTGGGCACTGAGATGGCAGAATTGGGGGTGATCACTTCTGAGGTCCTCTCAGTATTTCAGGCCAAGAGAAGCTGTTCCCAGATGCAGTCACAGGGAGGAACCCCCCTGATCCCAAGCAGCCTAAGGGAGGAGCCCTCATATCAGAGGCAGGTGTTCTTGGTCTTGCCTGGGCAAGTCACTGAGGGAGGAGGTGGAAAAACATGCCCTCCTTACCTATAAGTCAGGAAATCAGAGGGCTGGCTTTCATACCTTCTATTTTAATTTTGAAAGCCGCAAAATGAAGCCTGTTGTGGAAGTCCAGTTAGACAAGAGGGCAGCTGCTACCCTTGAAGAAGTTGGAGTCCCCTAACCTTCTTGGAAGTCCCACATTTACCTTCCTCTACCCCTCAATGGCTCCCAAAGGGAGGTTGGTTTTCCACGAATTCCATCTGGAACAAAGAACCAAAGGAGTGAAATGTTTCCAGGCACCCAGACTTAGGCAGAAATTGATTCTCTAGGATCCTATATAGAAGGGGTTTTGTACATGCCAGTCAGCAGGCACAGGAAGTGATGTCAATATCCTGTTTGGAGAGCTGGGAGTTAGACCATGGAAAGACCCTGAAATTATTAGATTTGTTGGCTCTGGTCAGGGCTAGGAGGCTTAGAGAAATCCGTGTCTTTTGGTTGTCGGTCTTGGCTATGGGAAGACAATGGGGCCAGCGGCACCAAGTTTGAGCACGTTCGCTACCTTTTCTAAGAGCCCTGTTGTTTCTGTTCGGTTCTATAGGCTGTGCTAGCCCTCTGAACGCTCCCTAGAAATGTGTGATTCTGGTTGTCTTGAGACATGCTGTCCATGCTGTCCAATTTTCATTTACACAATCCACAAGGGATGCAAGAATACTTGATAGGACTCTACACAGGGAAATTTCACTTGAACTAATATCAGAACGATACGCAGGATAGATATTAAACTAATTTTTCAGAAACCTGAGAGATGACATGGTTGGAACCTGTGTGTGTGTGTGTGTGTGTGTGTGTGTGTGTATTATTCTTTTTATCCAGCTAACAGTCTTGTCTATGTACTGGATCAGAAGTAGATGTTTAGAGAAATGTTGTTGCTATGGCTACTCTGGGCATAGCTATAGATATGGTTGTGTGGAGTTAGGTTTATTTGCCAACTTCACCAAGGCTGTTGCAGGTTCCAAATTGTCCTATATAGCATGAGATCAGATCAGGGCATCCCATCCCATCCAGTCTTCATTTATAACTGGTTTTCTAACTGTTCCATTGGATAACAGGATGTAACTAGCAAGAGTCTATAGACATTAATACAATTCTTAACTCTATTGCTAATGTGCTACATATTTTGGGCAATTGTATGGAGTCTCTGAGGCTATTAGACTATGTCAGTGCTTTCTCAAAGTGCACTGATGGTTCCACTTGTGACCTGGCTCTGTGTGTGTGTGTTTGTGTGTGTGTACGTGTGTGTGTGTGTGTGTGTGTGTGTGTGTGTGTGTTCTTCCCAGCTACTTCTTCTGACTCTCTGGGCAGAATCACTACCTTCTTTGACTAACGACATGCTCACAGTTGGCCATCACTAGATTAGAGACTCAAGCGTGCAGTCAACTCCACACCTCCTTTTCCCACTAACCATCGTCCTTGATCCTGAGTAAGCTCGGCTTTCCATAGGGAGGGTTAGCTCTTGACTGGACTGCAGGTTTGAAAGATTGTTTAGGGACATGACAGGATCATTGTGCTCATGAATTAACAACAGCTGTGGTTGCCTGCGTAAGACCCATGCAAGGCCAAGCCAATCAACATTCCAGCACATGGACGAGGGAGGGGCATATGAGCTCCCATCCCTCAGTGAGGAGCTGTTGACAGTTGAATGTATGGTCCCATACCTACATCCTTATGGGCAGCCCTAATTAGACTCAGCAAGTTATGTTTTAAAAAAGGATGGGAAGCTGGGAAGGAGACGTGGGATTTGGGTGGAGTTGGAGGGGGAGAATGGGAGAGAATATGATTAAAGTACACTATATGCATATGTGAAAGTCTCAAAGAATAAACAAAAATATTTTATTTAAAATAATTTGTTAGGCTAAGCCTTGTGAAACTCTGAGAGTCCAAGCAAGACATTTCAGTGCAGGTGATATAGGTGCACATAAGAATAAAACGTCATCTTTTAGTCTGGGCATGGTGATGTGCACATTTTTTTTTTATTACATTTTTAAAATCTATTTTACATACAAGCTACAGTTTCCCCTCCCTCCTTTTCTCCCATTCCCTCCCCTCTCCTCCTTTCTAATCACTCATCCACTCCTCAGAAAGGGTAAAGCCTCCCGTGGGAGTCAACAAAGCATGGCATATCCAGTTGAGGCCAGATCAAGCTCCTCCTCACTGCATCAAGGCTGAGTGAGGCATCCCACCACCGGGAATGAGCTCCAAAAAGCCAGCTCATGCACCAGGGATAGAGCCTGGTCCCACTACTAGGGGTCCTTCAAACAGACCAAGCTATACAACTGTCACCCTCATGTAGAGGGCCTAGGTTGGTCCCATGCAGGCTTCACAGCTGTCGGTCTAGAGTCTGTGAGCTTCCACAAGCTTGGGTCAGCTGTCTCTGTGGGTTTTCCAGTCATGATCTTGACCCCTCTGGCTTATACAATCCCTCTTTTCTCTCTTCAACTGGACTCCCAGAGCTTGGCTCAGTGCTTGGCTGTGGATCTCTGATCTACTTCTATCAGTTGCTGGATGAAGGTTCTATGATGACAATCAGGGTAGCCATCAATCTGATTACAAGGGAAGCCCAGTTTAGGCATCTTCTCCACTATTGCTAGGAGTCTTATCTGGGGTCATCCTTGTGGATTCCTGGGAGTTTCCCTGGTACCAGGTTTCTCCCTATCCCCATAATGGCCCCCTCTATCAAGGTATCTCTTTAATTGCTCTCCCTCTCCGTCCTTCCCCCAATTCAACTGTCTTGCTCCCTCATGTTTCCATCCCCCATCCCATCTCCCCTATCCCCCACCCCCAGTTTACCCAGGAGATCGCATCTATTTCCCCTTTCCTGAGCGATCCATGTGTCCCTCTTAGGGTCCTCTTTGTTACCTTGTTTCTCTAGGAATGTGGATTATAATCTGGTTAGCCTTTGCTTTATGTCTAATATCCACTTATGAGTGAGTACATGTCACGCTTGTCTTTCTGGGTCTGGGTTAGCTCACTCAGGATGGTTTTTTTCTAGTTCTGGTTGTCTGGTGATGCACACATTTAATCCCAGCAGCACTCAGGAGGCATAAGTAGCTGGATCTGTCTGAGTTCAAGACCAACCTAGTTGACATGGCAAGTTCCAGGACAGCTTGGTCTACGTAGTGAGTTCCGGCACAGCCAGGGCTATGCAGGGAGAACTTGTCTTGAATAACCCAGACCAGCAAACAAGCAAGTGAAAAGTTGCCCTGCACACTGTTTCTCAGAATGTCATTTCTTGTTTCCTTGTGGCACAGTCTTGAGGACGCACTCCAGGGCCTGGTCTCTGCTAGGCAAGTGATCAAGCCCTGAACGAGGGCTCCAGCTGTTTGATGTCAGTTTTTGTCAGACGGAAGTATGTCATGACAAGCAAACGTGTGAGAGCAGCTTTACCCGTGGTTAAAGACAAAACAAATCGGTGTTTCCAGAGAGCTAGTTCCTTCCTTTTGTGTTCTCCTTGGCTAGCGCTCCATGATTTAAGCGTTAGCTAGATCATTCACTCAGGGGGAAATCCTGTCTTTCGTTTCCCTGAGAAGACTATGGTTGAGACAACTTACACTGGCCACCAAAGAAGTGAGACCAAAGCTCCGAGGTGAAGACGAGGCCAGCGAGAGAGTCTCACGTGCCGAACTTACTGTCTTGTTCTGAGCGCTCCTGTGGTGTGTTAAAAGATCTTACACTGTATAAGGTTTGGCTTCTAAACTGAATACGCTAGCGTCTTGCTCTCAGCTTGCTTATCAGAAGTAGCTGTGATAGCTTTAAGTGTTAGGAAGAGACATACGGGCAAGTGTGGGATGACTTATGCCTGTGAACTGGAGTTGGGATATTTTAATATGTCAGGGTCGATGAGGTCAGTGATGTGGCACGGTAAGGAACCAGTTCCTAAGAGAAAGCCACTGTCTTAAAAAGTATTAGCATTTGTAGCAGATTAGGAACATAATTTCGACTCCCCCAAGACCACGGGAGAGTGGTTTTGTGATACAGAAAGTTGTGGCCTGAAAAGTCTCCTAGGAAGCTGAGAAAGTGAGCAAGGACCCCTCGCTGAAGCAACTGTTGATTCAAAGTCCCCGTGCTTGACTTTGCTGTTTGCCTGTGAGTGATTCCCCGCAAGTTATTGTCATAACAGTAAGTCATCTTCCTTTGTAGGATCCAAAGTCGATTGCTTAGAGGTGGGTTTTGATCAAGAAATGGACCTGCCTGGACAATGGGAGGCACTTTGGAAAGAGGAAACAGAATTGTCCCTCAACAATCGTTACACGTTTTATTGGCAGGTGTAAATTGTACAAGTTGATGATGTTAGTGAGCTCTTCCCACACCTGCACACAGCATACACTGATCAAACCTAAATTATTTTTTTCTACCTTCCTTCCTCTTTCTAACCTCTAGAAGTCACAGTTGTATTTTCTGGCCTCCTTTTGTGACTGTCTAATTGCCTTCCGGGTCGAGTTTAATTCGCTTGGTGATATCCTTCAGTCCTGTCCATTTTGCTGCAGATGACAGGAACTTATTCTTTATGGCTAGACAATTGCCCTTACAGACGTAGACATTTCCTTTATCCATTTATTGGTTGGTGGACATCGAGGCAGAGTATGTTAGCTTGGTTATTGTGCAAACACCAATGTTTTGATTATTTTATTCTCGTTCATCTTAGTTTGTACATTCATCCACTTCTATATCGATTTACATATTTATTTATTTATTGTGTATATGAGGGTACATGTACCATGACATGCACGTGGAGGTCAGAGGTCAACTTACGGAAGTCACTTTTTTCCTTCAGTGTGGGCTCAGGCAGCCGGTCTGGGAGAGCAAGGGCCTTTACCCTCTGAGTCATTTCATCAGCCCCTCAGTTTTAATTCTTCAAAGATCGAACAAAAGATTTCAGGCCCAAACCACAGACTGTTTCAGTGTTCTGAAATCGTCCTCAGTAGAATCAAGGAGATTCAAGCTTATGCTACATTACAAGACTGGTTCTTCCAGCCCCCTCCTCTCTTGCATGTAGCTGCTCCAGTGCCCACCTACGGCAGGTGTCAAGGGCCAGCCTATTGCAAACTGCCACTAGGAGTCAACGGATGTCCTACTTTCAGGCTTCCCTCGAAGCCATTGCTGCATCCCTATCCAGTGGTTCTGGAGTCAACTATTTAGGCAAGATGGAAGAGTCTGGAAAGAGGCCTGAAGCCTTGTGTTAATGTAAATCTGCGGAAGAGAAGCTGGTCAAGACATCTGTGGCATGAGTGGCAGTGGGGAGGCGCTTGTCCTGCGAGCTGTCTCTGCATGGAGCAGTTTTATCTGGGTTGACTATAGTTAGAATATTTTTCATATTACTGTCCTTTCTTTCATAATTACATCTATTTTAACCAGAAATAGTTACTTAAAAAGTTGGTGGGCTTTCCATTTTTTTTTTAAATCTGAGAAGACACAGCAATATTGGTAGTGTTAGGCATGAAGACAAAGGGAGAAATACCATTCATAAACCCTAACACAATTGTTTAGTTTATTCCCTTCCAGTCCTTTTTTATAAGATATGTTTGTATGTATAACTATGCTTCTATCTAGCTGAGGACAGAGTGCTGAGCAATTTCTAATTTTTCCCTCTTAGCCTGGGTCTGATCCTCTGAATTGCTGCCCTCTCTTGTCCTCAGAATGGGGCATGGAGGTCTCTTACTATGTATTACAGTCTACTTAGCTATTTAACCATTCTGACTGCTTCCAGTTTCACACTGTAATAAATTATATTTTTCAAGTATCTTTGTGAAGATTTGTTTGTCATATTTTAAAAAATGTCATTCAGGAACTAAGATATTTGCTCCACAGTGGGTGCCACATTTGAAGGGAATGAGGAAATGGGGCATTTTAAAGAAACAATTTGCTCTAAATGATTATTATTTTAAATGGAAGATCTTTACTATCCCGTGGATTGGGAGAAACATACAGCATTAACGTGTCAACACACTCATAGGGGTTCAGATGCCCTAACAGGTCCCTCCACTTTGTTCCAAGTCCCCAAAGTGTTATTTGGATTTAGCGTCACGAGCAGGCACTATGGGGCTAGCTTTTATGGCCTTATTGCAATTTTAGTTCCGTGTGCAAATGAGTTGGGAACTGTGTGTTGGGGTATGGCCAGAGAATAGCACGCCTGGGCTTTGGTTAGCACCTCTAGGAAGGACATCAGTGGGGACCTACTCACATGAACTTCACCTAAGGCGTGACTTTTGTAGCTGTAATAGCAATGTCATACTTGGCTTGTTCTGTGTTGGTAGCACGACACACGCCTTGAATGTCTAAGTGAAGGCTGTGATCCTCTGTGTAATATTCAGGAGGCATTAATGTTTTAGTCATTCATATGCCAAGTACAGACTTGCTGTTATTACGAAATATTCTGTCTGTCTGTCTGTCTGTCTGTCTGTCTGTCTGTCTCAGGTTATAAGGGCTCATTTGAAACATCTTTAAGGTTAGCTAGAATGGAAGCCCATCTTTCTATCTATTCTGTTTTCCATTGTATTCCATCCCCTCTGTGTGAACTTGAAAGAGTGAGTTTGGGGAGTCCAGGAACTAGGGTGCCCAGTAGTGGGTCCTGGTGAATAAATTTCAGGGAAGGAAAATAAGCATTGCATTTTTTTTAAATGGGGGAAAAATCAGGAGAAAGGCATGCATAAAGGATTTATCTTTTCCATGAAAACATTGATTAATGAAATCTAGTATGAACGAGTGTCACGGCCTTTAGATATTAGATTTCATTACTTGGTGGATGGTTCTCGGCTTCTGCAGCCTCCTTATAGACACAAATGTCCCATGCTCTTGCAGTGGTCCATGATGCAAATGCCTTTGGTAACTGACTCACTGGACCGGGTGGAACACTGTGCTGGACAAATGCGTGGTCAGGAAAGGGCTTTTGGTGATAACAGGGGCAGCTGCCCTCAGGTTGAGGGACAAGGGGAGTCAAGCAAGAGGGAAGGAAGTATGCACGGGAAGGTGACCAAACCACACAAAACAAGCCTCTTGGGCCCCCAGCTGGGAAACTCCACCAGCTTGCTAGTTCTTCCGGTTCTAGCAAGCTGGCCAGACATCTGGCCTCTGTGCTAATTAAAGTGGGCAACCAGTTTGGTGGCTAGAGAGAAGAAAACGGCAGTGAAGTCTTGATGGCTGCAGAGTGACACCGGGGCCCTACGTAACTGTAAGACTTGAGGCTTTGCCAAGTGATTTCCATCTCCCAAGGGCCGGTGAGCTCTGGTCCACTTAGATTTATTGAGTTCCAGCTGTATCCAAGAGCTGGATCCTGGCCCTCAGGATGCTCCTGTCTGCGGAGAAATAGGCAGGAGGTAGCTGACTACAGTGCCAAAAGGAGAGTTAGGTGTACGGTAGAGGCCCACCGAAAGTTCTGTAGCATGGTAACAGAGGGAGCAGATTACCCCCACCCCAAAAGATGGGAGCGGCTTCCTGGTGGGGTTGGCTTTGCTCTGAACCTTGAAATTTGAATCAAGTTCCGAAAGCAACCATTCTGAAGGCTCTCCATGGGCCTCGGGTACAATTTTCTACCTGGGATTCCCTGAGACAAGCAGGTCATTCCACCGTGGTTCCAGTCTTTCCCCCTCTCACGGGTGCCGGTACAGTCCCCAGTGGTCCCTAAGACAAGGACTCACTCAGATGAGGGAGCCTAGTCCTCCACTCCATGTGAACTCTTGAGAGGGACCTGTTTGGTCCCGCAGTAGCTGGCTTCTGCTGATGGTCCACACTGTGTATGCGGCATCTTGTTCCTATGAGGGACAGTTCAGCCCCAATGTATCCCATCATCCCTTGCCAGGCGGTTAGCCTGCACTTGGCTCTGCTGGTGGCAGTGGCTATTGGCAAAGCGAAGGGCCTGGCTTCACGTAAATGAGCGGTTCATAGCGCTTGTTAATGGGTCCCAAATTCCTCCTCCATGTACCTCAATTGCCAAATGATTGGTTGGCAAGACTGGGCCAGGGATTGAGAAAATCCCGGTTTACATCTCTGTAACTGAGGGCAGAAATGATCAGCTATGTATATTTTATATGAAAATGTGTTTTGTTTATAGCCCAGCAGTCAGCCTCCCCCTTCTACCCTCTAATAAGCTCCTGTCAGAACTCCGAAGTTCACTGTAATGGTAGCCTAAAGGACATACTCTGTAAAAATGAAAAATGAACATAATATTCATATATCAATAATATAAAAAGCATTGATCAATGCAAGCAGTCTGATTCTTTGCCTATTTTCCTTCCAAGCCTGTTTCTCCTTCTTCTGTGTCCCCCTCCCTTCTTGCCCCAGGTGTCCTGACACCTCTGCCACTTAGAGTGTGGGTTCTTGTGTGTCCTGGTCAGTTTGTGCAGGGATTCAGTCCTCAATATGGAGTCTTCCGCGGCTGAGCCTCCAGAATGACTCTCTGACAGCCAACCATTAATTACCATCATCCACATCTAATTCATTCATCCCTCTCCCGCCCGTGGAGAGGGACAGCTAGGGCTGAGGGCACTCAGGGAAACGTAGGCACGATTCCATGTTCTTTATGCAGAGAGAGCTGCCGGAGACTTTGTTGGATGCACGGGCTTTAATTGAATTGGCTTGCCAATAAAGCTGTTGTCATTCAGTAAGTGAATTTGTTGTACTACTCACAGCACAGCTGCTGTAGACAGCCTGGAATTTCCTGAAGGCAAGCCAGACCCTGGGCTTGCCTGGGTTCAGCCCTCGTCATGGATCCGGGAGGCCAGGTCGACAGGCTCCTTTTAGGACTTGGTGTTGGTGCCCCGTTAAGTGCCAATGAGTTGTGGCAGCGACTGGGACTTAGCAGGAGGCTGGCAAAGCTGGCAGGGTCTGTTGTGGGGAAAATGGAGCTCATAGGAACGCTAGTGGGCACCGTTGTGGGACGGGCCATCCTCATCTGACATAACTGGGCGTTTTCAGTTTTCAGACTGATGCTACCGTTGGCTTCACAGAGCTAGTCATAAGAGAGTATGACTCCCCATTATCAAAGAGATTGAGACTAGGGCAGTTAATATGTTTGAAGAGCCTTGTTTAAGAGGCCAAGCAGCACCGAGAAGATATAGCAGCATTAGAAGTGGCATTTGTTACTGGAAGATGGTTGGGCCAGAAATGCTCGACTTCTCCCCACAGTTTATAAGACACAGCAAGATTGGTAGGTTGTGTGAGTTATGATAGCTTTAAAGTAACATCAAGATTAAGGACAGTTTTCCAAGGGATTGCTGGGCCACTTTGATTTTCTGCCTCCAAGCACACGAGTATAGTCGACTCAGGTGAGTGACAGCAAGATGGGGAGGCAGATTTCCAGATCTGGGGTGTTTGTACACTTTCAGTAAGGGCGCATCTCTCACTGAGCTTGTTCAAAGGGACTTTCTTTCCTCCTGGCAATCTGAAAGTGGCTAAGCAGTGCCCGGGCCTCTTCAGAGAGTTCCTCTCCACTTGTATGGAGGGCCCACGAAACAGAAGAATGTCTCGGCTGCTTTTAATTATTCAGAGGCGGGAAATTTTCCAGCCCTTGACACCTGCTCTCCATGGTCTCCACGGTCTGCTGACCTTTTGGCTGTTTTGTTTTCCCTCTGCCAGGAAGCTGGGGGTCGGGTGGGGTGAGGAGCAGACTCCCTAAGTCAAATGTCGTTTTTGTTTGAATCCTGAAGTTCTGGCAATCTGGGAACTTTTAAAATTAAAACTCCCTATCAGCTCTATGTTGGGTCTTGCAAGTAAGACTTGCATTGGTTCCTCACACACAAGCTTTAAGTTTATAAAGGAAATAGGTGATGGGGACATAGGGGAAGGAGACTTTGGGACTTGGCATTCATGAATGCCCCAATGGAATGAGAAAGGGTGAGGTGGTGTGCGCATGTGTGTGTGTGTGTGTGTGTGTGTGTGTGTGTGTGTGTGTGTGTGTGTGGCGGTTACTCTGATACCTGTCTCATGTCCCGTACTCTAGCAGGTGACTCTGTTGAGCCATTTTCCTTACGTTCAGCCATGCCTTTGTAGACACTTCCCACAGACCAAGTCATGCACAAGAGACGAGCGTGGATAGCGACTAATTACTGTTCTGTTTCAAGAAGGAGCACGGAGCCACAGTTCAAGTTGAAGGTGATCTCCTGAAGTTTGGGGCTTAGGTTATTTCTCTCCATTTCATGCTAGCTCACTTTTAAAACTCATGGCCACGTTTAAGTCATATGAGTTGAAAATAAGGTTCCCCTCTCCCCTTGTCAAATGAGAAGTTGGTCTGTCCAAGCCACAGGTGTTCAGAAACAGTAAGAAAAGAACAAAACCTCCAAAAACCCTGAACTGAGTGCTTCCTCTGAGCAGTCCATGTGCTGGCCTGGCCTGCTGCAGTGTTTCCTGTTCCCTTTCTTCACGGCTCCGCATCTCTCCTGCCTTTCCCTCCTCCTTGGCCTCTTAGCTCCTCTTTTCTACACTTCCAGCTTCATTTCCTGCTGGTCTCCTCTCATCGTACATCAGATGACAGGACGATAATCTGCTCCCCAGTTGTCAAGCCTTTATGCGCACCTCCCTCAGCTACCTCCCTCTTTGGTTACGGGAAGTCTTCCTTTGAGGTGGTGGGATTAGCGCAGGTGGGGCCCGCTGAGAAGACTTCGGGACTCACTGCTTTTCACCAACTGCAGTTGCACGCTTCAGAAGGCATGGATTTGTGATGTCTTCTAAGGTAATAAATGGAGGGAAACCCAGCTGGGACCAACTCATAATATTATTCATTTTGGGTTTCTGCTTTTCATGAGTGAGCCTTTTGTACTTCCATAAGTGGAATTAGCGTCTCCTGTGAATTGGAAATGCTAAGTTGATGATATCCCCTTGAGGATTTTGAGTCGTGCTCTGACACCTTTGGTGACTTCATCAGAATTTAGGTGTATTAAGGGATCAAGGAGTTGAGCTTATGCATATGAAGTTCTCAAGGTGTTCTGAGCGCTTGTTCTTCAGCCAAGTTTTGATGGTACCTGAGGGAGGAAACTCCACAGGCCAAGAGCACGCACAGCGTGAAGACTTCTGCGAGGCTGCACAGCACACAGGCCACTTTCTAGTCATGACTGAAGTGGTTATGGAAAATGTTCCCTGGGATTGGTATGTATATATTTTGTCGTGGGAGGGAGTGGCTAAGCCTTGGTTAAGAGTACCTACTGCTGTCTCCCAGAGGACTGCAGTTTGGCTCCCAGGATCAGGTCAGATGGCTCATAACCACCTATAACTCCAGTTCCAGGGGTTTAGATGCCACCTCCTGGCCTTTTAAGGCCATATTTATAACTCTCCCTACATAAACACAAAATTAAAAATAAAATTTTAAAATCTTTCAGAAAACAATTTTGTTTTGTTTTCCCTACTTTGGTAAGTATCATTTTCCTCTTTCTTTACAGGTCTCAGAATTTCAGTGTCTGGGCTTCTCTTCTCAGACTGTATGATGCAGTGGTGTGATGACGGGGTCTAACTCAGTAGGATCAATGTGAAAATTTCTCAGAATCTTTTTTTTTTTTAATGTGTATTAAGTACTTTCAGGGAAATTTAACTAAAAGAAAAAAAAGTCATGATTATATCACAACTCAAATATAATCAGGGAACTTCAAGCTTCTTGGAGTTCTCCACTTCAGTCTCCAGATGTGAGATGGAGCCCTTCCCCACAAGGTGGGTTTATAGGAAGCTGCAAGATCCTTGAGGCAAAAATCTATGTAGTTTGTTGTCAGAGCTCAAAGACTTGACTGCCTGGACATCTTCGTGCCTCTGAAGCATGTATCTCATGTGATCTCAAATTCACACACACACACACACACACACACACACACACACACACACACACACCAGTTGGCAGCCATCTTCCCTGTGAGCATGGCAGGCAGAAAGCTTGAGTCAATCCTTACTTCTCTGGTTTGCGAAGATGCTTAGATATGCGTACAGTCAAGCCACAATGGCTTGAAGACCTGTCGCTTGTGTGGGGGTTATGTCAGACTTTCACGGTCCATATTTCTACCTAGCTGCCTTCAAGTATTTCTCCACTAGCTGTGTTTTACTGCGAGGAGTTGGAAAAATAAGGGGAGATGCGCTGAGTCAGCGCTCTTGACAAAGGCATCCCGCTGAGTCTGGCATAGCTTTGACCCCATGTTCCAGGTCCCAATCCTGTTCCTGTTGGCATCTTCGGTGCCAAGCCTGTGTCACAGGGCTCCTGAAAATCTACACAGAGCATCTCTTGATCCTTTCTGTCACTCTGCTCTTGGTATACAGCATTTCCCCTTGGAGGTGACAAGAAGCCGGATCCCAGGGACAGCACAGGAGGCCAGAGAGGAGCTGTTCTAAGATGCCCACCCCGGCACCCCACACCCATTAGCAGTGCCCGGGGAGAAGGGTGAACAGATAAGTCCACAGAGTAGCCAGCACCACATTTTCCCACCTGACTCACTTCCTTAGTCCCCACTCTTCCCAGGGACCAGCTAGGGTGAGGCAGGGAGATAATTAGGGGAGAGGAAGGATTGGGGGGTCCTTAGCCTCAGGAGGGTCAGGTTCAGCCCGATATTTGCAACATAAAACTAATATTTTTCTTCTACCTAAAGAGTGAGAGAAGCAATGATCTGAAAGCCACACCTTCCTCAGCTTCCCTGCCTCTCTCCTTCACTTCTTCCTCCTACAATCCCTGCCTCTCTTTTCCTGTCCTCCCTCCCTCCCACTTTCCCTCTCCTCTTCCTCCTTTTCCTCTTCTGCCTTTCCCATCTTCTTCCTTCTCTTCTTACTTCTCTTCCACTCTTCCACCTCTCCCTCCCTCTCTCCCTCCCTTCCAACCTCCCCCTCCTTCCCTCCTTCACTTCTCCCTCCCTCAATCCTTCCCTCAATCCTCCCTTCTCCTCCTGTCCCTCTTTCCTTTTTGCCCTCCCCCTCCCTCAGTCCCTCCTTCACTTCTTCCCTCAATCCCCCCTCCTCTTATCCCTCTTTCCTTTTTGCCCTCCCCCTCCCTCAGTCCCTCCTTCCCTCCCTCTGTCCTTCCCCCCCCCCCTTCATTATTTCTCCTGTTCTTTTTCAGGCTCTCTACGGTGAAATGGCTGTGAAGGAAGCCTATGATTGCCCGTGTGTTTCCCTGTCCTGGAGCCTAGAAGTGATGTTTACACCATCCCCGAGAAAAGGGTTTGCTCAGCAAATTAACAGTGTGAACAGGACGGCAGGAGGGACGTTTATCCACCTGAGAACAAACTGTGTGCTAGCGCTTCAGCAGGGCCACTTAGACAATTTTAATGCGCTAATGGCAAGCAATTATTATCTAGTTAGTGAATCTGCTTGAAAGAAATAAAATAGCCTTTACTCTCCCGTAGTTGAGACATCTCACTAACCCATACTTGACAGGTGCTCTGGATTAGAGAGGTGAGCCCCTTTCTCTGGGGCATCTGGCACTGAGCATGCTTGGTAGCTAGCTGCCTTTCTTTTTCCCACAAGAAAAAAAAATAAATGATAACATTCTGTTTGGGGCCTGGAAACTGTATGACTGGAATCATAAAGGTGGCGGCTGTGCTGTGCTCTTTCGGTGAGGGCAAGGAAGTCGAGGGACAGCAGCCCTCTAGGAACGAACCCCATCTCTGTCAGGTGCCATGGACTTAAGACCTTTCCCTCTCTTGGAATAATGTCCTGAACGACAGCCGGCACTTCCATTCTGTAGAAGAATGGTCATCCATTCCTCCCCATCAGCATGATGCACGGGCGCTAGCAAGCCATATTGATTTTAGAAATTAAAATGGGAATGTTCAAGAAGGTTTCCCAAGAATTATATGGGATTTTAGCCATCTGAATGGCTTTCTTTTTAGGGTCAGTGAGAGTGTTCTTGCTAAAATGTAGCCCATTGCTTTAGAAATAGTTTCCTTAATGTCTTTCCTGTCGCCCCTGTTGGGGTTGTACAGGAAATGTAAACCAACATACAATATGTGTGTTTATTTTCATGTCTCATTTTATGGGAAATTGGATGGCGTATTCCACTGAGGCTTCAGTTATGATCTGTTGACAATGTAGGGGGAGCAGGGCAGAGGGGAGGGGGGGTTGCAACCTGTAGGAGTTATGAGGAGAGCCAGCCCTGCTGGCAGGGGTTCTGTTGTTACCTAGGAGAAGGAGGGGTGCGTTCCACAATAAAACCCGCTGGAGCATTACTGATCCCTTAAATGACATCCTCACCGGCTAGCCCGTTCCAGCACAGGAGGTCTGTGTGCCACACCTCATCTCGCAGGGTGTTACGGCAGACACTGTGTGGTCTTCCTGCCTCTGCTGATCACAGGAAACCCAGGATAGCAAACACTCTCTCCACAGCACGTAAGAGGTCATTAACCAGGCAGGGGCCAGAGTTACCCCCAAGGACCCCTGTGGGACCACGGGGGCTATAGATTGCCAAACCAGTCCTATCCTAGCCATGGATAGGTGGCAGTTAAAGAAAACCTTTTCCTGAGGTTCTACTGGAAAAGTAATTTAAGAAGTGTCTGAGTAGCATGGGGCCTAAACAGAATGTGTGTGCCTGTGTGTTTCTGGGAGAATGTTTCAAACCTTTGCGCTGGGCCCATCTGTAAGACAGCAGTACGGGTAGGTGAGAGTTTAAGGTTTTCTGCAGAAGAAAGGACTCAGTGTGTTCGCACTTTGAGCTCATAAACAGCCTCAGCCCGGCTGGCTGTGGTGGGCAGCGTGGAAAGAAGGAGCCGAAGACCACTGCTGCCCAGTGAGGTCTGCAGGCTTCAGGCCAAACACCACACAAACTTCCAACTTCATCAGCCTTTGTGCCGCCAAACAACTCGATTGAAGAGCGTGGCGAGTTAATTTTGTAATCTTGATCTTTTTTTTTAAATTTCAGCTGACCGTCCTAGCCCAGATTGGTGGAGGAAATAGTCAAAGTAGTAAACTTGGTAAATTCATGTGTTTGTTTTGAAAATGGATTCAAGATGGAACACCCAACACTCCTCCAGGGCCTTTGTGTCCCTGCCTATTCATGTCAGCAGCTTGACCAAACTAATTCCCTTCTTTCCGTGTAGTATTTAAATGGACTTCTGGCGTCTGAGGCAATGCCTGCTGCTCCAATTCCCTATGAAAGTCATTTAAATAGATTTTGACTATCTTACATCTACTACAAGAGCCAATCAACTAAAAATCCTGATCACTTCTCTCTAATTTTAGATGAGCCATGTGGAATTATTGGCTTTTGAGAAAACTCATCAGAGCTGAAAGTTTTGGGTTTAATTTTTAACAATCTTTTTTTTTTTTTTTTTGTCCTACTGAGGAATAAAAAGAACTCAAAGGCAAATAAGACAAGGTTGCCATGATAAGCTCCAAGCTGCCAATGGGGCCGTTCCCACTCAGCAGAAATCCATGCTCAATCCCCACCTCCTCTAAAGCCGGCATGTGTTCCATCCTCTTTCCTGTGGCCACCGTGGGAAGGATGGGGTATGTCCTGCTTTCCAGGAACTCACTGTCTAGTTGAGGACACACACGCTGATTCTTTGAAACTTGACTTGGGATTTAGTTTTCTGTTGAACACAGGATGAGCAGGGCAGAGGAGGCAGGGGAAGAGGCCATTCATTTCACAGGGTTCAGGGAGCAGGTGTGGAGCTAAGTCAAACTGAAGGACTAATCAGAGGTTAGCTGTGAGAAGCAAAGGGGAGAAGACGTTGCTAACACTACAGAAAAGATGGTTGCTGGGAGCATGGTGGCACTGAATGTTAGAGGTGGAAAAAAATAGACTGCACACGCACGCACGCGCACACACACACACACACACACACACACACACACGGGTTGTGGGGAAAGGCTGAAAGCTGGTACACAGAATAGGAGTCCTAGAGAGTTGGGATAGAACTCTGGTGTTTGATTTGTAGTTGTTAGATGGGTTGCTTGGTCAATAGTTGACTTGACTGTCTTCGAAATCACCTAGGAGATTTGCAAGGCATGCCTCTAAGGATATCTTTGAAGGTGTTCTCAGAGAGGATGGATGGAAGAGGGGGAGACCCACTCTGAATGTGGGCAGCAGCATCTCATTGTCTTGTTGGTGTCCTGGCTAGAATAAAAGCAGACAGTAGGGTGAGCACCCACATTCTTGCTTTTTTGCCGCTGGGCCACCTGATGTGAACTGAGCTGACCCACCATGCCTTCCTCCTAGGATGGACCAAACTTAACACCCTAAGTCAAAATAAATGCCTCTTCCATGAAGTTGTCCTGCCGGGTATCTTGTCAGAGTGATGCCTGATTGTCACTAACTCACAGAATGTGCTGGGGCAGTTGACAGAAGCCTGAGGCAGGGAGGCCTTTGTTCTCAGGCTACTTGGGCCTTGGGGCCAACTGTGTGAAATCTAGTGTCACCAGAGTAGAAGGAGGCCAGAGGTGAGATGTCAAGAATGTCTTTGGGGTTGGGGAGTGTACAGATTAGGGCTAGCTGGAAAAGTATGGTGGAAGGTAAGGGTTTGGGGAGGTGGAGGGAGTATGAGAAGAGGTGGAGTGCACAGGGAGAAGGTTACTAGAGGATGCTAGATTCCACCTTGGCAACCAAGATAAAAACACTGGTGACCAGATTTACTTCAGCTTCCTGGAGGGTTTGCAGATGTGGTTTGGGGCAACACCACGAATGGATTGCAGTGTGTGTGTGTGTGTGTGTGTGTGTGTGTGTGAGAGAGAGAGAGAGAGAGAGAGAGAGAGAGAGAGAGAGAGAGAGCGCTGCAGAGTGTAGGCGCAGCATTATTGGTAGACTGTAAACTGTGTTGGGGAAAGCCTCATGGAGGAACTGCAGAGGGGGTTCTGCAACATGGAGGAGTTGCAGAGTGTGTGGGTGGCATCAGGGAGGGGCTGCAGAATGTAGGGGGCAGCAGCTTTTGAAAGCATCTTTGGTTTTTAATTTTCTAGTTTGTGTTGGAATTTGGATCAGGCTAAGGAAACGGGGAAGACTGACTTGGCCTGTGCTCCTGAATCTTTGGTGACAGTGGTCCTTAGGAGTCAACCTGCCACCATTCTGGCACTAGGTGGCATGTTGATGTTAGGTGAGTCACCCTTGGTGTGAGTGAATGGGTTTCTTTCTCTCCTGACTCCTTTGCCTAGGAGAAACCCGGTAACAGCCTGGTTTCCATTCTTCCAGCCTTGTGTCCTCGGCAGATGCTAATATTGCAAACAGCCAACTTTGAACTCCTTCCGTTGGTATAGACACCGTTGTGTTTGACACACGTCCTGTAACTCCTTTAGTTGGAACTTCCACCAGACGGGTGTGATTGTTTTCCTCATTTGGCACTTGAGGATGCCAAGATACCGAGAAGTGACTTGACTTGAGATCATCCAGAAACCTAGCACAAGGCTCCCACAAAGCTCCCAGAGTCTCGAATCTGTTACAAGCAACTCTACCTCTTTGCCATAAATGGTTTATTATACTGTATATACACAACTATGTCTCTGGTCATTAAAAAGATAAAAATCATTGCACAGTTGCCTCAGCCTCCCAAGTGCTGGAATCATAGTTGTGAGCAACCATGCCTGGCCACAGTTTGCTTTTGAACCCAAGAATTATGCGGCCACGTGTTCAGTTTGGCATATGGCAACACACTGTACCGTCTTTAAAGTCTTCGTAGAATCATACTGACATTCACCACTGAGAGCATTTTCCTAATACTGGCCATTTGGATTGTTTCCAGACGTGCATAAATGATACTGCAATGCAGTAGCAGCAATGACAGTTTCTCCATGATTCCAAAAACGTGCTTATCATGTGTAGGGCTCATTCTAGACCTTTCCCGTCGATGAGCTATCTCATTTAAACAGACAACACTCGGTGGAAGCGAAGTGCTGTTTCTGTACACTAGATGGCTGTGCGGAGGGCTGTAAAGTAGAGGCAAGTGCATTTAAAAATTTGATTGCAATTAGAGACTTTTTCTCTGAAAGGGAGCAAAGATTTGTGGAATTTGTAGGTTCTGCCTGTCTTAGGAGAAGTGCGCTCCTGGAGGTCTGCAAAGATGGGCGAGCAAGGTGCTTCAGAGCCGCTGGGAAACCACACATGCTGGCAACCCTTTGGTGAAGAGAGAGGAGAACATCACTGGGGAGGTTGCAATGAACAGAAGGATGGGAGGACTTAGGAGGGGCTTGGGGGGACCTGAAAGGGATCAAGAACAAGGTTTGGGGGTGGTGTAGGTAAGGAGACAGTGGATTGATGGGGCTATGATTGTGATAAGTATATGTTAAGAAATAGCTTGACTGTGGCCAGAAGGGAAGAGGAAAAGAAAATAAATGCACCCTGACATGTGTTGAGTTATTTCTGTGGGCTGAGGCAGGAGGATGGCAAGTTCAAGGTCTGCCCGATTAACAGAGTGAGTTCAAAGGCCAAGCCTGGGACATAGCTCAGTGGTGGAGTACTTACTGCTAGGAGTTTGTAGAGCCATGGTGCCCGTTCGTGGATCCACAAAGTAGGTAAAAAGGAGATAGAACAAAATTAAAAGGAAACCAAAGAAATGCAGTTGATCAATATTTTTGATAAAAAGCAGGACACTTGAAATGTGTCCTACTCTGCGTGGAGATGTGACTCTTCACAGGGAACCCACAGCAGGTCTGGACCAGTGGCTCTGTGGTCTACGATGCTGAATGATAGTGAATTACCCATCCAGGCCGTCACAGAGGACAAGGCTTTTGACACTAGTTATTTTTTTTTGGCAGTAGTAGTTTTGCTACGCCTTCCTCTTTGGACAGTGCTGGTGCTGGCTGGCATGGCTGTGCTCAAAAGCAAGACTCAGCTCAGAGAAAGCCAGAAGGTGCCCTGCAGACATAGAGTTCTGAGACTTCAGGGTCCAGCTTGGGGCTCTGCCACTTGAGTGAAGCTCTTTCTGCTTCTGCTGTCCTCCCCGCCCCAACCCATAAAGACACACAAGCTCTCGCCCAGGACTTTCTGCTCTGCAGTGTCCACGGGTCCCTAGGTTCTTGCTGCACCACCAAGGTACTTTGGGGCAAGTCTTGAGTTCAGTGTTACCATAGCGAAGTGAGGGCTGTTTACCTACCTACGGTAGGAGCCCAGAACCCGGATGCAAATGACTGAACCATTTATAATCTCTGTGGTCTAATCAGGCAGGGGAAGTTCGAAGTTTAAATGTAAGCACCCACGTTGAACTTGTGCGGAACTTACTGTAAGAAATGCCCGGTATCGCAGCAGGGGTAGATCGCGTGCCTCCCAGAGCGAGGATATTCAATGCTAAGTTTCTCTCTGCGCTGTTAATGTGCCCTCATCACACTGCGCATGCATGCAATCCCGCATCATAAATAACGGATTTACAAGCTTAACTCCTACTCAGCGATAGCACACGTGTGGAACTTGGCTGAGTGACTGTCACCGTGAGACCCTCAACTCTGGCAGTGCAGGTTTCCTCAGCCGGAGGCCCGGGCTTCTCAGGGTGGGCTGGAGAAAGCCTCTCTGCCTGGGCCTGACATCTTGCCTAATGAGCAGAAACGCTATTTTGGACTTAAGGATCCAGAGCCCCCTGGCCACAAATCATGGAGTAAAAGAAACCAAGCATTAAGGTTTCCCCCAGACACTTATTGACCGGAACGGACTGAAAATGGTAGGGTCTTTGTAAGTGGCGGCAGGGGCTTTGGTGAGACCTGGGGATACAGTGGTAGAGGTTTTGTTGCTGTGGCTGCTGCTTCCAGATTTCCGGGCGGACTTGCTCTGACCTCTCCCCCAACTGCCTGGGGTGGGGGAGGGGCTCTTGCGAGATTCATAGGGGACAGATGGCTCGCAGGTGATTGTGTTCATGGGGCACACATTTTACTCAAGTCTGTAAGGTCCGAAAATGTCCTAAGGTATCCTCAGAGGAGGAGCTGAGTGGCTACAGACTTCAGGGTGGCAAAGGATGAAAAAAGAGAAGACATTCTGTGTGTGTGTGTGTGTGTGTGTGTGTGTGCATGTGTGTATGTGTGTGAATGTATGAATGTGTGTATGTGTGTATGTGTGTGAATGTATGAATGTGTGTATGTGTGTATGTGTGTGAATGTATGAATGTGTGTATGTGTGTGTGTGTGAGTGCATGTGTGTGTGTGTGCATGTGTGTATGTGTGTGAATGTATGAATGTGTGCATGTGTGTGTGAGTGTGAGTGCATGTGTGTGTGTGCATGTGTATGTGTGTGTATATATCAAAGAAGAGGGGGATAGAAGGTGGGACTTACTGACCTAGGTGTGCAGAACTATGAGACAGTAAAGAGGCAGACAAGAGGTGGCCCAAGTCTGTGCCCAGATGCTCAAGCCTGTCAACAGTTCTGTTACCTTATATTCCTCTGCCTCCTGATTGGTTCAGGCGCTGGAACAGGACCCACGGCTGTCTGACTGTGGGATAAACCCTCGTGAGAAGGAACGGAGGCAGGATCAGCTGGTTGCTTTGCAGGCCTTTCATGTATGCTTCAGGCCAGGGGCCATGGGGCAATGAGAGAAGGCGATCGTCGTGTCCTCCTGAAGATACCAGCCTTTGGTATGTGCAGTGGGCACAAGTACGTTCCGATGAGCAGCCCAGAGTACCTCACACTACCTTGTTCTTTAGTGTCTTCTGAAGGAAATGCAGCAAACTGTTTGGAGCATGGTCACCTCAGTGGGGGCGCTTGGCAGGGAATTTAGACCAGAACTGGGATATCAGTCACGGCGGAAGTCAATAAGATAATATAATCCCTGATGCTCTCTGCCCCGCAGGGAACAGGTGATACCAGCAGGTTTTGGTCTGAATCCAGGTTTGATTGTCTATTCCAGGTCGGATGTTGGTCTATTCAGGACAAAGCTCGAGCCCCTCTTCCTACTACCTGTTCTGCTTACAATGGTACATAGAAGCCTGGCACCAACATTAGGTACTCTGGGGCAGCCAGCTACCTGGCCTTCATCACCAATACCGAGAACTGACCTATCAGCCAAGGGTTCTGCCACAACAAGAGGTCAGGAGAGGTGTCTGGAAGTCTGTAAGCCCAGAGATGGATTCTCACTCTGTCCCCTGAGTGGAACGCACAGAAGGACATATGTCTCACTGTGGGTGTGTGGATGAGGCCTTCTGGAGAGGGGATCAAGCCTGGGATGATTTTCTTCAGCCCGGCTGTCCTTGAAGCATAGTGCCTTCCAGGTAGCTGTGTGCCCAGCGTGAGTGACTTCCCCTTTCTGGACTCAGTTTCTGGATCTTCGGGCAGAAAGTAGAGCACGTGGTGAAGATGTCCCTTTAGGTCAGAGCCACCCTGCCCCTCACACAGGTGGAGGCAGAGGGGTAGGGAGGAATTGGCAGGAATTCCCCAGATGAGACTGCCAGGGGCCACACAGTTCCCCATGCTGGTGTCACCTGCTCTAAGGGTGTGGGAATGGTGGCTGGTTCCGAAACTGGAATGGAGGTACAACCTGTCCTCCCCTCATGCATCCGTGGACCTATTGAGACACCTGGAGCCTATCCAGGACTCTAGGGCTTGTTTTGTGGACAGAGCTGCCAGTGGGCACCCAACCTGTGGGCAGGCCCAGGAAGATCACCTTTTGCCTAGATATATGATGTACTCAGCCTGTGACGGCAGTAAGGCTGTGTATTCTTAGCCTGGCTCAGCAGGCTAGCAAACAGTCTCAAGATAGTGCCTAGGTGCCTCCCCGAACTCCTTCATGCTTACAAAGCTTCACACCCACCAGCGGAGGCAAGAACACCAGAGAGAACAGGCTGCCCGTTCTTGTAAGTTGCTTGGTTCGTGCCCTCGTTTTACAGACTGGGGAACTTGGCATAGAGCTGGCAGAAGACTTGGCTAGGGTTGCATGGACAGTTAGGGACACAGCTGCAGCTGACCCCAAGACTCTTGACATCTCTTTAAGCAGATGGAGCAGCTGAGAAGAAGGCATGTGGCATACCACAAGTGGCAACTTGCAGGGTGCCCTGGAGACTCAGGCTTTTCTTTCAAATGTGTGAGGAAGTGAGAGTGTTGGGCCTCTCTTTACACGGGCACGCCAGAGAAAGTTGTGAAGGGGCAGCCAAGGAGGAAACACGGACTTAAGCATTTTTTTTTAAAGATTCATTTATTTATTATGTATACAGTGTTCTGTTCGTCTGTATGCTTGCTGGCCAGAAGAGGGCACCAGATCTCATCACAGACGGTTGTGAGCCACCATGTGGGTGCTGGGAATTGAACTCAGGACCTTTGGAAGAGCAGCCAGTGCTCTTAACCTCTGAGCCATCTCTCCAGCCCCTTAAGCATTTTTTAAACCAGGCATATTAGGGAACAAAAGGAGCACCGAAGTTCTTTCTCTCAGCAATTTCACTGCCACGGGTCAGGCAAATTTCCTCCCAAGCCAACAGGCACAACACCTCAAAGTACTAGTAGGTAGTGAAGTGTGAGGACAAAATTCATATTTTCATAATGAAGACTTAGAAGGCTACATCGTGTTAATAGCTGGGGGAGTAGATGGGGTGTGGCTTTGTCCTTTGTATTCTTCAATGGCAAAATTATTTTGAATGATGTGACTTGAATGTCTTTGTCTTTGCAAATTAAAAAAAAAGCCAGACCATTAAATTGTACTGATATTTCATTTGTATTTTAGTAAATAAAGCTTGCCTGAAGATCAGAGAGTAAAACAGGCACACTGGCCTTACAGACCAGGCAGTGGTGACACACACCTTTAATCCCAGTAGCCACACTAGTTTGCCATAGAAACTGGGCAGTGCATGCCTTTAATTCCAGTGGTGCACAGCTTTAATCCCAGTGGTGTACACCTTTAATCCCAGCTCTAGAGAGGAATATATAATGGGAGGAGACAGCTCTCAGTCACAGTCTCATTCTGAGATTACTGGAGGCGGGATCGCCATTTTGTACTGAGGTTGAGGTAGGAGCCAGTGGCTGGCTGTTTTGCTTTTCTGACCTTCAGGTTGAACCCCAGTTTCTGTCTCTGGGTTTTTATTAATCATGCTCCACTAAATGCTAAATGGAGTGACTGACTAAAGGGATTCAGGATATGCAGAGCTCAGAGAAACTTCTTCAGCCTTCCAGGCTCCTTGGGGGCTGTGACTCATCTCATATGACTTCGTCCCTCGGTGACGGCAAGTCTTTTACAGCTGAGGCCATCGCATTCCGATGCTTGTCACTTCCGTAACCCAAGAATGGGATGTGCATAGATGGTGCTAGTCTGCGAGTTGCCATGCGCAGAAAGGGCAGCTCTGACTTCAACAGCCTATGGCCACAGAGTGTGTCTGACTAAGCGCTAAGAGGGTTCTCAGGGTTCCAAAGCCAAACAGGGGCTGGGAGTTAGGTGAGTGGCGGTGCTGAGGCAGCATTTGAAGTAACCCATTGGATGGGTTACAGTTTGATTGCTTGGAGGACAGAGCTAACAGGCAGAGGGGACTTGCATGAAGACCCTGACGTGGGTTTGGGGGATGCCTTGGGCTGGCTGGAGATCAGGGTAGCATGGTGGAGTGGTAGTGCAGAAATCTCTGTGAGACGCAAGTCTGGGATTCTTTCATAATGCAGTAGAAAGCAGAGACTAACGAAGAATCACAGGTGTGCACTTGAGAGAGCAAGGTAGGTAGTTGTCTTGAGATAGTTGAATGCATGAACACCCTACTTCCCCTGTGAGCCCCCCGGAAACCGTAGGAAATGAGCTGGACCTGAATGGCATTCCTGGTGGAGGGAAGACAGTGAGGCCAGTGTTGGTACTAGGAAGGACTTTGAGTATGGGGCTGTGTGTACACTGCACTGGGAAGATGGTTCTGCCTTCTCTGTTTAGCATGCAGTGGGTAAGGTTGTGTGGAGCAGGATGCCAGGTTCGGGGGCCCTCCCATGTCTTCAGCTCAGTACTCCAATCAGCCTGCAGATGTTTTCCTAGAGGTTTCGCTATTCTCTGTGCTACCGGCAGGAGCTGGCAGCTGTGGTCACCTGGGCTGGGCTGTCTTTTGCTGTTTTACTGTCATTTGGATTGCAAGGCTGGTGGAACAAACTTTCTGCTCCAGGGACATATCCTGTTAGGTGGAAAAGGAAGGTGCCCAGTTTTGGAGGTGGAATACTGAGTTGCTAAGGCAGTTAAGGAAACAGGACACACTAATGTGTGAGAACAGACACGGAGACAGAACCTAGTCCTCTGGCTTTAAGCCCTGGCCTTTTTCTACTGGTGCCCCTCACAGTTTCCGTCAAATACATCTAATATTTACTGAGCACATGCTGTCTATCCTGCACTGTGTTGTTCATGGAGATGGTCTTTACAGTCCTCGACTGTGAGGGACACCATCATTACCTCAGTTTGTTCAGACGAGAAATGGATGGCCAGAGAGATCCAGGAACTCTCCCAAAGTCACCTCAGCTGTAGTTGTAGCGTCAGAATGTGACTTCAGGTCTGCTCCCACACAGTTTTCCAAGTATAAGGAGTCCCTTTAAAATTATTTATAAAAATACTCATTCTGAGGGCCAGGATCAGAGCTCAGTGGGTAAAAGTGTTGGTCACACAAACCTAATGACCCAAGCTCACTCATTGGGCCCATGTGAAAAACCATGCTAAATAAACAAATATTCATTCTACTCTTAAAGTTTTTTTTTTTTTTTTAATATGTATGGCTGTTTTGAGTGCATGTGTGTCTCGCTTGCTTGCCTAGTGCCTGTGGAGGCCAGGAGAGGGCGATGTATTCCCACAAACCGAGTTACATATGGTTGTGAGCTACCATGTGGGTGCTAGGAGCAGAAAGAGAAAAAAGTCAGGTCCTTAGAAAGAGCAGCAAATGCTCTTAGATGCTGAGCCATCTCTCCAGTACGGCATTCTAGTTTTAGCATGTAGATCTGTTTGAATAGATCTTTAATGAGCTTGACAATGCCTCGAAAGGGGGGCTTTTATAGTGGTATATTATTTGTATTTTAATAAATAAATCTTGCCTTAAGACCAGAGGAAAAGCTAAAGCCACTAGAGGTCAGGTAATGGTGGCACACACCTTTAGTCCAAGGATTTAGGAGACAGAGGCAGATGGATCTCTGTGAGTTCAAGGCCACCTTGGACTACACAAGATCAATGCAGATAGTGGTGCCTCATCTTTAATTCCAACACTAGAGGGAATAGAAAATGGGAGGAGAGAGAGGTTCAGTCTGCTTAGTTTATGGTCGTCCAGCCTTGGTAGAGGTAAGATTTCTCTAGTGGCTCGGCTGCTTTGCTTTTCTGGTTTTCAGGTTGAAACCCAATTCCTATCTCTGAGTTCTTATTATTTGTGCCACAGGGTTTCATTTTAATAGCCAGCGCCCACAGTATTATGGAAGACATACAGTTTGAAATTGGCAATGTGTGCACAGGCAGGACATGGTGGACACAGATTTTAGAGTGAGAAAGGTGGCAGATGAGTTGGTGACTTGAAAGCACATGCAGCAAGTACACCACCTCACTGGGGTCGTCTTTTAACAGTTTCTAGGCTTCTACTATCACTTGACCCAGCAGCCAATGGATGAATGATGTGAAAAGGTCTCACAGTGCCATTCCCAATCCCCCAACTCTTGCCCAAGCTCCCTTCGATTCCTGCTTTTATCAGCGTGAGTGGGATCTGAGAACTTTTGTGTATAGATAAGCCTGCACCTCTCTTAAGCCCCAGTGACTGCACAGAGCTGGTCCTGTTCTGCTGGGTGCTGCTCTGTGGGACAGCCTGCAGGTGAGGCTGGGAGATTAGTCCTCATTGTTGGACACGTTGTCTAGGGTGGGTCCTTGTGACGGTTGGTGTAAAACTGGCAGCTTGACGGAATCTAGATTCACCTGGGAGACTGACCTCTGGAACCACCTGGGAGACTGGCCTCTGGGCAAGCCTGTGGAGGATCTCTTGATTATGTTAATTTATGTGGGAAAACTCATTTTGATTACGGGAGGGATTGTCCCCTGGGCTGACCCTGGACTGTATAAAATGGAAAAAACTTTGGGTGTGGTGGCACATGACTTTAGTCCTAACACTCAAAAGATGGCGGTAGGCAGATCTCTGTGAGTTTGAGGACAGTCAGGGTTATATAGAGAGAAACACTTTTAAAAAGTAGAAAAGCAAAGGAAAAAACAAACTGAGCATTGAGACTCTGTTTCTTGACTGAAGCTACCATATGACCAGCTTCTATAACTCTCTGGGATGTGGGATTCCCCTCTGTATGCTGTGAATACCATTGGTTAATAAAGGACTGCTTTGAACCTATAGCAGGGCAGACCTTAGATAGGCAGGGAAAACTAAACTGAATGCTGGGAGAAGGAGGGCAGAGTCAGAAAGAAGCCATGTAGCCCTGCCAGAGCCAGATGGAACTTTAGCTGGTAAGCCCACAACCATGTGGCGATACACAGATTAATAAAAATGGGTTAAATTAATATGTAAGAGTTAGTCAATAAGAAGCTAGAGTGAATGGGCCAAGCAGTGATTTAATTAATACAGGTTCTGTGTGATTATTTTGGTTCTGGGTGGCCAGGACGAAAAAGCAGCCTTCCTCTCTTCTACACCCCTGCCACTGTGCATCCCTGTCATGAGGACCTGTGCCATGGGTTGTGAACCAGGAAAAACTGATGCTGTAAGATAAAGCTTTCGTACACTGTAAGATTTGTCACTCATATTGGTTTAATCAAATGTTATTTGGCCAGTAGCCAGGCAGGAAGTATAGCTGGGACAGCCAGACCAATAGAATACTGGCAAGACAAAGGAGAGATGCAGTTACCACCCAGGCACAGAGGAAGTAAAATAAGAATGCTGCACTGATAAGAAGTACTAAGCCACATGACTAAACATAAATGAGGATTATGGATTAATTTAAGTTGTAAGAACTAGTTAATAGTAAGCCTGAGCTAATAGGCAAAACAGTTTATAATTAATATAAGCCTCTGTGTGTTTCTTTGGGACACAAACTTCTGTCTGCAAACCCTTTCTGTCTTAAGTTGCTTTTCTTGGGGTATTTGTATCACACAAAAAGGAAACGAAGCCAAGTAGCCTTAAAAGGGCTACTAGAGCACCTGGCTCAGATTCTTCTACTTTTTGCATTTATTTTATATTCAATAACGTACATAGGCCATCAGTGTTCAGTTCACTAGTTTTGGTAACCATGTTTGCCTTTGTGATCAAAGCACGTAAAAAACAACCCAGAGATCCCTTTTGCATCCCTTTAGATTCCTACCCTCTCACCTTACAACAATTTGTTATATTTTATTATTTTAGATTTCTTTGATTTTATCTAAATGTAATCATACTATGTCTCTTTTACGTTCAACTTCTTGTACTCAAAAGAATGTTTCTGTGAGTTTCTCAGGTTGTTGCATGTATCAATAACTATTTCTTTTTGATTTGTTTTCTGCTATAATGGTATGCCATGAATTTATTTCCCATTGTCTTATATTTGGCTATTTGTGTAGTTGTATTTATATAGATATTTATGTTTATAGTTATATCTGTGCACTTTCTGGGCTTTAGTTATTATGACTACAGTTATTATCAATATTTTCAAATAAATCTTTTGGTGGATTCTGCTTTTATTTTTGTTGTGTAAATGCCCACCAGCAAATTTTTGGGTCATGTCAAACTACTTAGAAATGGCCGAGTACAAGCAGTTGACTCCTGTCCTTACACCATGTGATGTGTGAGTTTCACATACTCCATTGTTTTCAACACTTCACATTGTTGCTCTTTTCACTTATTCATGCCGCTGGGCATGATGTCATGGCTTTCATTTGCATTTCTGTGATGCTGCTGAGTTCATTTTCATATTTAACTAGTCCTTGAGTCCTTTAATACCTTTCCCCTACTTTAAAAACAGAGTTGTGGGTTTTCACAGTCTTAATCAGTAGGCACTTGATATCTACATTGGATACATGTCCAATCTTAGAGATATACACTGAAAATACTTTTCACAGTCTCTGGGTTGCCAATTTAATTCTCTAATAGTATCTTTGGGTACCTGAAACTATTTTTTGTTTTGATAATGTTTTAATTAATGTGCTTTTAGAACAAGCTTTTTTCCCTCTTCTTGTGGCTTCGAGTAGTAACATTTCTTTGGCTTGTGATCCTGTAATTTTGGTAGTCCTTGGTATGAAGAGCTTATGGCTTATCTCTGTCCTCTTTGGTGTCACCAAAGGTTAGGAACTGATGTTGTCAGAAAGCTTGGCACTTACATGTCCAGCAATAGATATTGTCAGCTTAGACCACAGAAGAATCAATTTGCAGGAATTCCCACCATGGTCTCTTCATGAAGCTGGGTTCAGAGGGTGAGTATGTCTTAAGAGAGAGAGGGAGTCAGATGACACCTATGTCCCTGCTCTGGCTTTGCTGCACCAGTCACACAGTAGCACATACCCTTCATTGTGTGGAGAAATTGCAAGCTTGCCTTGGCTCTTCAAAATGGGTGGTGGGCTGGTATTTCTCAGCAGGGGGATAGCCAAGTTTTGGCAGAGCACATGAACTGCTGGCTCACTTTACAAAATAGAATTTTCCCTAGGTGAGCTGTATTACACCAATTTATTCTTTATTGGTTAATGATTTTTTGTATCCCACCTAAAAGATCTTTATCCATCTTAAAATTTAGTGTTATTATTTCAAAGTTAGCTGATTCTAGTTTCTATGATCAGTGTATGATTCACTTCTGTTAAATTAATTGCTGTATGAGAAGTGGAATTGAGGTTATTAAAAAAAAAGTTTGTTCTTATAACTCTGGTCCAGCACCATTGTTAGAGCAACTTCCCTATTTTTGAAACTTGAATCAATTGATCACATGTATTGTCTTGGTTACTTTCCTATTGCTGTGAAGAGACACCATGACCAAGGCAATTCTTACACGAGAAAACATTTAACTGGGGACTTGCTTACAGTTTCAGAGGCTTAGCCAATTATCATCATGACAAGGAACAATATATGGTGCCAGAGAAGCAGCTGGAAGCTACATCCTAGTCCACAGGGAGAGGAAGAAGGAGACACTGGGATTTTTAAATCTCAAAGCTCACTCCCAATGACAGACTTCCTCCAACAAGGCCACATCTACTTGAACAAGGCCACACCTCATATTCCTTCTCAAGTAGTGCCACTTTCTGATGACTAAACCTATGAGCCTATGGGAGCCATTCTTATCCAGATTACCACATTCCACTCCTGGTTCCCATAAACTTATATCATATGCAAAATGCATTTAGTACAACTTCAAAGTTCCCATAGTCTATTACAGTCTCAATGCTGTTTAAAAGTCCAAAGTTCAAAGTCTCTTCTGAAACTCATGGCAATCTCTTACCTGTAAACCCCAGTACAATCAAAATTTTAAAAAGCAGACTATTTACTTCAAAAATACTATGACACAGGAAATATGTTACCATTCCAAAAGGGAGGAAAGGGAGCATAGTGAGGAAATACTGTATCAAAGCACAACTGAACACCATCAGGACAAAATCCAAATTTAGCATTCCCATGTCTGATGTCAAAGCATTCTTCACATCTCCAATTGCTTTCATCTCTGTTGACTGCAACACACTTCTCTCTTGGGCTGATTCCATACCCAATCTGTAATTTTCCTTAATGGGTGTCCCAAGACTTTGACATATTCAATATCCTGGGGTTTCCAAAGTAATTGAGGTTTCACAAACTTCACAGCTTTACTTTGTGGCCTCTTTGGGACTCTGTGAAGGGACAACCCTGACACACACCTGGCCTCAGTAGCTTTCCTTAGCTGTGGTGGAAGACTACACAACCTCTGCCTTGTATTCTTGCTCTAAAGCCAGAGCCACGTGGCTGGGGCTGCCAAGTTCTGTTACTTGCTGTGACTGGCACATGGCCCCTCTTTCAATTACATTTGCATACTCTTTACATTGTTGATGGTGTCCTTCACTGCTTAAGCCTTTCTTTAATTCTTTTTCACAAGTTGGAAGCTTAGCTGGATGGAGTCTTGCACTGAGGTCACCATTTCCCTTATTCCATTTATCATCAGGCTTTTTATGCCCCTGAGCACAAGACTAGGCTCCATTATACTTCTTAGTACTCCTTTTCTCCTCCAACCATACATTTTTCATTTTCCATTGCTTAGCTTGCTCCTTTTTATTATAGATTTGCATAAGAATGGCCACTAATAACCACATGACATAGGCAAAACTAGGCTGTCTTGAAATCTCTTCTACCAACAGCATTAATCCAAAACTCTTCAATTTAGACTCAGGCAGATATTTTTTTCTTGAACAAGGGCAGAGGAAGCAGCCAGATTCGTTGCCAAAATATCATAAGAACTCTCTCTAGGCCACTTACTAATATTCTTCCTCTCTGAAACTTCATGAGCAGGGCCATCACAATCTACATTGCTCTCAGCACTGATACCTTCCATGCTCCTACTAGTATGTACCATTAAGCTTTGTTTAAAATGTTCAACTGCTTTTCTAATCCAAAGACTCAGAGTACATCTTCTGCCAACAGCAGCATGGCCAGGCCTGCAACAGAAAGACCAGCTTCTGTCTTAGTCGTTGTTCTATTGCTTTGAAGAGACACCATGACCAAGGCAACTATTATTAAAGAAAGCTTTTAATCAGGGGCTTGCTTACACTTTCAGAGGCTCAGTCTGATATCCTCATGACAAGGAGCTTGGTGGTACACATGGTGCTGGAGAAGTAGTTGGGTACTACATCCTGAACCACACGTACAGGAGGAAGGAGACACTGGGCCTGGCTTGGGCTTTGCACAGTGACAGACTTCCTCTAACAAGGGCACACCTATTTCAACAAGGCCTCCCTAATCCTTCTCAAGTAGTGCCACCCTCTGATGACTAAGCATTCAAATAAATACATGAGCCTATGGGGCCATTCTTATTTAAACACCCACATGTATGTAGGTTAAATTACAGATTCTCAGTCTGGTTTTGTTGATTTGTCTCTCATGTCTCATGTCTCGCTTGTTTTTATGCCAATGTTTACAAATCTCTGGTAAGGTTTGACATCATATAGCAGGAGTCCTCCCACTTTGTCACTCTTTGATAGTCTGTGCCCATAAAACTTCCAGATATAGATATACATTTTTTTTCCAAAAAAGTCCCACTGTAATTTTGGTTGGAATGGCATCAAATATATAGATCCATTTAGAAAGAGGATCAGTTAAAAACATTTTGCTTATTAATTCATTAATATTGTATATCTTTTAACATGTTTATCTCTTATTTCTTCCTGTAACTTATTTGTAAATAGGTCTTGTTGTAGAACACTGTACTCTGTAAACAAAACAGTTTCCATATTCATCAGCTGAGCTATGTCTTGCTGCATGAGCCCATTTGAGAGTGGACCTGTTGACTGTCGGCACTTCCTCGGAGAAGGAAGGAGTGGAGAGCTCATTGGACCTTCACTTGGAAGTCCAGCTGTTGTTCACAGCTATTTGTATGCAGTTCTGCTCTAGTTGCACATAGTCTTGGGGTCTCCAGAGGTGCTAGAGTATAGGGTGGTGGAAAATGATTGAAAGGGGAGCTCCATCTCTGTGGCAATGGGGGAGCTGGGTACAGACCCTTCCAGAGCAGCTGCTTCAGGGTCCCTCGCTCCTTCCTGCAGCCCCTTGCCCATGTTCTTTACGTAAGGTGAACATGACCCTTGGCTCATCAGGGTGGATTCTAATTAACTCTACTCTGATTTGTCCTTGGGACTGTCCAAAGAGGCAGTAGACATTGTATATCTTCAGGGCAGGACTTTCACAGTAGACTTGTAAACATTTAGTGCTTTTTGTAAATGGGAATTAAATTTTCTTTTTAAAATATGTGTGTGTGTGATGTGATGTGTATATATATGGGTAAGTGTGTGATGTGATATGTGGTGTGTGTGTATGATGTGATATGTGGTGTGTGCATGTGTATGATGTGATGTAATTTATGGATGTGTGATGTGATATGTAGTATGTGTGTATATGATGTGATATGTGTATATATGTATGTGATGTGATATGTGGTGTGTGTGTATGATGTGATATGTGGTGTGTGCATGTGTATGATGTGATATAATTTATGGATGTGTGATGTGATATGTGGTGTGTGTATGATGTGATGTATGGTATGTGTGTGCATGTGTGTATGATATGAGGTGTGGTGTGTGTGCGTGTATGAAGTTAAGTGTGATGTGTGTGTTAGTATATAATGTGATATGTGTGTGTGTACGATGTGATGTGTGCATGCATGTGTGTGTATGTGTACAGAAGATGTGGTTTTGGTTAGGTTTACCATTTCAGTGTTAGTCATGGTTGGCCTTTGTTCTTGCTTCCTTTCTAATACCTTCTTTTAAGGTAAACAAGCATTTTTCCAGTACTGTGTTTTGTCTGCTCCATTGCCTGTTTCTGCACTTGTGTTATTTTATAGTGTTTATTCTTTAGAAATTAAACCGAGCGATGCGGTCTGTTTCTGAGCATACTCACAGTTCTCCGAGCAGTGTAGGTGCTTTCCTGTTCTTGTGCTTTCGTGTCCATCTATGTTCTGCTTATGCCACAAATCTATAGTGTATAGTCACTTTTACTTCCAGCAGAAATTTTCCAGATGTTAAAATCACATACAGGTGTGTGTGTGGAGAAATAGATAGAAAGAGAAAGGAAGAGATAGATAGAGAAAAAGAGAGGAAGAGATAGATAAATAGATAGATTTTCCCTTGTATTTATCTATGTAAGGTCACTGAGTCTCTTTTAAAAAATAAAAAAATATATTTGCCCTGTTAACCTCCTCTTTTTTTTCTTAGATTCACTTTCCTCCCACTTCACACAATTTGAGGAAACATTAAAACTTTCCCCTTACCCTCTGAACAATGGAAAGAGTCTAGAAAAGCACGCTGTAGTGGCTGACCACATGGCTGGCTGCCCCTCTCTGTTTTAAGGTATCCTCTTTGTTTTTCAGTTTGCCCTAGATTCTCGTATCCTGAGAGTCCTCTTGTCATTCAAAGGATAGACGGCAGATGCTGTGTATCTGGTGGAAGCTGAAGGTACCTGGGAGGGATTTCTCTCAGACTTCCTGTCCCAACTCTAGCTCAGTCTTTCACTGGGAGAAGGCACTGTCTACCCCAGTGTGATCCGTCTCGGTCTTCTACCCTATGTCGGCCGTTGGCACAGCATCTCTGTGCACTAAATGAAGACAGTGGGGAGGTTGATGTGGTTCTGCCCTGGGCTCTTCTGTGCCCCAGATATGAGGCTAACATGCTCGTTGCTGTAACTCTGTTAAATGTTTGGTGGAGTTCTACTTTATCCCATCCACCAGTCATCTTTTTCCGCTCCTTCCTGTGAGAAGACCATGGCTCTTCTTGCTGGGAAGGGACCACTGATTGTTTTTCTGCTCCTATGCATCCTTTCCATTTCTGTACGTTTGCTGGCCTCTTCCTGTGCAGGTGAAGGCTGCAATCCTCGTGACTTTCCACATCCTGAGGTAGACTCAGTTCTTGCCACTTATTTAATTTCTCCCTCCAATGCTCAGGGTTTTGCCAATGCAGTTGGAAAACAGGAGGATCTGAGTGGTTCTGGCTCAGAATACCCATTCCCTTCCTGCGCTAATGGCTTTTGACTGAATAAGATTAGAATTTCTGAATTTTTCTGTCTTAGATAGGGTTTCTATTGCTGTGAAGAAACACCATGATCATGGCAACTCTTACCAAGGAAAAAAATCTTTATTTGGGGCTGGTTTGCAGTTTTGGGGGTTCAGTCCATTATCACTGTGGTGGGAAGCAGGGCGGCATACAGGCATACATGGTGTTGGAAAAGGAGCTGAGAGTTCTACATTCAGATCAGCAGACAGCTAAAAGTGAATGCCACCTTAGACCCGTGTTGAGCATCTGAGACCTCAAAGCCTGCCATCTAGTGACTTACTCCAACAAAGCCGCACCTCCTAATAGTGCCACTCCCTAGGTGCCTATTGGAGCCATTTTTATTCAAACCACCACATTCTACTCCCTGGGCCCTATAGGCTTGGAACCATGTCATAATGCAAAATGCATTTAATCCAATTTAAAATGTTCCCATAGTCTAAGACAGTCTCAAACCTGTTTAAAAGTTCAAAGTCTCTTCTAGACTCAAGCAATCTCTCAACTGTCAACCCCTGTAAAATCAAACTAAAAAAGCAGATCACATACTTCCAATATGTAATGGCACAAGATACACATTATCTTTCAAAAACGGAGGAAAAGGAGCATAGTGAGGAAATACTAGACCGAAGCAAGATCGAAAA